>JAYKAV010002977.1:390712-736327 GCA_035582835.1 Phoebastria nigripes | reverse complement strand
TAGGCTTCCCTCTGCTGTGGCTGCCTGGGGCTTCACTGCCAGCTGCAGGTGAAGCTAAAGGCCCTGAAGTCACTTAAAAATCCCCACCGCCATCCCCAATACATGCATTTAAAGCTGCTTTATTTCTCTTCGTTGTTGTATTCTCTGGGCCGTACTCTCTCTGGATAGCATGGGTATTGGAGGTAAACTTTACCTTGATGTAACTGTAATGGTTATTGAGCTGTACACTGAGTGTCTTTGCACCCATTAACAGCACAATCAGTGTAACGTGGCTTAGCTGCCCTGCAGTTATAACTGACTGAGCAACACAATGATGTTTTGACTGGCAAAGGTTGCGATTTAAAAGGTTATCAGTGAAAGGAGGAGGGATGGATCCTATAAAAGCGAGGGCACAGTTGGATTGAGTTCTTTTCACTGCCCATTTGCATGGTATGATACAGCAGAAATGCTAAAATGAACGAATAGGCTGTGCCTGCTTCACAGCTGGGTGGGGAAGGGGATTTTTCTGCACATCTGGAATTCACTGACCCTCCCCTGGCAGCTGTTTTGGTCCTTGCTCCTGCCCAGCTTCTTGATGCTACTGGGCCTTGTCCTCTGCTGAAAGCCCTGCAACTTGCAGCAGGGAAGAGGTTAGCTGGGGTAGAAATCCCTTGAATGACTGGGGGAACTGCTCCGTGGTGGAGGACAAGATGGAGAGGCAACGGGGGAGCAGGGAGTGCTGTCCTGGGCTTTCCTGGAAGGGGTGGGCAAGCAGCTAGAGTCTGGGGGGAGTAGAAAGGAGAAGAATTAGAGAAGGAGGGACAAGAAACTGTAATAGCCCCACTCCCTGGTTTCATAGATCCATGGCGGATTAGGGTTGTCCTGAAGAGCTAATATGGAGTTGGAGCTCCAGGAAATCAATCCACAGGAGTTTGTGCATTGATCTGTTTGGAAGCATTAACCTGAGGAATTTCTCCATCTACACTTGTTTTCATTTGGGTGCACGTTCACAGGGATTGATTTTCTTAAGAACTGAGCATTGAATTAAATGTTTTTCTGGATGTACTGGTTCAACTTCAGCTTTTGTTAAGGGGGCATCAGCTGGGTTTTTGACTAATTTGACTTTGTTATTGAGATTCACTGACCATAAGCAGTAGGTTTGTGACTGCATTTTCCTCAGCAGCCCTTGAAAGGGCAGAGMGCTCTTTTATCTGTAAGACTTAACTGTGTTTTCACCCAAGTGCTACTGGAAAAGGGGGCCAAACCCAGCTATCACTGTGCAGCAGGGTTGTGTGGCATGACGTGCGACTTAATTCCTACCCCAACAAAACATGGTGACTTCTTGACAGGTAAAGACGATGCTAAAGTGTCATTTTTTTCTTAGGAAAAGTAATGTGTATAGATACATACGATGTGCATGTAAATATATATGTGTGTGTGCGTATATATACTTTCTTCCTAAATTGCTTTGTTGTCTTCTGGCCATAGAGGAATGAGAGTGGAGCCTTAAAGGCAAAGGCAGGTGGCCGTAGGCTGTGCAATTCTGGTGAAAAACATTTTTGGGGAGAGAAGGAAGTTGGAGGATATACCAGAGGGCTACGGGAGAGGCTCGCCCATTACATCTGCTTGGTGATGGTGCTGCCCATCTTCCAGCTAATCTTGTTTGGGTGCAACCATGCCTGCCTCTTGCTGTGGCTCTTGGCGAGTGCCAAGCTCCTTTAAGGGAAGGAGTGGATATCTGTGCCCAAATCGCTAAAATGGGCATTAATACAGTCTCGCTTTCCCTGTCTTCACCTCCCTCAAGGGCTCTCTGCGTGCTCCTGCCCCCTGCTTGTCACTTAGCCCCTGTGGTCCCAGGATGGACTGCCCTAAATCACAGTGAGACTGCTCCAAAACCAGCTGAAAATGGAGCCACTGCATAGTTACAGAAATAAAAGAAGAGTGGCTTTGTCCTCTGTAGGCTTAGCACCTCTTTACTTTGAAACCATGAAGAGCTCGACATGCAGGGCTCAGGTTGGAGTGAGATAAAGTACAATTCATTTCAGTGGTATTTTGTATGCAGGGTCTGAGCTCAGGTGCACTGTGTTACCAAAAGCTGATAACAAATAGACATGAAACACCTTTGAAATGTTAACTTATCCTGAAAAGCCCATTTCTTGAATACTTCTAAGCAACACAAAGCTTCATCCTAGACAATCTGCTCCCTTCTCTCTACTTTAGTAAGCAAGAAGCATAGCATGTGGCTGGAAAGGATGCGACAAATAATTCAAACAGCTCAGGAAAGAAGGGATGTTGCAAAACTTCAGGAAATCCTGGTTTCAAAGTACAGAGGTGAACAGACAGACAAGAAAGCTGAGAGCAGCGAGGTCTCGGGCAGGAGTGTGCCTCTCCCTCTCAGCTACGCAGCACCATTTTTTTCTCTATGGGCTGTAAGTGGCTGCGTAGGCTGTGCCCGTCCAGGGGATGTTTTATTTTTGACCTGCATTGCAAGAGCAGCCAGAAGACCAGGTTTCTGTCATGCCAGGCTCTGTTTAACGCAATACGCGCTTGCTCTCCCTAGCTGCATTGTCCCTGTGCTCCTTCTGAAGTCGGGTTTGCTGCTGAACTCCTTGTGTGGGTACACTGTGACCCATTTCAGTTCAAATGAACTAGGTTAGCTAAAGCAGTGTAAAATGTAGGTCTCTTGCTATTTTGCCTCACTTTSAGTGAAATCTATTGGATGCAGAAGACCGGTCTATCGGCTGATGTAAGTCAATGTACCTCCTTTGACTTTGATGGAGGCTCACCTCTTCGTTCCAGCTGCAGATCTCGCCTGGCATCTGGTACAATCTATCCTGTGTGGTGTTTATTTTAATAGCCTGATAAAACTATTATTCTCAAGGGGAGAGAGTGGCTGGTAGCTGTGTGTTTAGCAAAAATCTGCACCCATATAGATTCCATAAGTATTTGCTTCAAAGATGTAAACACCACATTACCCAATTAAAGGAGTGTCCTTAATAATTTATCAGGCAATTAAAGTATTCATTGCCCTTTATCCCAGAGAGCTCCACCAGTGATATATAATCTGAACCTAAGTTAAAATGCTATAATAAATGAACAGTGATGCAATGTATCAAACATAATGAGAACATTAAGGCAATGAAGGGTGGTTTGTCAAGAATGGAGGATATAACACAGTTAGTGGAGCTAACTTAATTTCTGGAAATACCACTGCTCTTGAGGGGTGGGGCATGGAGGGGGATGTCTGGGGAAGAAATCTCAGTAATACGTTCCAGGGAAAACTTACCCATTACAAAGCTAGAGATGGAAAAGATCTGTCTCCCCAGTTGTTATTAATAAGCCTCTTGAGAATGTCATGGGAAAGGGAAATGAGCAACTGAAAGAGAGGGATTATAGCAGAAGTGGCGTTTCAGTTTAGCTGTGACTGCTTGTCATAGTACAATATTGCTTCATACTTGTGTAACGAAAAATGCAAAAGCAAAGGGGGCGGGGGGAGCAAATGCTGTTGTTACTAATTCTGGCCTGGATGTTTAAAAAATGACCCAAGAGGTTAGGAGTCCAGTTCACACTGAGTTGTAATCAGATTTGGACAGTTCACTTCCCTTTTGAAAATCTCAGTCACTACTGTAAAAATGCCAGAACCTCAGTGGTACCAAATCTCCTGTCTGTGCTGATACCTCTGCTGCTGGGAGTTGCTTCTGGTAGTATTTTGTGGTGTGAACATGTACCCAAAGATGCGTAGGTCATGTAAACATACAGTTGTGATGTGTTGCACTGTAGATGAAGGAGGGACGACGGTTTCATCTTCCCATTTTTAATAGTATCTTGAGGTGGGGGGATGATTAAGGGCCACTATTACTGCTTTTGAAGAACTGTTCTTGAGCCATTCAATTCTAGATATGAAAAAGGATGGGATGGAAGTGAATGGAGATACGAAAATGATGGTCCCATAGTTGCCCTTTCCAAGCTCTGAGGTTCAAATGTGTTGGTAAGTGATTTGCTTTGATGGAAAAAACCCAAATGAGACTTGTTCTCTGACCAGAGTTTGATATGGGCTTCACAATATTCACAGCTGTGAATACTTTGACTGTGGGCATGACTATGGCATGCTTTGAAAACAGGTTCCCACAATAGTGCTTTTAGTGGGTGTATCTTTGATCTTTTTATGGTGACACCCATTATCTGCTAGTTTAGGAAAGAACTTCCCTGTTCAAGGCACTATTCCATGCTTGCTGGTTTATTTGTAAGCCTCTATAGACCTGTATGATACCTGTGGAAACTATGGTTATTAATACTGGAGTCTTAGCACAGCGTCTTACATCAAAAGAAGCTAACTGGCCAAAAGACATGTTGTGGAGTCCACTGCATGCAGCAAGGACAAGAAGGACATGGGCTCTATTCCTGCTTCAGTTACTGACTTGCTCCCTAACCTTGGATGCTTTGTGCTATTATTATTTTTCCTTTGCTTATTTGGTCTCTTGTGAACTCTTTGGAGAACGAACAGCTGCTTGCTGCAGGATTGCATGGTGCTTAATGCTGTTACTATATGGCAACTCGTAACAATAGCAGGGAGGGCTATTGGATAGCGAGCTTCATATTAACTAATTTGGAGTGGATTATATGGACTAGAACAGTGTAATTGAATGCAGGGCTCATCTTTTCCCCACTACTTGCAGTACATGTTAACTCTATTTATTTATATTGCCGTGATTTCTCCTTGGTGTGATGCCAGGGAGAGTCAGCCTCCTGTTACAAACTCCCCAAAGACTTTTGGGGCTAGGATCTGCTCTTTACTACATATCAGAAAGCTTTTGTAGTTGTTGCTAGTCCCTGGAAGAAGCTACTTTCCAGACGTACATGCAGCTCTGCCATCCTAGCTTGCACAGCAGCATCTGTTCTGGTGCACTGTGCTGCTTGCCCTCCCTGGAGTAATAGGCTGGGGAGCTGGACACTTCTTAGCAATCCCCTATCCTAGTTTATAGAATAACCACATCTATAGGGATAAAATATTTTGGTTTGTCAGGTCACTTCAGAATCAACTTTTTCACTGGACAAAACTTAAGGACAAAAGAATACATGTAAACAAAAGCATGAGCCACAAAAACAATAGTAAAATATGCTTTTACTGTGATACTTAATACAAATAACTTTTTGTTGGTTTAACTCAGCCAGCTTTTAGTTCTTTGTAGGTTAAAGCAGGCATCTCCCTCTCTTAGCTTCAGAAAGGCACAGAGAAAGAGCAATATCCCCGTTTCTGCCATTAGGAGCCTGCATGTCCTTGTCTTTCCCTCTTGCCTTTGCACTTGGTTCCCTTCTTTTTGTAACTGAGCATTTGGACGCTGTTCAGCCCGATGGGGGACTACAGCTGTTCTTTCCCTCCTCATCATTCTGGTCATTTGGCTGACATTTCTACTGTGTACCTAAACGTTCCCATTCCTGGATTCAGTCTGCTTTTCTTTGCACCCTTTTGAAGGCAGAGCAGTAAGACCTTTTGTATTGTTATGAGATTTCAAAAAAATATCCAGGCTTTTTAGGACAGTCATACCTATTTTCTCTTGCCTTAAGATGCTTAAATGGGAAATGGCTTGTGTGGTTTACTGATGCTCCGCCTCACTGTAGGTTTATAGGTACTGCTGAAGGTCCCTCTGCAGCTAGATACTGCCATTATTTCCTTTGTATAACTGCTATTCCTTGGCCTAAAACTTAGGAGACCTGAACCAAAGCCAAAGATCCAATATCCTATCCTGAGAAAATCAGGAAAAACTCAGCTCTAAATTTGCGGTGAAAATATTTGTTTGGTGATAAATTTCGGGGGGGGGGGGGGGGGAGGAATTGCTGCCTTGTAGAAGAATTGCATGCACAAGAATTTTAGTAACTTACAAGAGAAGTGTTCTTTTTTGATGACTGCCTGAATCCTCCTCATGTCATATAATTTATGTTAATTAAATGCTGATGGAATCTGAAGAAGCATATTGATGGAAGATGTATTTGAGATACTGTTATTAATCCATCATTCAGTAGCTAGTGCGTGAAATAATACATTCCTAGGCTCTGATTTAGGACATCTCATTTTCAATATTAGTAAGATGTCTCTTTCCTACAGAAATAACCCTTTAATCTACTGTTTAAAAAAACAAAACAACACCACAAAAACAAACAGCAAAAAACTTGCCAAAAAACCCTTTGGAGGCAGCCTGGTTGAACAGCTCTGAAGTAGTAATTATTTACACACTTTCAGAGCTATAGCACATACTGATCACAATTCTCCAGGCAAACAGACAATAAAACATTAATTTTAAAATAGTTATGACATTCAAGTATGAAGGAGAACTACTAAACTCAACAACATGTGCTTTATTGCACCCCAAGCTTACATTTTGGCAAGTGTAAGGACATGACAACCTTTCTGGAAGCTCAGCAAACCTACTTTTTTTTTTTACCTAAACTACCTACACAGGTAGTGAGCTGTGGCCAGGACTCAGCATCCTCTGTCCAGCTGAGGCTGGCTGCAAATTTGACCTTATGACAAGGTGATGTGGGGACACTGTGGTGTCCGCTTGATGCGGATGGCCTGGTACTGTCCCAGCAGGCAGACAGTGGCCTCGGGTCAGGGATGGTCCCTGTCCCTGCTGAGCCTCTCCTTCTGCCAAGATTTCCATTAGCACCAGTGCTTGGGGGTTAGCCTTGGCTGACCCTGAGCTGCCACCTGAGGCACTTCAGCAGCTGAAAGCATGGAAAAGGGGCAACCTTGCCTCAACTGTTGGCTTGTCACCTCTCTTGCACAATGGAATAATTATAAGTAGTTAAGCCAGGTGAGCCTGGAGAGCATCCCAGACTGTGTCGCTGCTGTGTCTGCTGCCAGTGCAGGTGTCTGACAAAGCAGAGCACAAAAGGAAAGATGGTCTGGATACCCGAGACCCTCAGCTAGAGCTGAACTAGGAAGCAAACTCTATAAAACAGTACAATGGGATGTTTTGGAGAACAAAAGACTAAGGAAGAGTGGTAGTAATAGTCTAACACAAACCTAAATGTTTGCCTTCACTTACGGGGGAGCATTTCTATTGACTTCTATGTGTTTTGGATCAGGTCCCAGGTGACTAGGGTGCTTGTAAGTAGTCCTGAATAGTTGGAGGGAGGGAATAAAAACATGGGAGCCAGTTTCCCACCATGTCATGATACTCACTTGGTGCTGGAGTTGATTTCATAGGTCATCTCTAAATGTCCAATGAGTGTTTTATAAGCTTATTTGGGGAATCAACAGTGCCCAGAAACTTAACTGCTTCCATTATCCTGAGCTTTATTGGAAGAAGGGAGGCAGTCTGATCTCCAAAGGTTACTGTTCTTCACTAAAGGTTGGCTCTGTAACCTGCACCCACCTGTTATGCTTAGTGTCACCAAGAGGAAAGACTAACACATGCACCCTGAGATTCCCTCAGCTGAGGGACAGGATGTCTAACCCCAAATCCAGGAAGAGGCTGAGGGGAGGCTGTGATATACAATTCCCACCGATTCTGTAGTATCTCTAAAAGGGCTTTGCTGCTTTCATGGGATCACATGAAACTGGGTCCTGATTTGTCTGCAAAAGTTTTGAGGGGTTCACCCAAGGCCTACAGCTTCTTCTCCTCTATAAAAGTGTCATTGCTTCAGGAGGTAGGGAAGTGTTGCTGTTGACAAGTGTTACGTTAATGCATGAGGATGTTCACGCTTTCCCCATCACTGCATTGAGCCCTGGGGATGAGTTCAGAAATGATAGAGAAACCTAATGATGAGCTTCTCTGAGACAATTACAAATGTAATGGGGAATGGAATGAGGTAAGCAATGCAAATCAAGGTGAAATTTCCCGACTGATTGAAGCTGAACTAACTGTGAGCACTGCTGAAGGAARCTGTCCCATCCTCCACTCCTAGGTGTGCAGGTTTTGCCACTTTCTTCACCCAATACCATCACATGGATGGCAAGCTGAGCTGTTTTTAAAGCTATGGGATTAGTTTTCAGGTGGGTCACTGAGGTAAAGTCAGTGGGAGATTTCTGCTCTTGCTTAAGATGGAGTAAAGTTGCAGCATTGCCCAGCTGTGCTGTACAATTGGAAGTATAATGTGGTTACYGGTAATGCTGTAGGTTGGATATATGGGCATACGTGACAACTATGCTTGCTCTCTGCTTTGGGGAAATGTTGGCTTCGCAGTGCTCATAAGCAACTGGAAGAATTGAATATTAGGTTTTAGTCTCCAGGGACGTTTGTATTGTACCATCAAGAGAGAAATTAAGATCTGGGAAGAGGTTTCTTTGAGCATCTGCATGGAAAGGACAGAGGTGTTCCAGATTGCAAACAGCCACTTTCCCCTTCTGCTCCCCGAGACTAAACAACCCCAGAGTCATTCTGCATTTTGCTCATAACCATTCAGACTGGTGAATTCTTTTATTTAAATATAATTCCTGTGGCTTCTCAAATGGTAGCTGGAAACCTTTCCTTGTGACTCCACCAGGTTGCTTAGAAAAAGCACTTTTAGCCTATTGTGTTTTGCTAAGGAGATTGTGTTACTCAAGTCGGTATGAAAGGGGTTTGAAAACAGCATGTGCGTTTGTACAGAGCAGKGAGAGGAGGCTGCTCACTTTAATTCCCAGTTAAGGCTGTGCTTGGGGAAGGCTCTGACTATCCCAAAGATCAAAGGTGTCCATTTATATAACCTGCTTCTTGACTGCTTTCTGCTAATGATGGTGTCTTGCCAGGTAATCCCAGCTATTAGCAGTCATAATACACAGACAGCTCTATGTAAGAGGCGCAAAGCTGGAAATACTGAGGAATTGCTCTTTGCCCCCCAAACCATTTGGATCTCTGGAGGATCGACTGGAAAAGGCCCTCGCAGGAGACATGGCTAGAAGCTACCCGCATCTCACACTGGTTGTGTTCATGGATTCGGGTATCTCCATAGGCTGCAAACCTGTGTTTTCCCTCCCTAGCTATCAGTCTTCAGTGTTAAGATGTTTTCATGACAGTAAAGCTCAAGAATATTGCTTGCTGGGGCTGGTATTTGCCTTTGTTTCTGGCTTCTTCACATCCCAGGGTTGGGGCATGGGGCATGGTGCATGATCAGAAGCTGTGTGGTCTGCAGAGCAAAGCACAAGAACTTTTTAGCTTCTGCATCGCATTCACGTCCTCTTTGTTTTTGCATTGCTGTGGTTTTATGTACATCCACTTGCCTGGGGACTTGTCATCTTATTTGTAATCTATTGTTTTAATTATTTTCTGTGAAGGTGCCCAAAGACCTTGGGGTATTGAGACACAAATACATTATTTATTCATTAATTATTCATTATTGCTAACTACTTGCTACAACATAGTTGTCTGCAGTAATGTGTCTGGGTGAATCCTCTCCCATGGATAAGAGGGTAGCTTCTTTATTTGTCAAATATTCCTTGGTCAGGGGTAAGGTTGCTAAAAGAATTGGGGGGGAAAAGTAGCTACATTTGGCCAATAACTCTTTTTCTGATGTGAATCTCTAAGAGTTGACCTAAAAATCCTCAGATGGAACACAGGCTCCCTAATCAACATCTGAGGGTCATAACCCATTGCTGATTTGTCCCAGAATTGCCAGGAGAGGGATTTGCCAGGTGGGTAAAAGGGCTTTAATTGCCCTGGTTATCTCTGACTTTTTCCACTTATGAAATCTGTCTCCTTCCTCTGCAGCTTCACCTAGGTCTGAAACTACTCCAGTTACCTCTGCAATTCGGTGCACAGGTAGTCGTCTTCCCTGCATTTTGTTTGAAATGCAGAAATAAACACAGAAATATTAAAAATAACCCTGAGCTGAAATAATTTCCCCTTCCTGGCTGACTGCCTCATGTGCCAGACTTCAGTCATGTTTCATCTGAGATTGTTGAGGCTGGAGCTACCCAGTGCTAATCTCAGTGATGGTTTTTCTCAGAGGGATACTTGGTCCCAATACTTCATGGGCTTTTACTCATTTCTTGTCCCTCTGTGATCTGATTTACATGATTTCCCTGCACTGATTGCTACAAAAGAGGGGCCTGCAGCAAACCTCCAGATGCCATCCTGCCTGACTTCCACAGCAGGAGATGCATGTTCTTGGCCAAAACGCAGTGACTTCAGCCTGCCTTCCTCCCTAATGCTGCAGTTCATTGCACYCCTTGGTACCAGGGAGTAATTGTGTGGTTTAAAACTCAGGTAGAGGTCTGAGCCCTGGTCCTGGTGGGGGCTGTGATCCTCTGCCAGCCCCACTGCTGCACGTGTGGCTGTGGGTCAAGTGGGATGATACCTGGCGCAGCTGCTGCTGGAGGACACGCTGCTTTGGAGCTGGTTAAATGCAACTGGTGAACGACAGCTTTAAACAAGGTCCTTTGAGGCCTCAGGGAAGTTTCAACAGGCTGTAGGAGATATGGTTTGGTGTTTTGTTTAAAATAACTAATAATTGATGAACTTTCTGATTTTTAGCTTGAGGGGAAACCTTTTAATTAATTGATTTGGTAATGGGTCAGAGAGGTTGAAATACCTGAGGTGGATTGATGAGACCAGACTTTCTGTGGATGGGAAGACAGACTGGAAGGGTCGGAGGTGGGGGAGAGCTGTGTGTAATAYCTAGTTGACAGTGTTTTGTCCTCCCAGAAGAGTGTCTCTTCAGGGACTATTGCAGTGACCTGAATTTGTGTGTGCGCTTCTGGAAATAAAGCCCCCCTGCCACAGGAAAATCAATGCAGGCTGCCGGGCACTGTCGTGACTAGCAGGTCCCGTGAGACTGTCAGGAGAATTTTTTAGYGTCTTGAGATCATTTCTGGGAGCTCTGAGACCGAGAGGAAAACCTCTTTGRCTTCATAGTCTCATCAAAAATCCCCCTGGGACATTGTGGTCACCATGACTGCTCAAGAAATTTTTGCATCTGCTTGATTAGTGTGTTGGATTGCTACAGTAATCAAGGAAATTAAGTCTTTAGTGCTAYGGACAGATTTTCTGACAGTCCTGGAGAGGGCGGAGAAGAAGCTTGGGTAGAAAATCCTGGCACTGGAAGGGTAAATCGAGCACCCAGCATTGCAGTGAGCTGTTTAATGGAAGACAGCTCAATCACTGGCACGATCAATCCCTATAGATTGAGCCCATGGCTAKTATCAACTTTTCCTATGTCTTTGCTGTTTGTAAATTTAACTCCACCTCTCAATAATTTTAAATGAAAGGCACAGCAGSTGCTGCAGAGAAAGGAAACAAAATGCTTCCCTACCACGTTGCTTTTTGAGTACACCTCTTCTCTGTATGAAACTTAGCTTCTGCYTGTTGTCTATGCAGGTTTGTAGCTTGAGTTTGTACCTCTCTTTGCTCTCTGCTGTGGTTGAGTGCAGACACAGCGTGATACAGCTGGGATGTACCTATCTCTGCCCCTCCGTAGTTACTAGATCCACTTTGTTAACACTTCAAAGAAAATGCTCTTGGGAGAGCATAGCCCATTACACATGGTTGTGAGAGTCTCTAGCAGAAYTGCATATATTAAATGGTTAGTGTCTTAGATGTTTTGCTGGGTAATTCTCCCTCTGTTGCTCTCTCCAGTACTCCCAGTGCTCCTACCCTCTTGGAGTTGTGTGAAAGTAGGACTCAAGTGTTTTCAGTCTCTTGCTGATCTACCTGGAGAGGTCTAGAAAGCAAGGTGGGAAAGTGCTGGAAAAGTGACTATCAGCACTTGCAAACAGCTTTGGAGCTGTGCTGCTTGGCTGCTGCCTCCATTTGAGAGGACCATGAAAAGGGGCATCAGTGACCACCCCAGAACTGTCGCGGCAGTGGCTTAGCACTGCTGGCTTAGCTGCTGGGAGGAGATGGCCTGGAGCTGGAGTGAGGAATGGCAGAAAGAGTCTGCCTAATGCAAGCTCCAAATTTGGCTGTAGGCGCACAGCGAGTATTTTTAGCTTTCAYGTTCTCCCTGACATTTAGGCGTTAATTTTGTAGCACCCCAATCTGTTTGCCTACAACTGTCTGTCTCGCACAGCCCCGTTGTCCGCTTCACGTCAAACCCAGGCGCGAAGCCAATGACTGGAGGCATTGGATATGGCAGCAACAGGAGCATCCTATGCCAAAACTACCTCCTAGGCCTGGGTTAATAGAATACTGCTCAAATGCTTGCTTAATTTAACAAAAAAAAGAAGAGAAATGTCAACGTGTCCTGGCAACTGAAGGCCTTAGTGTGTAATTGTGTAGAGAATAAAATTGTGCAGAAAGTGATAAACTCTGAGAGTGTCTCAGCAKTCATGGAAATGAATACCCCATACATTATCACCGGACATTATCATATAATTTATCACCTTTTCTATACCTCCCAATTRTACCATAATCTTTCATAACGCTGCTCTTCGCTGTGCAAGGAGCRGTGAGGAACTCTGTGTTTCACACTGCTTTTCATACAATAAAAGTGCAACATTATCCTGACAGCCGTTCTGTTTGGTGCCTGGGTGCCTGGAGCGCATCCAAAGCTGTCTACCCCGCACCTGCGAGACAAGCAGAGCTAATCTGACACTGCATCTGCCTACTCTGTCCGATGCTCCTCATAAATAAAGAAACAGTTCAGACCGACATCTGTAGAAACTGGATTTTACAAGCCTTGCTGCCACATATATTTCAATCTTTGCTCAAAGGAGAGAGAGAGAAACAGAAGTCTGAAAGGATCCTACCTTTGACGCATGGTTGCCATAGTAAAACCAAACTTCTTCCATGCAAAGGGTGTGAAAAGGTAAAAGTTTGTACTTAAAGCAAGTAGGTTCATTATAGGAAAAAAAATAATAGAGGGAAGAGCCGCAGGGAAGGAAAACACTCCTTCAGAAATTTCATCATGGATCATGTGAGACAAAGGAGCCATTGAAAAGGCTTTAACACGTTTCAATTATGTTGCTTTCAACAGGTCTTGCCAAAGTCTAAAACCGCAAGCTTTCAGGCAGAATGTAATAATGATGGAAACGAGGCTCAAAAATGCAAATGATGGAAACTGGATTTGATGCAGGGAGTTGGCTGAGGTTTTGCTTGAGGTTGTTTTGAAAAACAGCATTTCTCTCCACATCTTCCCTGTCTTAATCTGTCAAGAAGATATATACGTGCATATAGGATGTGCTCAACACCGTAAAGATATATCACTGATGAATAAAGAACTTTGTAGATGGATACCTGCAGGTTTAACACATAAACAAACCCTCTTTGCTGTAGTGTGATGCTGCCTGTTGCAGTCTTCTAGTGAGCAAAAATATGGTACAGAAAGCTAACAGCCTTTTGCCAGCAGATTGTCTTCAGATGCATAATTGGTACCAAGTTGTGACACTACAAAAGCTAGCAAAAAATGTACCTGATGATCAGAAAGCACCATTTGCCAGAGATTTTTTTTCTCCCTGGTTTTATAGACCCTGTTAAGTTAATTTAGCTGACCATGTAGGGTAGACAAGTGCTGCAGCAGCTTACAGCTCTCCTACTCTCTAAGTGCCTACAGCTGCTCTCCRCATTCCTCTCCTGTCCACTCCTCGTGGCTATTTTGATCCCAGGCATATACTGCAAGCACCTGAGAAGGTTTGCAAAGTGGCATTACCCTGTCTCCAGCCAGGAGGGTTGTTTGCCTTCTCCGCTCGACGTGGGAGCCCTGGGGTGCAGGAAGTGGGCTGCAAGGATGCCATGTGGAGAGGTTTGGGGATCCTTCCATTAGAAAAGCAAAACAGGACCCATCCTCAGGTCTTTTCCCTGTATGAAGGCAGTTTTTATTCAGTCTTTCTATTTGTCACAATATGCATATAAAGCCATCCTCTCTTGACCTGTGTGATAACTGGTCTGTAAAGATCATGTGCCACTCACTGKGATTACAAGGTCGCTTTATCCAGCATGGGGCAGATCCTGGGGCTTTTACTCAGATTTTTCTCAGCCGTTATTTCAAGCCAAAGATCTCCTTTAGACAAGCCATCTGCAATTATAGCTGAACTAATGTTTACACCATTCCCCCAGCAACCATCTTATTTCCAGGTCCCCTGCTTTTGCCTCGCAGAGCGTGCCTGGCTCGAGACCTCATTTTGCCTCGGATGAGCTCAGAGAAGCCCAAGGTGAGATGCCGTGATTTGACCCGACTCTAGCTGAAGTCAATGCAACTTTTCTCTCTCTCATCCTATTTATTTAATATATATCAGGGTAGGCTTTTCCAGATGGGGATGATGTTTGTAGTAGTGCTGTGGTGTGGTAAATAAACATCAAAGCCCACTGTGCCTATAGAAAATAAATTTGCCCCAGCGAGCTCACTGTGCAGGGCAAAGGTAGCTGCAGTATGTTGAAAAAAAGACACCGAACATAAGAACCTAGAGGTAAAAATAATAAGCAAGAAACTCTGCTCCACGTGTACATAGGAAGTTTCTGATCAAAAGCAACACACTTTTTAGATTACAGAAGTTGTTTATGAAAACAGTATCTGGGGATTTTTAACTGGTACAAATGAAAGGAGCTCATCCTCCCCTCCCTGCAATTTGTCAGTCTCCAACTTCTCACCTCCTGGTTGCACAACTCAAAACTGGGCTTTTATCTGAGGAAATGAAACTTTTGTAAAAAATATTTTTATAAAAGCAATCTGATCCCTGAGACTAGGGGGAAAACATTACAGCTGCAGTATTTAATATAATTTAAAAGCTGATTACCCTGCATGTGGAATAAGTACTTTTCATGAGGCTTTCTACTATGTGTGGTATGCRCCCTAATTCGTATTAACGGCTCCTAAGGAGCCATCATAGTTTATCAAGAAAGTAATATGCATTTTAAAAGCACTCAAATAGAGATTTACATGATAAACCTTAATGACTCTGGAATGCATTATTAGCTATCGTACACTCCCAGAAGCAGTCACTCACTTCTGGTAAATTAGATAATTCAAGAAGCCCATGAAAAACTTCAGCTCAGAATTAAATCCTAGAGAGTAGCTGAACAACAGCTTATTTCATGCATTAAGGGGCACTTTCCACCTCAGCCTTTGTATGGCAAGTGGCTATTTTGTGCGCAGGAACATCGCTATGATCCCTTCTAAAGAAAACAACCTGTTAAGCTTTAAAGCTCATTATTTATCTTATAATGGCCTTATATCTCTGGTAATATTTCCCTGCAATTGTCCCGTCAGCCAGATGCTAAGTAAGATATCAGTATAAACCGGTTTCACAGTATCTGTGAAATATGGCTGGAAGATAACAATGTTACTGAGATGATGTTTTTAAATCATGACAAAAGCCAGCCAGTAAATTGATAGCTTCTGTAACGCCAATGGAAAAATTAATACTGTGGAGAAGTGGGGCTAGCAACTGCATTTCCCCCAGCAACATGAGATCAAAGCAACTGTGAAAGTGAAAATTCAATGATTCTTAATTGTGCTGAAGATTAGGACCCCCATGATACAAAGACTCTCATGGAACAAGAAAAAAAATACATCCTAGGGAATAACTATGTCCTCCAAGTAAAAGGATTCACTGGCCTTTCTCTCCCCTCATCCAGATAATTTTACTTTAAATGTATTTCTTAGTGAGACCAGTCATGTCCTTAAAAATGAGTGATTTACACTGTTTTTCCACTGAATTCTGAACTGACATTTTCATGCTGTCAACTCTCCATTTTTTGGCTATTCTGTATTTGCAATTATTCTTATGTGGACAGCCTCAGTACTAGGGACTCGCTTCGTGCTGTGGCTGGTGTTGCTAGCTGGCCAGCCTCATGGTGCTGTCAGGGTATGAAAGGCTGCCAGCCCAAAAAAGGGAGGAAAGATTTAACTGCCCAGACCCATCGTCTGCATCAGCATGCAGCCAGTGTGCTGCCATACCGTGGGCTTATGCTTTTGTGGTTTTACGCCTTCTCTGCAACTTTGGAGGAAAGCTGTCTGGAGCACTGGTTTGGGGGGCTGCAAATGTTTGCATATTCCACTGCTGTCTAGAGAAAATTAATAAGAATGGAAAAACAGGTTTTAAATGCACTATACTTTTTAGACACTTAGATACCAGAGGGTCTTAGTCAGCCGGGGCAAACTCRGATAACTAACAGCTGGTGAGGCAAATTGTTCTGAAAGATTAAAAGCCTTAACTTATCTTGAGTGGCACTATAAATGTCTACCCACCTTTGCAGGGCATGTGCTGCAAAAGATCAGCTGCTCACTGTGGTCAGGGGAAGGATGTAATGAGGGAAAACAGGATCCAAGGAGAGAAAGATAATTTTACCTAACTGATCTGCTCTTTACCCATGCCTCTGCATGACAGAACAGTGCGGACAAGTGCATGCAAAGGTGAATTATAGCTGAGTGGGGTAAAGCTGGAGCTGGCAGAAGACCGGGATGGCTGTGTCAGAGCAATGACCAGTGAACGCCCAGCAGTAGGTGTATGCCTTGCATTACCCAAAAGTTGTTATCTGCTGGACTGCAGAGCAATTAGTATGGCAAAATCACATAAAGCTGGTTAGTGCAGAAGTGATTAGTGTAGTGCACTGATTGCTCCTCACCTGGGCTCACTTGCAAATGGGCCAGCCAGAGCATGAGCAGTGGTGGCCAGCCCAGTGCTGCAGACACCGGCTCCGCGGCGGGGGAAAGCTCAGCCAGCTGTCACTGGCAACAGGATCATCCTGCCCRGATGCCCAACAGTGAAGGAGAAGCTGCAAAAGGCTGCTTGGGGCTTTCCTGGGGATTTGCTTGGATGGTTTGTTGTTTTTAAAGGGCTGCGTAGCAGGGGCTGAAGGAGCAGGGTCAGGCTGCTGCCTGTGAAGAAAAGGATTGTGCCATCCTTGTTCTTTCAAAGAAAAAAAGCAACTTTGGGGGAGTTCTGTGTATCTTGTAGGGCAGTGATAACTGAGTTACTGCCTTTGGAGCCCCTCTGCCYGGACTGCTTTTAGGCCACGCACGAGTTCACTGCAATGGGAGCTTTGCTGCAGGGGAGGAAGGAGCCCTGGCTTATCCCCAGCTGACCCACACTCATTACCTGTTTATGAAAAGGCTAAATGTCCATGAATGCAAGTGCAAATCTGGAAAACTGGGCTGCCTCCAATTGAGCTGCAGCTGCCATTTGGGTAAATGACACACAGCTTTGTCTCGTGCTGGGGAGTGGCAAAGAGGAGGTTTGGGAAGTGCTGCACTGTCCTGAGGTCTGTGCAACCTGGCTGGGAGCAGTGCTCGCCTTTCCTTGGACAGGGTGGCCCTGAAACACCACAGTCCTGCCTTAGTCCTTGCCTTATAACCCCTTTCATCAGTTCTTCAGAAGCAGACAGGGTCAAAGGCCATTTTTAATTTACATCTAGTCCCTTCAAGGTATGTCTCTAATGAGGTACCTAAGAGAAAGCATGTTCATCATCTTGGACGTACCCTTCCCCTTTCTTGCACGGTGAGCGCTGTGGCAGCCTGGGCCTGGGGTGGAGGAAGCCTTCTTCTAGTGAGACCGTGGGAGGCAGCAGAGAGGGCAAAGGATGATCTGGGATGTTTGGAGGTAGCTGGAGAGGGAGTGGTAGAGACAGGTAAGGGGTGAGTGCAAATGGGGTGGCTGACTTGTACCCTGGGGTATTTTTCCTTAGCACATGAGAGAGGAAGGGGAGGTGAGTCTCCCACTGATATTTCTCTGTTGAGTAGCTGCTAGGAAAGTGAAAAACAGAGTGTCTGGACTCATCTTCCCCTCCCTTCCCCTGAGCGTCTCACTAATAACTGCCTGGGATGGATTTCCAGCTGTGTTAATTACCTCTAATTGGCTGTAGCTTTCTGGCCAGCCTCACCTCTCCCCAGGAGGTGGTGGCCTGGAGGGAACAGGGGTTGACCTGATCCCAGGCTGAGGAGCTGCTCCTGCTGCCCGTGGCTGGAGACCCCCTGCACATCTTCCCCCAGTGCTCAGCAATGAAATGCTTTGGGCATCGTAGCATCTTTGGATACTCGAGGCAAAATAAATGTTTTAGCTCCCACTAGTTTGATAATAACTTTAGAAATATGCATATAAAAATAACATTTTTTCCATGTGGGTTTCTTCTGATATCAACTGGAGCATTATATGAGTTTCTGGGAGCTGTAATGAGAAAATGAACCTTGAAAAGGGAGCTTAAAGTGCCCCTATAAAGACACAATGAAGTTTTCCTTCCCTCCTACCCCAAAGCTAGACTTTGCTTTGTGTGCTTGAAAAAAAAGCTGGTTAAGAGTTTTAGGTGCGTTTGGTATCTGTTTACGCGAAATCTAGGGCTTAGCTGTGATGAGATAAAAGTAAATCTGGCTTTATTGTTTCTCTTCCTCATTTAAGTGATCACAGAAAGAGCAGCCATAGCCCTAATGCTCAGACATGCTCCTTTCACGTTTAGTTTTTGCTCGTATTAGTATAAGTCAGACTTTGAAATGAATTTTCTGCAAATTTGTTTGTATGAAGTTTGGCACAAAGCAAATTCAAAACCTGGCACGGCAACAGTGAAGGGGAAACCATTCAGAAATCCAGAGAAACAAGTCTGGCAGCGTTTCAGCATTATTTACCTTGATCTAAAATCTCACTTGTGAATACTGGGACTAGTAAAAAATATGCCGTGCTCCCTTCTTCTCTCTTCCTTTGTTAACCTGGTAGTACTCATTAACTGACAGGCCTTTGGGTCTTGTATTATCCCCTAACGTCCGTCACAAAAAATTGTGCTAATTAAATAGGTAAGCAAACAGTTCAGTGTGGGAGTGCAATTTCTGAGATGGAGTGGACATGTCTATGGGTAACAGAATGCTTTGAGTAATAATATTTAGCACTAATAAATTAGATTTTGGAACGGCCATAAAAATTCATGCTTCAAGGCTTAAAGTTTATTTTGGTCAGGATAAGACCTTCGTTGGCATAGATTATCCTGCATTTACCAATTAAGGAATTTCTTGTATCTTCCTTAGAAGACCGTTGCTGGCTGGCTTTGCAGACGTGATTGTGTCTAAGGCAGAGCATTTGTCTTACTGAGGTGGCAGCTCTCACACCAGGTGCGCTGACCCCGGGGGGATAAGGCAAAAATGGGCATGATTCCATGAACGTAGGAGACATTAACTGGGGTTTAGTTATTGTGCTGGGATTTGGGAGGCTGACTGCTACCTTTGTTTTAGGCTTCCTATGTGGTTTTGGTCAATATGTATAATTTTTCTGTGCCTTTGCTCATCTGCTTTCAAATAAGAAAATACCATCCCTTTTCCCACACCTTTTCAGTTGAAACACTAACCCTTTACTGAGTAGGGGTCAGTTCTTGCTATGGGCTGGTACGGGTAGGTACCTGGCATTGTACAATCATGGAACACTGAATTTGAGGGTTTTCATTTTTAGCTGTGATGCTGTTGCCACTCTTGATGATAAGGATGACAGCTGTAGCTTTGCATTTTCTGAAGTTTATTGGTTTCAGTATTTGTTTTTATGTTTCATTTTCTTGTGTTAAAAACTACTTTTCACGCATAATAGCCTGTTTGTTTGATTTTTTCAGTTGTGAGGATGGATAGTAAAGACGACCAGGAGTTGGCAGAAGGTGAAGTAATTGGATAATATCACTAGACTCTCAATGAAGAAATCAGGGTTAATTTATGATAAAATGCTTCTTTTACAACACACGTTCTGTCCTATTCACATGGATTTAGCAAAAAAGATACCACGGAGCAAGACACTTCTGAAGTCTCAGGAGCTGGGGAGATGCTGTCAGATATAATTTGTAACTGTTTTTTCATGTCTGGAAATAAAATAAGTTATAGATGAAAAAGATGAATTAGAGAGGAAAAAGAACTCTGTTTGGATAAGCAATGTTTCCTAGTCATGTGCGTGTGAAAGCCAGAAATATAACGTATAAAATAACACATAAGAAGGAATGGAAAAAAAATACTATCCTGTGAAATGTGTGCCTGAGAATCTGAAAGGCAGGCACTGCTTCAGAGAGGGAAAATTTGTTTCTGTAGTTACTATGAAACCTCATGAATGAAAATGTCGTTCTTCTGGATTTATGATATTATACAGTGCAATTTAATGGCAGGCAACAAGCTCTTTGAAAGAAGAGCTGATGGTCCAGTTTCCGTCATGCTGCAAATACACCCCCGCCACCCAGAAAAGAAATAGCCGGAGAGAAAGAGCTAGAAAACAGTATAGTCTCCAATTATCCCTCCACCTTTCACTTCCCTGGCCAGACCACTGCTGCTCTGCTTCTCTCCGCCCCAGGATACTAGTTATCATGTAACCAGCCTCAGATAGCTGCAAAATAAACATTCAGTACCTGCGATACGGCAATTCATTTGTAGCTGCTACTGTCCCAATCTTTCATCCCACTCTGCTGCTCACACCAAACAGTTTAGAAATATGAATAAGGCCCTCCAGGAAAGTGAAGCAGCCAGAGAGAACGTGCCTCTGTGTATGTGTTTAGTTGCTGGGGTCTGTGCAACCTTCCCTGTACGAGGCACAACGCTGGCTCATTGCTCAGCATGCTCTTGGGCTACACCCGGCACTGGGTCAACGCACTTGACTCTGCAGGATGACCAACAGCCTGCAAGAGCAAAGGTGGCTGGAGGTTACTGCTTTCATAAGAGTACACAGCATGTCATGTGGAGCTGGCGTGGTTTCGCTCGCTGTACATCACCAGTTTGGCACAGTAGGTATCTCCATGTCTAAGGAACATGGAGTGGCCAGCAGGATAATGCCAATGGTATCTCAAACATGGCCAGCTAATTGCTGCCCTGCCCCTCTGAGACATTGCAAAAACATATATCTAGGTGCAAAACTTACACAGCGAATGTGCATACGCTTGGGGTTTCATTTCTTCTGTGAAAGATATACTCAGACCTGTCAGACTGCAGTTGATTGGCAGTCCTGCTCAGGGGAGCAAGAAATGGAGTGAGAAGTGCCTGGGTGAGGCTGCGGGAGGGCTCTGGGTGCAGTGGGGACTCCAGTCCTGCTGAAATCCAGCCTGGGGGACTGACTGGGGGTCACCATGTGGTGTGATGCTCACGGGCTCCAGCCCCGCCAAGCTCATTCTCCCAGCAGGTTCCCCTCCACGCAGGACCCTCCTTGGTACCTCTCTGATGTACCTCCCCAAAGCCCACTGGTGCATTCACAGGGGTGGGAGAAACGGGGTGCTGCCTCCTCTCCCGTGGCTTGGGCAATCCCCACAGGGTCGTCCAACGCCTTTTGCGAGTGTTGCATTCATGTGGGACGTCTAAACGCATTTAATTGATCTTTATGGCTATATATTTGTTTTCCACCTGGCACAACCTGAGGCTTTAATCGGCTACAGTGTCACACACATCAATAATAAATATGCTAATTAGATAAAATTATGCTTATTAGTTCAGAAACTACTTTGCGTTATGTATCATGCGTGAAGGTACACAAATGTTGCTGTACGCTAGCTGTACGGTCTCACGAACTGAATACACAGACACTCATTCAGATCTCACGCTGGGGACTTGCTCCTGCGCCTCTGCTTGAAGCAGCTAACGATGTGAGTGCTTCCTCACAAAAAATAGACTTTTGATATTAGGTGACACTGTTGCAAAACAAGTTTATGTGACCATCTGCGACCTTGAAATCTCTTAATATAAAATCACTTGCCACATCACGCCTGTTTTCTAACCTGTAGGAAAGGTGTGACGACTGCTAGTTGTTCTATAGGGGCAGGCTGAAAATGAAAGGCCAATGGCCCTGTTCTCAGTTCTCTGTTTCCCAGGGAAGTCTGAAGGCACTCTTGATGCCAAACTGCTTTGAAAATCTAGCCTTTAATTTTGGCAACTCTTTGAAGATAAAGTGTTGTTATTGTTGGTGTTTCCAGCTTTCAGCAGATCCCAAATTTGTGATATTGTATTTCTGTCTCCTACCAGCCAAAATAAGGTAGTGCACAGCTGCCTTGTAATGAACAGAAGAAAGGCAAGTGGCTTTGTCATACCTCTGATGAAATACTCATATTTGATTTTGTATCAACTTTGAGACAAGAATCAGGCTGGTTTTTGTCCAAAACAGTTTGTTCATCTTTAGTTGACTAAAAAAAGGTCTTTATACTCAGTCTCTGGCTATCGTTGGCACCGTGCTGTATCATCCCTTCTTCTGGGTTATCGAACTCCATCATAAAAATAGTCAGGGTTTTTTCCTCTCCATCACTGAGGGATACTTTTTATATTCTAATCCCTTTAGGGTAAGGCGATTTGACACCTAATATAATTTTCCAGGCAGAATATATTATGAAGGCAAAATTAAGCAATAACATTTATTCTTTGATTGTCTTTATAAACTCCGAACACATCTTGGCACACTTAACTTTTTTATATCTCTGACATATGCATAAGAGATGAAAGTTATCAGTGTAAAGAAATGCAAAAATCATTAAGGATGCTGTCACAGGTGACATGATATTTATTCATGCACATCTGGAGAGCTTCTAAGGCTTATGGTGTGGTTCAATAGAAATTACAGGGTTGGGGTTTTTTGGTATTAACAGTTGTTAAATGTGTCAAAGCTAGTGAAGTCAGAGGAGCTTTACAAAGACAAATGTATGAGCAGCATGTGACAGCTGGTGAAACTCATTGATAATTCTAGTAAGATTGATTGGAAAAAATAATCTCAACTTCTCGTGTGTTGGTGGATTTTAAATTAATTATATTTTAACTGCTGTGGAGACAGACCTGAGAATAAATTTGTGGAGCCCAGTGTAAGTGGCTGTTCAATGAATGAGAGAGGAATAAAAAAGTAATCAACATTTTAGCTGTGTACAGAATGAAAAAGAAATTAAACATCGAAAATATTATTACAATACTATTAACTTAAATCAATTGCATGCTCTATCCTCAGAATCTTTTTTCATTTCTGGTCATCCTATCTTATAAAGTCTTTAACGGATATAAAAAGAGTGCAGAGATTGACAGTGAAAATGATTAGAGACGTGTAGAGATTTTTGTAAGAGGGGACACAACGAACTGGGACTGCTTAGAAAAAGGCTTTAGCTCCAATGGGAGACTTAAACACCTCAGCAGGACCAAGGCAGGTTGTACGTGGAAAACGTGGTCGCTCAACCACCTTACTCACCTCCTCCCCAGCCCTCAGGGTCCCTAAACTCCATAAGCATGTTGGGCTTTTAATTCGAGGTCCCAGAGGCTCACGGTTGTGCATCGGTGATAGCTGCTGCTCCTGCTGTGGGTCATGGAAAGGCCCTGTGGCACTGAGGTACGTGGCAAGCAGGAACATCTCGCCCCTACTTATGGGACAGGCACGACTGACCGCAGCCCAGCCTGGGGCTCTTCCTGAGACCTGCGGTTACAGAAACAGTCGAAATGGCCCAAAACACTATTTAAAAAGACGCAGTTCTCTGAAAGACCGATCGAAGGTCTCGCCCTCGAGAGCGGGTTCTGTGCCACATATCCCTTGGTGGAGCTGGGAGTTCAAGTCTTTCCTATCAGCGCCTTGTCCAGGTACCTTGGTTTGGGGAGCAACCAGTGCGGCACACTGGCTGACTCTGAGGATTTTAACTCCCTGCTCCTCCAGAGCCAATTGCTAAAATGAAGCTGCTGGTGCTTCTTTATTATGTTAAAATATTTGCCACAAGATACACACCAATTGCTTAAATAGGATTTAAAAAAAAAAAAAAAATCTAGAAATTTCTGTAGGTAAAGAGAGCATATATCACTTTTATTGGAGCCAGCTAAATATTTTAAAGGATATGTTATCTCATGCTTTAAGGTATAAATTGAATGTATAGCCATAGCAGGTTTGGGCAATGGTTCCCTTCTTGGCAGATTCCTCTGCAGTTTTGTGCCGTCCCCGGGAGGACACGTGCAGGCTGGTGGGATCCCCAGACATGATGCAAACTGGGGTTCCCATGGGCAGACTTCTCGAGGCGTTTCAGCAAAGGGGAAGGAGACCCGTCTTCCCTGCCATTGTATTTGGGATGGGCTCAGCCCCCTACTCACACAGGTGTTCCTGAAAACCTCATCCCTTCTATCTTTCTCCTTGGCAAATGGAAGAGAGAAAAGAAACTCAGCATTTCTGAGTGAGATGTAAATAATGTTTAACGAGCGGGCCTTGGAGTTGTAAAGGAACTCATGCACTTATGCTTGAATCATTTTGGTGGTTGATTTAGAGCCAAATACTGCTGGCCTTACTGAGGCAAAATTAGCCTGATTATTGCCAGAGGGATACTCACACAATTAAGGTGAGCRGTGTTTGTTCTTTATTCTAGAAACCAGTTGTCTGTGCAGAAGTAGTTGACACAGTGTAGTGGTGCTCAGGCAGTACGGTGACGGGCACTGAGAGAAACCTTCAAACCCAGATGAAAACCTGGTGTCTTTCAAAGAAGAGGGATGGATAGACAGACCATCCACCTGACAGTCCTCCGAGTGGAAAGCTAAAACCTGACAGCAAGAGACGTGTCCTCGCGTGTTTGCTCTGTGGGACTGCAACTGTTGTTGCTTYTCCAGCTTCTCCAAAGGAGGGAACTGGCTAATTAGATCTACAATTGCCATTTATCAAAAAGAGCATCTGAAGTCTTCCCGTGATTTTTTTTCCCTCTCTCCCTGCTATTTCTAAGGCACCTATCAATGTGGTACGTACGTACCATCTGGATATCTGGCTAGTGACCAGCAGGCTGTGATATGTGAGGCTTTTTAAATAGAGACAAGCAGAATGGAGAGTAGAAAGAGTAGACAAAGAGTAGACAAACAGAACATGTTTTAATGGAGACTGAAGAAGGTATAAATGAACTCAGTGACAAAGAGGGCTGGCAAAATACCTTTGTCCAAGATTTCTTGCTCAAAGAAGACGTGGAGTACGTGAAATCTTCTAGGAACCTCCCTAGGTATATTTAAATTGCCTGGGAAGTGTGCTTGCAGACTAGCAGGGCTGCTGCATTGACTCCGTAGATGAACACTCACCACAGAGCATGAACACCTCTGCAGAGGAAACTTCTTTCTGTTCTGCCAGGAGAACCTCTGCACCTTGCGCTGGATGCCAGCACTTATTTGCATTCATGGCACAGATGTGCTGGAGTTTTATTAAGGAAGGGAACAGCTTTGAGATCAAGAGTCCTGATTTCCTTCTCCCTCACCCTGAATTCAAGGAAGTTTAGAGTTTTTATTTGGCTCATAAGAAATCAAAGAAACTTTACAAAATGGGAATTTGCCTTTTTGGTTGACCTTGAGTTTATGAATAGTCTAGTCCAAGGTTTTAGTGTGAAGACACTTGTGTCTTCTTGCTGATGATAAATTCACTCATGTCAATAGAGTTTACTGTTTGTATTAGTACTGTCCCCCATGTGGGTGTCTGTGTGTGCAGAAAATAATGCCTCAGTCTGGCAGAATATCATTGCTAAGAAAACTTCTGTTGTCAATTACTGAGAATTTTCCCTGAACTCTGACGATTCTGGAGCAGAGTTAGGGCTTCTGGTGTTATGACAGAATTTTGCAGGTTCTGTGATGGCTTTTGACGATCCAGGTCCCAGCAGGGAAAGGCTCCTCACTTGAAATCAATCAACTTCTTCATCACACAGGGAAAAAGAAACCCACCTAGAAACTCAAACCTAGTTTAAAAGGGGATCCTCTCTGACTGAGCTGAGTTACTGCAGATATCTCTACACGACAAGCATATTCATGCAGGGAACCATCTAAAGGCAGGCGCACCTAACAAAGACATCCTGTTCACGCTTAATGCACYGGATAAATTGTTTTAAAATGCAGAGTTATTTTGTGAGTTCTTAGTGAATAAGCGCATCCACATATGCAACTCTGAAGAGATTTTTAATTAATTGCTTTCAGTCATTTTCTTTTTGTAAAATTAGAACAATGATGGAATAGACTGGCTGCGGAGTTTGGCCAAGGAAAGATTATACTGATCCACCTGAAATACGACTAAAACAGAAAGCAAGAAGAGATAAAAGCCATTTTTTTCAAAGCTTGTTTACCTGTGACAAAATCCTTCCAAATCAGCTGCACGCAAATTACTGGATCATCTTAATTAAACTCTACCAAAAAAGATTTTGCTGTGGACTTCTTGGGATATTTCACAACCAGACAGTACGTCCTGTGATGCTTTTTGCAAGATGGTGGAACACACGTTTCGTGCAATTAATAATTAGGAGAGCAGCAGAGCTTTCAAAGAGCAGAGCGGCAGCAAGATCAATGTGTTATACGGAAGCAAACGAAGGGGGAATTTGTCAGAAGTTTATGCTATACCCTGATGCATCATTAACATGGGTTTTCAAAAGTCAGGGGACTTTTCATTTGTAGATCCTCCAGTTCATAAAACGCTGTTTACAAATGAACTTCCTTTGTTCCCTGCTTGGATTATTGCTCCCTATGCCTGAAGTATATGCTTTGTTGAAGGAATTGAAAGATGTCCTAGTTACATTGATGTTTTCCACTCAGGCTTTCTTTCTGAAACTCTTATTTCCTGGATCAGTAAACTTCACCAAATCACAACAGTCATCCTTACACCTGCTCTGCAAGGACTGTTTTTCACAGCCGAATCAATTCTTTCACTATCACCACAACAGCAGCTCTGAAACTCAACATATAAGCTTAAAACCTGCTCATCAATAGCTAGATGGGCCCTGATGATCGAAGACCAGCTGTTGTCCTTTTCTGCCCTTCAGTTCTTTCACAACTCTTGGGCTCTGCAACATGTTGCTGTGGTCAAGATGTGGTTATCTGAAGCCTGTTTCTGCAGCAGTCTCATTGGGTCATTATGACAGAGGAATTTAGGGGTGTTTACCTGGAAAATGTGCTGTGCCAGGACTGCGACTGCTCCTTGCTCCCCATACCTCGCTCCTGGCTATGCTCTTCTCCTGCTTTTCTTGCACCAGCTCTGGTGCTTGTTGGCTTCCAGCTGGGCTCCCTCAGCCAAAACCAAAGTGCAGTTTCCTGGAGGTTTTGTGAGCTGAACTGGCTCCCCAGAGGGCCAGGAGAGCCTGGGAAGGTGCAGGAGGGGGGTGGCTGGGTGGGAAGGGGAAGGCAGCAGGAGAGCAAGGGGCAACACCAGGCCTGGGGCAGCTGCAAGCTGCCAGGGCAGCCTGGCTGCTGGGTTGCTTGGGCTGTCCCCGCAAAAAAACCCCATACACCCCTAACCAAGGTCAGAGAGTCAGTCTGTTTGGCAGTAGCACTGAGGAGCACATCCACTCCTGTGGATGGAGAGGGACACAAGTCTCCAGAAGGATTTTTTATTCCTTTGTTTCCTCTGACTTTGATTTAACCATGGGCTGTGATGCTTTAAGTACCAGATATTAATTAGAAGCGGTAGGGAGTGTGTCCCAAAGGGACCATACTCCTGGTCTTCTCGCCATTCCTAGTTTGACTTATTTCAAGTTATTGCTCTGAAACATTATTTATTCACTCAGGAGCCTGACGTTTATAAGGCCTATCTAAATTTACAAATAACTAATGGTTGTCAGTAAGGAGTACCACTCTGCTGAGGTGGAAAATAGCTTGCCCGCAAGTAAAATACAGCCAAGTATACTGAATGTTTTCTGCAACACTTCTTTAAGGCAGGCAATGTTATCTTGTCCCTTCTTTGGTACTGTGCCTCAGCAGGCACGCAAGGACAGTGCCGTCCAGAGTGCTTGGGCAGATGAACCACTTTGGGCTTAAGCAGAAACTTCAGTCCCACTCTGATCCACTGAAAGGGAAGTGGAAAAACGCTCTTTTGTCTCCTCTGGTCTTCAAAACCCGTCTGGCAGTGGTTCATTTAGGACAACGCAGTGGCACACAGTGCGGGAGGAACACTGAATTCAGACAAAAGTGCTGGGTACTGGGGGATGGCTGGGGCACAGGTCCTGGCTGCTTATGGCCATCATGTCCGCAGTCTGGGGTCTAGCTATAACTCCCTTTCAGTGTTTCGGAGACACTTCACATCTACAGCTAGTTTGACCTTTTTTCCCTTTCCCCTGAAGGACACCTTCCCCATTGCTTTTGGATCTACCAGTTCCCTGTGATGGGGAGTTGTGGTGCAGATCAGTGCCAAGGATTCAGCAGGCAAGATAGGCTGGTGCAGGCTTTGATGAGGTTCTGTCCAGTTATGTGATGCAAAGGGTTACCTAAAGAGCTTGTGCATTTACTGGAGTAGTTTTGAAAGACTGTTGAGGACCTCAGAGCTGCCAGGTCACTCCTCCTGTGGAGTTATAGAAGTAGATGATAAATAAACAGTGGGGATGCCCAGGTGCACTTGTGACTCTGTCGCTGTCTCCAACCTTTCAAGGATCTTAGAAGAAGATGCTACAGCTCCAAGATGTTGCTGTGTGTCCCTGCAGGGCTTGCCAGTGGGAGCTCTCTGCGCTCGACCAAGCATCAGAGGCACCAAAGCACGGACCAGAGGGGCAACRGGCAACATGGGCAGAGAGAGCTGGGATTTGCCTTTTTCTGTGTTTTCTCTTTAAAAATTAACTACTTCTTTAAAAGTGGTGCATATAAAATTATCCCATTTGGCACAAGCAGAGATGGGGGTTAATTATGGGCAATAGGACAGCTTTGTGTTAAGACAGAAAAAGACGTATTTGAAGACCTAATAGGAGCTTTAGTGGTATCCAGGGGGAGTTTCAAGTTGGAATTTCATTCCAGACTACATTGAGTCAATTTTTGTCCTAGAAGAGATTGTCTGTGTTTGCTTTGATTTTAGTTCCTCTAATTCTTCTTGTTCTCTTACTCTCCCCAAGCAATATTAATCTGGTGTTATACGTGCCCTGACAGAATATGAACACACGTGTACTGCCCATAGTGACTCTCACTGTGTGGCTCACACACAGTGCTTGCTGCGTGCAATTTAGGCACGTTTCTATTTTTAGAATAAATAAGGATATCTAGGATCACTGGACTTTAAAATCATTGAAAAGGTAAAAAAGGCCATCTAATGGGGGCGTAACACTGCTGGCTGGCTCTGTGCAGTCGCAGCAACCCTGTTGATTCAGCACACACCTGACTTACTCTACATAAAGTGGAAGTAGTTGGACAATACAGCTCGCTCGGTAGGAGAGCTGAGGTTTCCTCCTATATAACATAAGTACAGTGCAAAAATAATTCAAAAGGCAAATATATTGTGTTTTATAACCTTTTCCTCTTCGTTTGTTTGAGTCAAAAGAGCTTAGTGTTTTGACAGCTGAATTTTTTTTTTGTCTCTGAGAAAAAACACTTGACAGAAATTCTTCACCCAACTGATTTTCACTGCTTTTAAACCATGCACCAGATGTTAGTTAGTTAGTTTTCTTCTTGTCTATTATTTTCACAACTCTTCCGTACCTCCCTGGCATGTCATCAGACCCCTGCCTGACAAGAGCTAAACCACGTCACGTCCTTGCTTGACTGCACCTGCAGCGAGCACCAACGTAGCGCCTGCAAGGGGAAGGATTGGGAGCGACAGCTCGAGGGCTTGCCATGGGCTGGGTCTGGTAAGACCATAAACCTTGAGGTTAATGACCCAAATTCAACAGATTCGTTGTTAAAAATTATACTAGTGTATTTATGTGTTCATGCTGTGTCAATCCCTACCTCCTATATACATACTCTACGTGCGGCTGATCCCCCCTCTGCCAGTGGTCACCCTTATTTTTCCCCTCTTTCAATGTTTTCTCTCCTGCACTCACTGCAGCACCGCTGATGCTCTCTTGCTGTCCTCCCTGTTGGCTCTCTTTATGTCATGCAATGTGCAAGACAGGCACAACAGGAGAGGCTACAATGTGGAAAATTTAGAAATTTCCATGATGGTGTTTTTTCCTTTTATTTTGGCTGCACAAACAGTTTCCACAGGCATCGTGGACTTATATGGGAGAGTTAGGGAGAATGTGGGGACATGGTAAACGCTGTGAGAGAACGGCCCATGCAGTGCGCGATGGATGATGCTGACTATTCATTTTAACTGAGCTGCAAGAATTCAAACACTTTTCATGAATATTCATATGAAACTGAAAGCTCTTTAACCCAGCTCTCACATCTGTCTGGTGGGAGCACTTCAGCGCTTATGTGTTGCTCATATGACTACTTGCAAGACATGAATTTTAAACCTGACTTCAGATAGTGAAGGAAATCCAATATGAAACAGTATACTTGGCTGTGAAATTTGCAATTCACTTTCTGCGCGTTAGCTATACAAATCATCTAATCAAGGAACACCACATGACTGAACTAAGCAACACAGTATGAATTTGCAAACATTTGCCGTTCCCAAAAGATCTGTAAGCCAAGAGTTACTCACTGAAGAAATTCCCAAATAATATCAAATAAATAAATTAGAAAATTGCATGAGCTCCACAGACAATTCATAAGCAGAAGGGCAAGTGAGATTCATGGCGAAAAGTACTCAGCATCTGAAGAAAACAGGGAAATTGTTTCTCAGCACAGTGTATCAATCTGATGCAGTTTGTTTCATTATCTGCTGTACATCGATGGGGCAAAGGGAATGCTGAGAGATTTGGAGTCACTTCTGACAGGCTCTCAGATGAATGGATGTTTGCTGCTGGCAGAAGTTTTTGTAAGTGGCAAATTTGTCTGGAATAGTTTTGAAAGCAGATTTAGTTTTGGATCAAGGGATTTGCAATATGTCTTATTTTACAGTTGAAAATGCCTGAAATACTAACCTGCTCCTGCTACAAAATTTTGCTTTGCATTTTGCCTTATCTGGAGCTCTATGTTCAGCCTTGTTCCCTGAGTACCGCCGTCTGTATTTCCATTGCATCATTAGTACGCTATCCTCATCCTTATTTGCAAGGCAGGGCTATTACCCTGCCCATTTTGCAAAGAGGCTAGGGGACTTGTCCAAGTGCCCCCAGAAGTCTGTGGCTGGGCGCAGGCTGAACACAGTTCTCCCACCTCCTTGTGGTTTTACCCCTTCAGCCCCTTCCCTCAGAAAGGCACTGAAGTAAAACAAAGTAAAATTGTCTAAGCCTCTGGACAAAAGTGAGATGGAGAAGAAAAACAGGTACTTGGTTTCTATGTGCATTGCTCATTTCTGACACAGATTTAATATYTCTGCATAATATCTCTTTGATCCATACTGCAAACCGCTAGAAACATTTTCTTTGGAAGAAAGTTTTCACTGTTATCGTTATATACCAAGTACTATATATAACACAGGTCAAAACGATTTTTTCTCCAATTTGCAATGCAAAGTAATGCACTTGACTGAAAAGTTGTTGCTTGGATCAAATGGAGAATATTTATGTTATGTTTCTTAAAAGGAATTCTTACTGTTCCTGATCCAATATTGCTTCTCTTTGGCACAAGCTGTATTTACTTTGACTGAATGCATTTAGCACTTTTGTTGTTAAATTGTCATCAGTGTTTTGCTATTAAATGAATTGTATCATCACCTATTTAGAACGTAGTATAATACACTGAAATTCTCCTTAAAGGGAACATTAGTTAGGGTGAGTAAATTCAAATTACTTGGTAAGTCCCAGCTATATAGGAATTTTCTAATGAAGATTTAATGAAAACAATCAGTCTAACAGAATTCTCTAAGTTGTGAGCTTTTGACAACAGTATTGTAAAGTATGCTTAATGACACCCACATTAAAGTAGATTTAAAATGGCATCATAACCTTAATTTTAAAATTTAGCAGAGCAAGTGACACCATACCTCTTACTGCAAGATATGACTCTTGGCTCCTTTAAGTGCATTTTTAATAGCTCCTGTGAGAAGCATTTCCGCAAGCAGAGCATTTTATTGTTACTAAATACCACTCACTCTGAAGTCTCTCTGTTGTTTGGAAATGAAACTTTAATGCACAAGTCGAAACAATTCATCAACACAGGGAACATCACACTCAGATCAAACACACCAAATGATAAGGATTCTGCGCATGCATGGACATAAGATTTTCATTCATTAAGTTCCCGCTACTTAGCTTGGTGAGGGTCATGTGCAATGACAAAAATGCAAACTTGCAGCCCAGCACTGACCAGGACCCCATGCAAACCTCACTGCCCTGTTTTGCCACGCAGACCCGACTCTTTGATGTTCAGACATTTTCTTGTCTAGTAATGCTGAACAGGCGCATCACAAAAAAGTACATGAGGCTTCTAACATTGCATATCACCTCCTGGACTTCTGGCTGGGAAGAAACAAGCTTTTTCAAGGGGAAGCTTTCCTGTTATACTACTGAGCGTTCATTCCCCCCTCAGCCCTTGCTCCCAACCCTTTCAGCATCCAACTAAATGTCGTTTACATCCTTCCCCACACTGTTTCTCAGAAGGAGGGAGGGTGGCAGGGGGCTGGCGGTGGCACGGGAGGAAATCGTACCTTTTTCTGTCTGAAACTACAGTTCTCAACCAGCAAAACAATGCCAACAGCGCAGAGGAAGCTTTGATTATGCAAAATGGATGGACACATCATGTCTTTTTTTGCAATAGGTTACAACCTAAGGAGTTCCTCACCTGGAAAATCCCTCCCGCCCCCCACCCTGGCTCTGTTTTCCCCTTTTCAAATTACATCGGTGGCACTCCAGACACGTTTTACACGTTAATAGCATGTCTCCCTCACCTTACAGGCTCCATAGCTTTCCTCTTCCCCTTTTATTTTAGGGCAGCTTCCCCTTTCCCACCTCTGAAACAGCCCAGCTGGCTCAGTAGAAAAGGAGTAAAGTGTTTTCTGCATGACCTCTATGTATTTTACTCCGTGGGAAGCGCAACGTGGAATGCACACTCAGCAGGCGGCGAGATTTGAGCCAGTTTGTCCTCGAGGCATTTCTGCCATAAAACGCAGGACTATCAACAGTATTTCCACCCTTGGCTCTCCCCCCCGTCCCATCACCCCCTCCCCACCGCYGCCTCGCTGCTGCCGACTGCACCTGGCTGCGCTGGGAAAGCCAGGGAGCAAAGCACAAACAATGGGCACCGAACAGCAACAGCTCCCTTTGTTTCCCATGCAAATCCTACCTCTGATAGTTGTCACATCTTCCTCCGAGGCGAAGCCTAATTATTAATAAACAGAGATCCAGCGGAATCCTCCAAACTGCCACCAGTTGTTAGGCGCTGTCATCGTTCCCTCCTGGTGCTTAAACCTTTTTGGACCATTAATGTCACAACCCCTGCTAACTCATAGCTTAGTACTCCCTGCTCAAAATGTCTGAAATAGTTTGGAAGGACAATAGGAATGACATGCACACTAGACAGCCATGCTTGAAATTAGTTATCTCAAGCTGACTTAAGGCTGTTTTGTAGTGCTTTTAAGGCATGCACTCGGTAGGGTTTATTAACCTAGCCTAGACATGCCATTTCTGCTTTTATTCAGCGCTGTAATAGGATGGCTGCTAGAAATGCAGCGATAGGTCTAACCCCATTCATCCCTCCGTAGTTTTTAAACCTCCCTGGGAGAGGAAATAGCTTCAGTCATCCTTAAACTTACTGAGGCTACCCTGCAGAGCAGGGTTTCACACATTGTTTTGAAACTAAGGAGAAAATCACTCCCAGGAATGGAAGGTGCCGTAGCTCTCGCGACTGATGTGAATGGTAAAATGAACACGACAGCATCTGCCCCCACCACAAGCTGAGGCTGTCGCAGGAGTTAGTGGAAGTAGCGATTGGAAGCTGAAAGTTCATAAAACTCTATAAGGCAGATGTGGCACAAAGCAAATTAAGGGGATGTACGGACTGTACCGTGGTTTGTATTTAGAGAGTCACAGGTGTATGCTACGCTTTCCAAAAGGCAAAATACACTTTGCGGATAGCAGTGTCTCGCAATCTGAATTTGCAAGTTGACAGCACCTGGGATAATGATGAGCAGAAGAAATGTGAGCGATGCACGGCGTTCGCAGTGCCTGTGATGTGTGGAAGAGGGGTGGTAAAAGGATGCTGTTGGAGACTGCTGTTTTCAGGAAAACTGTGTGCATCCCTAGATCCCAGGTCAGAAATGTTAGTGCTCTGCTGAGATCTTGGAGCCTTTTTCTTTTGGGTTGTCAGTTAATAACCAGCCTGGGTCAAGATGGATCAAAGCTTGTTAACATCTGCTCTCAGTTCAGTGTTGCTGATCTCAGTGTGGTCCCTAGTGGACAAATATAAAAGCCACCAGCACAGATGTGTCTCTGCCAGCAGCAATGGCACACGGGCTGAAGGACTGGAGAGGCAACCTGGTGCCAAGGCAGGCTGGGAGAGAGCAAGTGGGGAGTTAGCATTTTTGCTGCTTGTTCAGCACCTGCCTGACTTTTTGGTACCATCCAGTTCACAGCCCTTGGCTTAAAATGAAAATAATATGCATGGAGACATCTCAGAAATGAATGGCCTTTAGAGAGACTAAGGAGGAAAGCAGATCACGGTGAAAACCCAGCTATGGCTGCCTCACAACATGGGAATGAAGGGGTTAAGAAAGCACTAATGGTAAATATGCATTAGGTTTTTAAATTATTGGGACCTGAGGGCACTGAAGGCTGGTTAAGGTGAGAGCCTTCTCTTTTGAGAAGATCTGGTTTGGATTTGTGTTGGTCCTTTGCACTGGTGACTCTTACAGACCATTTGAAAGTTGCCCTTGAGGAGAGGAGGCTGCTGGTCTGTGCTGAACCAGCTGGTAAATTCTGCCTTGTTCCCAGGGGGAAAGTGGCCAACTTAAAACCCTCTTTTTTTCCACATCGTTTCCTGCTGCCAACATACCAGATGCCCACGCTGCCAAGGGCTTTACCAAACAGCATGTCAGTGTGTGCACTCAGCRTGGGCTGAGCAAAGGGGACTTTGAATTTTGTAGGCATGAATCTCAGGGTGGACCACTACATGCTGACTGCTAGCACGGCTGCCAGAACAATACCTGCTTTGTGAATAATTTAAAGAATTTTTTCACTGTCACTTATCTAGCATTTTTCATAAGCACTATATTCACTTTAAGGCAGAAAAAAAAAAAAAAAGGGAAAAAAGAAAAGTTCTCCTTGTCCTGAGCGATATACTTCTGTCTCACTAAGGGGCTCACTGTGCAATTGATTTCTAAGTGGGATGACACAGCAGTTCAAGAGACGTTAGAGAGATTCTTGTTGGAGATACACAGATCTAGGGGTGCTTTGTTGATGATCTTTTGAGAGCTTTCAATACTGAACTGGACACAACAGTGTTCAATGACAGGTTATAGTAGGAGATCATTGCCACCCATGTCTACAGTTCACTAGTTACGTATGCTGAATACAGGGTGGCTCATAAAAAATGGATGACTATCCCAGCTCCCCCTTCCCTTATGCAGTGAAAAAATTACCTATGGACCTCCCTGCCACAGTGATCCCAAAGGCTTCAATCCTCTGCAGCAGGTTAAAGTCACTCAGACTTGCTGGTCAACAGGTGATAACTATCTCTGGGAGCTGTGTAACCAAATGGCCAAGGAGATGTATTTGCATTGGGTGGTAATTGAAAGGGGAGTAAACTGTTCAAGGTGTAAGGTGTAGGCCAATGGAGGATGGTCAGAAAGATCTTCTAGCAGCTGATTAGTTCAAAGTGGTTCAGTCTTAGGGAGATATTCTGAGATACTCCCCCTTTCCTCAGACTTTTTCTAATCACTAAGCAGCAACAGCAGCTGTCATCAGTAATGGGACTCATGCATACTCCCTACCCTTGCCATGGCTCTACTGCTGTTGCATTTTTCTGATGTACCAATCTGCTCCTTGCCGGGAAGATATAGAAAGCGATGGAGCACTGATCTGATCAGGTATGTCAATTTTCTGACTTCCTGGACTGTGTACGAATGTTGCAAAGTAGGATTGCCCTGGGAAACAGAGAGCTCACATGTGCTTTCACTTTGCCCTCCATCAGCAAAATCCTATTGACTTCTGTAGAAGTCTGAGATTGCTGCTCAGCTCCGCAGCAGTAGCCCCTCTTTGAGAAAACTCATCGCTTGCAAAGGAGTTGCAACAATTTAAAATGCCTCTGTCTGTTTCTGACCAGTATTTGCTTAGGAAACAGCCAAGGAGGATGAAGGAGAGGAAGAATTCAGAAGATTTGTAGTTTGCGTGTTGACTGTAAGTCAAACAATATAATGAATGGAGCAACTAATGCATAATTTCATTATGAGTCATCCTAATTATAACGAGAATTTGATAGATACATAACTAGAAAGTGTAACTATCTGTTACAAATACACATTTCTAATTGCACAGGGAAGTACACAATATAATTAAAGCTGCAGGTTACACATACAATAACCTTTTCTTCCCCTGTGGTGACAAATTCTCTAGGAAGAGTATGAATTTGTTTTGAAATTGCATACCTATCAGACAGCATTCTTTCTACCCACTGGCTGAGTCTTTTTGAAACAGCAGTAGGGAGTCTCGCTAATCCATAGATACTTGGTGTGAAYCGCGTATTAAAGGAATTGCAGGAATGATCTGTCGATGGCTCTTCCATGTTGGGTCTCTCTGTAGAGTGTCAGCGGTCAATGCAGCGTTAGCCTGGCATAGCTACAGATGTGACGTGCGCAGCAGGTAATGGATTGTATTAAGTATGTATAATTACAGTGTAAATGAAAATTAATCTTAACAAGAAGAAGGATCATTCAAAAGAGGCCAAATTCTGTCATACACATCTAGATACTCTTGGACTTTGTGGAGCCTGAACTCAGAACTGAGTTTTGCAGATGGCAGCTGTTCCCTAAAAAGGGTGACTCCAGCATGGGGGAAGATAAATTCGTAACAGTTATCTTGGCTACGTGCATTAATCCCACCTCTGTCTTTTAAATGAAAGAATTATCAAGAAAGCTGGTTGACATCAGTCTCTGTGTTCACAGCTCTGGCTGGTCTCCCTTCTTTTTGCTGCGGTAAAACAGGCAGCACCTGTGCCTTCTACAACTTCAGAGCGCAATAGCTGACGTGCCGCCACAGGAAAACACTCAGCCAGGCTGTCCTGGGTGACTAGTCATAAACTATTATCTTTAGCATAAAGTCAGAAATCACTTGTTTACTGATGGTGAAATGCAACCCTGTGTTTGGCCATAGTCTTGCAGTCTCTCTTGTGCTGAGAATCACAGGACACCCAAGTGTCCTGGAAATCTGTTCATTTAATTGAGTTATATTACACTGACTAGCTAATCGCTTCCACATGCTGCTTGATTGTCCCCCTTTATATGCCGACTCTGTCTTTTTCTTGCATAGCTCTTTTTGAGCCACTTGCCTAGGAGAAAATAACTACATCTGGAGTGTTGTTAAATGACCCAGAAGTTGCTGCTTTGCAGGCTGACAGTATTTGATGCAAATAGATGGCTTCTTGCTGTGAAAATCTCCTTGGTTGACAATCCATTGGGTACTTTTGACGATAGTTGTCTGAGGAGTTAAAACACAGGCTCCTCTTTGCATATTCACACTATCATTCTTACAGAACTGCCGGTATTAAATTCTTCCTGCACAGTTTCAGTGGAGGCCTTTCTACTCCCCATTTGTTAAACAGCTGCTGGTGCGCATTGCTCCTTCTCTTTGYCTTCAGCTTTTGCCATCTGCCATCATTAAGTTGCCCAGGTGTCGGAAATCTTCTTGCTCTTCTCTTGTAAACATTATTCTGCCGCCTTCTTCGCTAACTCAACCTTCATTTATATAGAGGCTCATAGATCAGGGTAGCTGTTCTCAAAACATCTGCTACATTTCATACTTTATGGGGGTGGATGGTGAACAGAGTACGTATACTTGCTGGCAAAAATAAAGACTGGTTAACTCTTCCTTCACTTTCCTTTCCATCTCCAAGAGCTTACTGTTTCCCTGCTTTTCCACTTCAAGATGTGCCAGTTAGTTAATACTTGCCAGTTGGGATGTTACCTAGAGAAAATATATTATAAAGCACAGCTAATTTTCAGAAACATCAAAGCTTCCACGTATTGCAACAATGTCTAGTCCTCAGTGGTATTGAGGAGCAGCAGAGGTGGGACATACCCAAGACATGCAAAGACATCAGAATAAACCTTTTTCCCTCTTTTGACTGCTTCTGCTGGTGCAAACAGGGGCCACTCCACTGACTTTGGTATGTTTTCTGCTCAGATACAGGTCAGGCATCCTTTTATGATTACCTGGAGGGGAAATCCAGACTCAAAGAACATCTTTCACAATAATGGGTAGTGTAAACTATTGAATTTTTTTGGCAGAGATGATGAAATTAAATGATTTCTGGTGTGCCCAATCCTCCTCAGTAAATCACAGAAGATTGACTGTAAGTTTGAACAGCAACAAAACAGAATCCAACAAAACAGGCTGCCTACAAGCTGCTTGCTGGGCCCAGTGAATGTTTACTGCTTCAAGGCTGGTAAAATAGTATCTGAGGATGCACACCCAGTTGCTGGGGCCAGTCTCCAGTACGAGTGTTGAGTAATTCCAACAGGATTTCACGCTTCAGTGATTTTACTCTCCTCAGTTTGGGTCTCAGTACCAGTGCTTTCAAAGCCTGATTTTGTGTGCAGCTATTGGGCAGAGATGGTTTCCTGCTCTGAACAGTTCTGCTGAGCAGCAATTGCTGCCTGCTGCTTTCCCATTTGTTAAGCAATGGATTACTGTTCAAACATTTGCAGCCCATGTTGGTCTAAGCTCTGTGTGCAATTCTCCAAATTTACTCCTCTCCTGGAATGCCATGATCAGAGGTTGTTTCTTGCTTGTCCAATAATTTCCTGAAGCATTGCTCCAGCATTGGCTGCTGTGATTTCCTTGCTTTGTGACGGATAATGCATTATGCTATTCACCTTTCACAGAAAAACCAAATTGGCCACTTAGATGCTCTCTGATTTTACATACAGTGCCTAGCTGTTTCTCCACCAACTCTGGATGGCTTTTTCTATCCACACTTTCCTATTCCTATGTTAATATTACTTCTCCAGCAACTTTAGCAAGATATTGCTAGATAATTCTTTCCTCGCCTTTTTTCCACTGCCCTGCAAATCATTTGCTATGCAGTGCTCTCCTTTCTTCAGGATTCAAGTATCTCCTTTAATCTGTTCTTCCTTTTATTCTTTACTCAGCTGCTCCTTTGCTTTGGTGGAATAGTCACTACTCTGATGAAGCTCATGCTTCTATTTCTGTTCTTTCCCTTTTTGAAAGGTCTTTTGCATCTGTGAAATGCCTGTTTGGGTTTCTTTGATGATTTGGTGCTGTACGCTAAGCTCTGCACTCCAGACGTGAAAGATCAAGTTGTGGAGAGAGCATGCAAAAGGGGAGGGAAAGGGACTCTGCCGTGCCCCGGTGGGGGGAGTTTTCAATGAAGCAATGACAGAAGCAGATAGGTAAATAGCCTGGGAGTCAGGATCTCTACTGTGGAGAGGCCATTTTGTAGCACTGTGCCTCAGTTTCCCCATTTGTAAGCTAAGAATAATCCTCTGCCTTCATAAAGTGCTTTGCGAGCTTTGCCTGAGATCTGAAAGATGACAACTGAAATTCAGTCTTGTTAAGCTTATGTTGTTGCTGTCTTGCTGATATACTTCAAATTCAGAATACTAAGAGCCTAAAACTGCCTAAGTAGCCTCCGTATTGTGCAGTGTGTTTTACGCTGTATGTTGCTGGTCACATACGTCAGCTCCTGAATGCACAACCTCCCTTGCAGTGTCCTCACAGCCATCTCGCAGCCATTTGACTTTTCTTTTTTGGACTAAAGGGCACCCAGAAGGAAAGGCCGTTTTTCCTATGTGTCCAAGATGTCCGAGCCATCAAGGTCTCAGCAGAGCTGTCACAAATTCACTGACGCCATAGGCCTCTCTCAGTTTTCCTAAACTGAGGACAAGCAAAACATCTCACGACACTTGCTCTGGCACGAGCATTAGCAGCTGCCTTTTAGCTGTGGAGGTGTGCAGAGGCATGCCTGTGCAGGAAAGGCAGAATAAGACCTGCGATGGGCCCTCACCTCCTCTCAGGTTGCGGAGGCAGCGGTTGCCTCCATGCTAATGCCAGGACGCACTGTGCGTTAGCAGGACCGTGCACGGAGCCGGGGGTCTACACCCTCCGAGATGGTTCAGGGTTGTGCCGGGCCTGGGAATGGGGTGGCAGGAAAGACTCAGCAATTTTTGTTCCATTTTCCCCCAGCCCTGTCTTGATGTCCCTTGGCTCTTGTGTCCGTGATTGCCACGGCTGCTTATGCGGGCTGCTGCAGGTGGCACAGCCCTGCATGGAGGGTGAAGAAGGATTTTGGTGGCAGCTTCACAGCCACCGAGAAGTAGGAAGGACGTTGCCTGGGCTGAGCTCAAAGCCCAGCCTGTTTGGAGAAAACATGTGCTGGCAGGGACAGGAGAAACCTCTCACAAGATGCTGCTTTTTAATTTTATCGACCTATAGTCTGTAGCAGGTGCTCAAAGGGGCTTAACCCGCACTGAGGCACGCTGCTGCTGGGTGTGTGGCTACCGCCAAAGCTACCGGCAGAGGATTTATGGTTGTGAATATCAAAAATTCACCAAGGTTCAAAATCTTTTCTCAGTTTTCCTGTGTAAATCTGGAGTGACCAGAGGGATTTGACTGTATTTACTGAAGTAGAGTTGTTTGGGATTTATACCACTGAGGGCAACATTTGGTCTTAAACGTACATCTCCAGAGATATATAGGTTTTGTACAAAGTTATTTCCCCCCCCCGTGGAAAACTTGCCCCTGTACAAAGCTGCCACCTCTTCCCCATCATCACAGCAGCTGCGGACACAGGACGTGCTTATGGATAAATGAATTGGGGGAAAAAAAAATGGTATTTGGAAACCAAGCAGATGCTTTCCAAGAGGAAAAAGGCAGAACGATAAAGCTTTGCCTTTAACACAGGCTACACGGATACTCCTTTGGCATAAACACACATTTTTTCATTGATAAAAGAAATCTCTTTTTTCTATCCTCTCTGATACGTTTTTCAATCTTGCATATGCAAAAATATTAATGTATCATCAAAGGCTGAAGTGAAGAGGACTCCAGAGGAATTTAGCCAGTGAGTTATCTCTGTTTTTAATTACCTAACGCTATTTGTTTACATCTGTTGGAAATGATTTTATACTCATTATGCTTATTGAAGTAATGTTTCATTATTTCTCCACTTTAGGTAATTTAAAAAAAAAACAGAAAAAAGAAAAAGGAACAACTTGTCCATAAATACACCTGTAATCTGACCTTTGCTCTGCTCTGAGAAGTTTTGAGTAGATTCTCTAAATTTTTGTGTCTGTACTTGCTCTATTTTAGGACTCTTAGAAATAACCTTGACTCTAAATTGTGGACTCTAAGACAGGCACAGAAGATGCACTGCAAGCTGTGGAGTTCATATCGGGATGAGGGGCCATACCCTTAGCAAAAAGCACTGCACAAGCATTTGTCCAACAGAACACAAATCCTGCCCTTCTATTGTAGGGGCTCTCAGCTGGAGCTTTAGACCACAGAAATCAGCTATGTTTTAATGGTGAGTGAATAAAACAAATCGGGGAAAAAAGAGTCCCAGAAAGTCTTTACTTCTGCAAATAATGCCCCAGCTCCAGTGTGACCAGCTGGATGTTGCAGGATCAGGCTCTGGGGACACATTTTGGCCTCAGCTGCCTGTGCTTAAAGATAAAAGCACCCTGATGCGCCTCCCATACACACACGCGCATGCACACACACGCACGCACACACATGCACACACACTGCATCTCTAACCCTTGGCTTACTCTTCTAATCCACTCTCCTCCCACCCACAGCCACCGCAAGAAGGATGTATTTTCTTTACTTAGTTTTCATGGTTATATTTCAAATACTTCCTGGTGCAGTAAACTAGTAAAAAACCCCAGTCCCTGAAAATGCAATACCTGTTGGGGGAAGCATGACGGATCTGGTAGTGCAGAAACAAATATCCCCAGGGTCCCGTTTATCTCACACAGCATGTCTATTTACCTTTTTCTCGCTCCCCCCCACCCCCCAAGTCGCTATTATTTTTGCAGAGAGGACTAAACCAACTCTCTCCCTTCTTCACCTCTGCTGCCCACTGGCTCTTGCTTCGCCCTCCTCGCTGGTGTGCTCAGCTGGCTCATTAACCCCTGCCAGGCTGGCGGGCTTACGCCACGCTCAGCCTCCAGCAGCAAGCTAACCTAATCCCTCAGCAAAGGAAAGGCGACTCCTTGGAGCGCCTGCCTGGCTCTCCAGACGTATTGTACTGTCTGCAGAGTGGAGGTAAATAACTGCAATAGAGTAACAGGCCCTCAGCTGTCTCACTAATGCTAACAGGAGCAAGTCCACCAAAGGAGCAAAGCATCTCTGTCCCTCTTGGTGCAATCCAAAACCGCTGCTCTGGTCAGGTTTAATTGCTGGCTGGTACGAAAGGGTCAGGAAGCCCATGTGAGCAGGGAGGTCTCTTAAGCTGTGAAGAGTTTGGGAGGCACCTGTCAAGCGGGAAAGCTGCTACCTGGTATTGAAGCACGGTTTGCTCTCTCCCTGTGGGTGTGCGTGGGGCATTGTACAGTGGAGCTGACGCAGAGGAGCACTGGGAGGATGTTGGGGATGGCTCTGGAGTGTGAAGCTCCCTGTGATGGGGCTTTGCTTTCCCGGGCTTCCTGCCTGAGCTTGGCATGGCCTTTCCCAGCGAAAAGCGCATTGAAACCTGTAAAGAAACCCCACACTGTGGGGCATGAGAGCCTCCACGCCCTGCATCAGTGATGGGTGCCTGCCTCATATATGGCCTGCAGGTTTAAAATATCTGTGTGAAAAGCAGTTCCAAAAAAGAGTAACTTGCCTGTCGGTGGGAGGCAGAGTTGGGCCCTCGTGGGCAGCGGTGCTGGGGTGGGCAGCCGGCAGCACCTGCAGTGGCATCACCGCTGCCGCCCCTCTTTTCTTTATAAGAAAACTCAGGGTGAAGCCAAGGCAGGGGCTGTGTTCATATATGAGGTCAGTAGTGAGATACTTCAGCATATTTGTCAAGATAGGCTTTCAAACAAGGGGAAATTTAAATTATACCTTTCAAAGGGGTGAAGAAATGGAGACCCAATTCAGCTCTTGGCTCCACTTGTGTAAAATACAGAGCAACTCCCTGACAGTCGATAGAGTTACTCCTACCTGTGCTGGTGGAAACGGGCAGAATTTGGCCTTGCCGAATGCAGGGTAACATGAAGGATCATTGAGCTGGAGCCAATTAGGAACCCAACGTTACTAGACTGGTAGCCAGTGATGTCTCTCCCACATACCGAGGTGAAGAATACAGGTCTGAGTCCAAAAGCTGAAGATCTGCTTTTTCTTTCCTCTCGTTTGCAAAGAAGTCGATCATGTGCGTTAATTATTTTGGATGTCTTGGCCCTTTCAAGGTTCCCTTTCAGGGACCATTCCGTTGTGTCAAGAGCTGTACAACCACTGAACAAAAAGACATTGTCTGCCCAAAGTTATTCATGTGTTTTATTTCAGTAGCCTTTTGATATTTTAGCTACTAGAACATTCCTTGAAATATTTGAGATACTGTAAAGAAATTTCATGCCATTAATTTTTAATATAGCCATTTTTAATGAGATAGAGGATCAAGATTCTGCGTTTATATATTTAGTACGATACATATGAGAGATTCTCTACTGTATGATTACTACTGTTGGCTATAATTCCTGACTCTAGATGTACAAACACATTTTACTCTTAAAAACTTAAATCCTGAAGTGGGATTTTGCTCTGGAGATCTTTTGYCCATTTAATAACAACACTCAACAATGTTTGAGTACGATGGGAGAACCACCTAAGTGTAAGTATGAGCCCAGTCACTATCAAGCAATATAGTTTTAAAAAGGAAGTCTTGAACTTTCCTGAAGCCCTTCCGAGTTCAGTGGGTTGACAGGAATATAAATGAGAAGGAAATTTCCCCCTTTGCTGGCATCTGATTTCTGAACTGGATTAATTATGACAAGAGCTTTTTTCCCTGCATAATCAGATTTGCTAAAATTTCCTTACTAGGTTCATAAAACTGTTTTGTGAAACAGAGAAAATTAAGTGGTGTTTTCTTTGCCACTAAGTTCTAATTTGTCTGAACTTTCAACTGGACTCTGGTATCCTGTTAGAGTCTGTCTTTGATAATAATCATGTTTTGGTTTCATTACTTTGTCTTCTAATTCCAGTCACTGACCATTCGTTTTATTTTTTATAATAGGAGTAGGAGATTAATTGTCCATGCAAGGCTGTTTGAGACGGTCCTAGAACAGCTCGAGTGAAATGTCCTCATTTTTCTTAATTTTCATTAACTCAACTTTATTGTTTGTATGTAGTATAAACAGTTAGTAAAATACCATATTGCAGTCCTGTACAGTATGGCTTGGAGGTCTGTCTCAGCAGCTATCGAAACGGCCTTCGTGCTTCTACATCTTGGCATGGATGCTAAAAATGAGGAGGGGGGATGAGACGCAGAGCCCCGGCCAAGGGCCGTGCTAAACAAAGGCATAGTAAGGGGCAGGCTCAAGAGCGTATCATCGCAACGGACAGTCAGCCATGAGAAAGCAAAAACAAAACATAAAGATGTGATGTGACCTGCGCAAGGCACAGCATTTCTGGGACTGAAACCCCTTCAGCTTACGGCCTTCCAACCTCCTCTGCTCCCATCTTCCTCCCTCAGATAAACTGCACCTCTTGTGGCCTAATGATCTCTTTAGGGCTTACTCATGGACTAGATCTGTGAAAAGCTGGCGCTGTTTATTATCTGGCAGGATACAATCACACCTGGCCATCCTAAGGGATGGTAACATCACCAAAGCAAGGAGGGGCACCAAAGGTTTGAGGGGGACAAGTCAAAAAGCTGCCCTGGCTGAGCAAAGAAAAAAGAATTCCTTGGTGGGTAGGATGAAGGGAGAAGGGAGAACAAGGGAGAAAAAAGATGTTATTATGAACACCTTGCTAACATAAATTTAGCACACAGGAGCCTATCAGGTCCTCAAATCCAGGTCCTTTTCCATGAGTGACCAAAGGACATAGAGATGCTTAAGAATTAGATCCCCAGCCGAAAGGCTGTGAACATCTAATAGCCTGTTAGCTGCACCATCCAGAAGCCTTTGGATCAAACCCAAGCAAAACACATGTAATATTCTCAATTTTATTTTCATTTCTAATCACCTGCTTCTATGCACTTTGTAATTCTCTGGCTTGTTTTAGGGAACAGATTCCCTAATTGCCATGGGAAAAGATATAGCGTTTTGTTTCCACTGGTCACGTGGAAATGCAGGTCTTGCATTATTTTTCTAGATCTTGGTCTGTTTGATTCCCAAACCCCTGATTTGACACTGTAAAAGCCTGACTTCAAATCACTTTTGAAGTAAAGAATGTAGAAAACTCCAAACATTAAAAAAGTAAAAAAGCAGGTAATAGAGGTTAGCTGCTATTCCGCTATGGCTTTGCTGGAGCCAATATGTAGGGAATCTGTCTCCAGATGGGGCACTGTTCCTACCACCCCTTTGTATAGTACTTGCTTAGTATATTTTAAGAGAAAAATATGATCGATGTGACTAAAGGCTGGTTTGTCTGACCTCAACGTTATACAAAGCTTTATGAAGGAAAAGGACTTCTTTTTGAAGGAAAGAATGCAATACAGCTTTATCAAAGGTATATTGTGTCAGATGAATTTGATGATTTTATTTGATAAGATAATTGATTTTCTTGACAAAAGCAGTGCAGTAGATCTAATCTCTCTGGACTTCTACAAAGTATTTGATGTAGTGAAAAGATTAGTCAAATTGGAGAAAACGGGGGTTAGTGGAATTGTGCAGGAAATGTCTGGAGAGTTAGGGAGAGTATATAATGTATTTGGGAAAGTTTGGGGTGCAGTGGCTGCCCCTGGAGTCCCTTTAGGGTTGGTGGGGGAGGCTGATTGCATTTATAATTCTAATGTTCCTGGCACAAAAGGAGAAGTTTTAACATTTGTGGCTGAGATGAAATTCGGGTGGATTAGCACAATAGTGGAGGTCCAGAAAACTGTATTAAAAAAAATGGGATGGTCTTGAGGGCTGCAGCAGGAGAGGTGAAGTGTGAAGATGGATGTAATCGTACAAAAAGCAAGGCTGGGCACTGAGGGAATCGTGCCATGCATTACTTCTGTGAAATGAGGCCTATCTTTTGGAAATGATAAAGGAGAAGAAAGCGAAGTTACCTGTTCTGGGGTGCACCGAGGGACCCTGGAGAAGGAATTTGTGAACCTATGATGCATCAGACATTCAGTGTGAACATCACTGATCCAGGGCCTGATGAGACACTAGCTGGAGGACCGGGTAGTCAGTCCTGGCACAAAAGCTCAGAAAAGGTCTGTTAAAATAGGAGCAGCTGCAGAGAAATGCAGCAAATGCAGCCTTTATTTGGCTTTGAGAGATGTGATTGCTGGGGGGAGGAGGGTTAACACTGGAGAGTGAGAAGAGCTATTTAAACTCAAGAACAGCATTGGCACAAGAACAAATAGGTATAAATGGGTCATGGATAAACTTAGGCTGGAAATTCTGAGAAGGTTTCCAGCCATCAGAAGAACGAGGCACTAAATTAGTCCTCTTGACAAAGAGGTGGAGGTAAAAACAAACTAGTTTTAAGCTAGAGCTTCACCGCTGGGTAAAAGGGATCTTATGATATGGTGGCTTGTGGTTGCAGCGGATTGGGCTCAGTGATGCAGAACCCCCTCCCAGCCCTCTGTTTTTCTGCTCCTGTTGGGAGATCTTTAGTTTCGCGGTGATTCTGTGAAATCCTACCCCCTGCAAGGCAGTGGCTGAAGAGGGCTTGGAGAAGAGACTTTGCACCAGTCAGGAGCATAGAAAATATCTAGTGAAGGCCAGCTCTGTGAGTCCATGCGTGAATATCCCTGGTGTGCACGTTTGTGGGTGTCAGCATCTTTATGGCCTCTGGATGAAAGAATCACCTTGCTCCGAGCTGGGCATTCCAGCCAGGCAACATTGAGCTTGGCAGGCACAGCAGAGCGGCTGCTCTCTTGTTCCTGCCCCGCAGAAAAAAGAGTCAGGCTTTCTTGCAACTGAAAGATACATGACCTGTGACTGAAACTTTTATCTAAATCCTGAAAATAGAGCTGATCTGATCCTCAGCTCCCAGGAAGGAGCAGTAGCAGAAGGTGGAGCAGGCAGGCATCAGCTCAGCAACAGCAGTTCTCTTCCCCTTTTCCCTCCTCAGTCTCTCTTGCTAAGTGACCTCTAGCTGCTTCTGCCACCTTTGTTTGGGGAGCAGCAGTGAACCAAGCAGTGCCCCTTCAGAGGACTGTGGCATYCGCAAGCAAAGCGTGTGCTGCTGCAGACAGGGCTGCTGCTCTGCTGCAGTATTGCTCACAGGCCAGCACTTTCAGGACATGTAATCGCAGTCTCCTGCAGAAAGTTAGTAGCTCGTTTTACCCCCAGTCTAATTGCACCAAAACCTGTATGGATGTGGTTAGCTCAGTGCTGGCATTCTGCTAATCGCATTGCCAAGATGCAGGGATGTGAGTGGTAGGTCAGGGCAGCGCTGATGCACTACACGTCTTGAGCCTGGCTTGGCACTTCGACCAGGCTTGCTCGTGTCTGCTGGAAAATGCCATGGCTCTGTGCCACAGTGATGCATCTCAGCAGGTAGTGGAATTAAAGCAGAATGATACAATTCTTATGGAGCACAGTGAAACGTTCTCCTTCTACTGGCGTAAAGTAGATGTCTCCTTAGCTCATGTAAGTAAGGCTAGCTGAGGAACAGCATGGCTGAGATGTCATGTTACCCATGAAAGTACCTCTTGACACGTTTTCTTAGGAGTGACTGAAGCAGCAAGGATGCCAGTCAAGGAGTTGTTCTTATCTGAACAAGCATCTCCTCAACTCATCCTGCAACTGATCCTGCCTTCTGGGCATGAAAGAACTTGCAAAGTCCATAAATTTACTATCATAATCAAGTCAGGAAGCAAAGGGGATGCTCTGTTCCTGCAAGTGTCTGTACATTTTCTTTTAAAAAGTTCAGGCCATGAAAAGTGTACTGCACAGTGTCCAGGTGGTATTGTCTGAAATGAAAATAAAAGTGTGTGAGTGAGTGTTCAGATTCTATATGCATTTGAGAAGTACATCGTACTTCGGGAGAGAAGAATGAATATTTGCTCTTGGGAAGCTTCTTTGTGTCACAGGGTTAAAGATGGGAAAATAAGCCTAGATTTGTAATCACTGCAGAGGAGACAGTTTCCCAGAGGTAAAGAGCTCAGACCAAACCTCCTTTCCTTTTGGTGCTGTGTGACACCTACTAGAGCTTCTCCAGCAGAGAGATCTTCACTGAATCACTCCTGTAGTCCTTTGTAACTGGCACTGATATGTCTACAGCTTCTCTTTTTTTCAGAGGAATTGAAAAGACTGTGTCAAATAAACAGCACAAATCTTGTCTGTGACAAAAATAGCAGATAGGAGAATTAAAAAGACAMAGAGGGCAGAAAATGAGTATTTAAAAGAAAGAAAAAAAAAGACGCAGGCCCATTTTTCAGTTTGACTGAKTTTTGGCTCACATCATCTTGTACTTTTTATATGAATGCCAGCAGCTCTTGGAGTTAGCAATGTTGGGTCTGCTACCACCGCGCCGAGTGCAGACACCTTAGGGCAGCTCCTGCACCCCCAGCGTTATGGAAGAAAGAGACTTGCCCTCATGAAACTACCTAAGATTTTCTTCTGATGATGAACTTCTCCTGAGAAAGGAAACACTCTTCAAAAATTGCTCGTTAAGGAAATGATTATGGATCTTGTGAATACCATTTGGGATTACTCTGGCGATGAAGGATTCATTGCCATCTTTTGTCACTGAGCAATATGTGTGAATGTGGTTGCTGATACTTTTCCCTGGCTTACTCCCAAAGAGAAAGCAGCTAAAAAGAGGGACTGGCAGTTGTAGTCTCTGTGGTTGCTGAATGTGCTGTTGACTTCTTGGGCAAGACTTTATTTCCTTGTGTTTCGGTTTGCTCATTTGTAAAGCAAATATTTTTTCTATTGCTGAAGGTATTTGTAAAAGCAGGCAGTGTCCATGGAGTGCTCTGAGATCCCCGACTCTCCAGAATCACCCAACTCCATTGGAGTGGATAGAGTGCTGCTACTCAAACCCAAGGTCATGCTGACCTTGATTGCTGGACATGACTGAGCCGCCTTTTTTTGTTGCTGTTAAAATAGATGCACTAGAAACAATTCACTCACTTTTGCCATTTCGGCAGATTCCCTTTTGCTCTGAGAGCTTGCTTCAAGTCAAATGGTCAAATTGTAAAAGGTTTCCATCCATCCGGTAGATATCTCAGAATGAGAGGAAGCCAGCAAAGATGACACCATAGCAGACATAAGCTGCCTGAACTCAGCTATTACAGAAGACTTTTCCCCATCACCTCATCTGAGTACTAAATAGCTGAGAAGTAATTACGCCTAATGTTTCCTGATCTCTTTCCTCTTCGCACATGGTAGGCTATTCATTCTGTTTCTGAAATGCTCACCTCATGTTCATGGCATTTGGCCTGCAGCAGTGAGGTTGAGTCCAGCCCCAGAAYGTCTAAAACATTTTCTTCTAATAGATGGCTCACCATAAGCTGGAAATGCGTCACACACCAGCCAGTTATTTCCACATCATAAACTCCTAATGCTTCTTTAGACTGATGGGGTTTTGTATTTGCTAAGCCCTGGAAATATGCCAAATATTCTTCCATGCATGACGCTTCTTTTATTTTAGCCACTGTTGAGTTAATCGTTGGATATTTCTGGTGTTTGAAAGCCCCTCCATTTGCTCCTGAGTATTAGCTTAAAGCACCAAGCCACTCCACAACTAGGAGCACCCCACATAGCAGGGACATGAAACATTTGTGCTGAGATGTGACCTCCCACCCTGGCCATGAGGTTTGCATTGCAGGCATTCCCAGGACTTCAGGGAATTCCTGGGGCTGGGAGCTGAGCTGTCCTCATGTCCAGGTTCCCACTCGATGTACTCCTAAACATTTTCTTTAATCTCTGCATGCCACCAATCCTATTCCCCCACTTCTCTTCCTTTTTTCCTCTTCCACCCACCTTCCCCACCAAAATCACTGTAAAGCAGCCTGGCTGGGAAGTTCAGATTGTCAGTGTTTGCTGGAAGGAGAGGGGTTTGGGAGGGCAGTGAGAAGGGGCTGGCTATGAGTACAAATTTTCAGCGGTGGCTTGACTTCTGCACTCAGATCTCTGGTGATCCTGTTGGGATGCAATTGACTGTCAGTCCCAAGAACCAAAAGACAATTCCACTTCATTAATCACTTTGCTAGCTGGTTTCTAATGGTCTCATCAACGTGCTTTGCCATCTGCAAACTGTCCCATCTTTGAAGTGGTCCGCCTGCTCACCTCTCCCTTTAATTTGTTCCTTTTATGGCAAGACTCTGGTAACTGCAGAATTTCCTCTTTTCCCCGCTGACTCCAAGTCTGATGTGCTTTCCAGATTCTCCAGCTGCTCAACACTAGTTAAGATTGTGCCAACTTGTCAGTGATAAACCCTTTTTTTTTTTTTTTTTTTCTTTTTTTCCCCCAGAGGCTTGTGTGTACAAAGCTTCAAGCATAAAAATCTGCTTCAGTCCTGAAGCTTGGCAGACAGCATCTCAGGCCAGGAGAAAATATCTTTGCCAGGTTAAAAACAATGATATTATATTTGGCCATTTTTCAGTACTGAGAGTGTAAAAATACTAGTTTGTGTGATGGAAGAGTTTATGAGCTTATTTAACTAAAATGAGTTTGATTTAGCACAAGGATTTTACAAGGGATTCATCCTCAATACAGCCTTATTGCAGTGCTTTAAATCCCTCCTCTTTCCTCTCTTAAGGTTAACGCAGTTACGTTCACACAAAGATAAGAATGTATTCTGCAACTTTATACTTTGCTTTCTAACTGCATCCAGGAACCTAGGAGTTAATTATATCCACAAACCTACTTGCATAAGCACATGCATGCAAATACACACAGGCGCATGCATGCATGGATTGTTTTCTCTTTGCCCTTTCTAAAAGCTCTGACCTTGTACCAACTCTTCTCCTGTAGCTACAGGAACTGCTCCTTCCAGAGCTCTGCAGAGCTGTTCTCCACAAACAAAAGCTTTACCTCCTCAATGCAAGGCACAAAGTATCTGTGAGCCACCGTTCGTGAATCCTGGCTTCCCAGGCTGACAGCAGACCTCACCACATGCAGTGAATCCTTCAAATGTCAGCTCCCTAGGGACTACATTTCAAAGGACAGCAATAATAGTAATGCTTTTCACTTCTGCCACACTTCTCATCACAGGATAGCAAAGCATCTGATCAGCACTAGGTCCTGACTACAGGCTTGGAATAACTTTGCAAAAGAGGGGCGTGCTGGCGTCCTCTACCCTAGAAGCAAAAACATTCTCGCCAAGCCTCACCAGAACCGCCTGCTACGACTGTGGCCTGCTTCCACTGAGCCAGCTGTAGGACTAGAGATCTGGACGTGACCAGACACGCAGGCAGGATGTCGTGCAAGGAAGTAAGGAAGAAGGGGCAAGGCAGTTAGAGCAATGAGATCCTGCTTTTACTGAATCCAGACTGTGTAATTTAAACTGATTCAGCCCAAAGCGTTTTCAAGTCACAGAAAACTGCCATAAATCATAGTAAACGTAAACGCCTGCAAGATCAGCTCTGCATTATCAGCATACCTCCTGATATATAATCTTATAGCCATCCCTACTTACACGACTGTGTAAAGGTGGACAAAATCTCACACTTCAAGATATATGAAACCTCTAAACATTTCATGATGCCTAGAAAATAGTTTAGACAATGCAGTACGTTTATTATGAGTCATAATGCACAACAGTTAATAACAAGAGCACAGCTCCTGCCCAAATCCCTATAAGCACAAAACAAAAGCTTTCCTGTTATAAACACAGAATCACACTGTATTGCTTAATTCCACCCCAAACCACTTCAGATCCCCAGTCCCACTGGAGAGCTTTACAGTTATCAAAAATCCAATAGATGAAACCAAAAAGGCATGGCAGAACCCAGACTGTCCAAATTAAAGCCTCTGAGATTCTCTGTAAATCCACACAGAACATAAAAATCATTAATTTATCTCCTGGCTTCACGTCCTCCTGACAACTTAGTATCCAAATGCATTATCAGTGGTCATTCCTTTGCAGTTGGTAACAGCCAAAAGAAAATTGGGAGGGAAAGGGCTTGTGGTTACCAGCATAGACCTGGGCATCACAGGAGCTGCACTTTGCCACAGGCTTGCTGTATCCTCTTGGTCAAGTTGCTTAACCTTTTTATGCCCCACCTCCCTCTCCATCCTGGATAACAATTGCTGATTTACTTCACAAGGCTTTTGTGAAGCTCCATTTGTCAATGCCTGTGATGTATTATTTATTGTCAAAGACATAAACAATCACATCCTGAAGATGCTGAGCACATCATCTGCATTTTGATTTCTGCCAAAACCTCTCTTCCACTTAGGACAAACCCTTTCTTTCTCCTTCACTAGCGTAATAGTCTTTTATTCAATGATGATTAAATTTAACAAGCCAATATGCATGTTTGGGGCCATGAAGTCAGCTCCCAATTATCGACTTTCTGTAACAGGGGAGGCTCAAGGGAAAGCCACTGGATTTGTGATGCAGTGGTGGCAAAAAGCATTGCTAGTCTGGAGGATTCTTTGCAAGATGCTTGCAATTGGTGGTCCTGTCAGCATCTTCAGCAAGGTGTTACTCATGTCTGAAGGACAGCTTTTAGGGTGAGAATATGCCCTGCATAGATGCTTCAAGAGCAGCAGGATAAACATATGTGAAGAAAAAGCTGAACAGAGCCCAGATAGCACATCTATCTCTGTTAATGCTACACAGGGTAAATGTATCTGAGAAAAGGCACATAAAAAGAAGAACATTTTCTATAAATCTTAGTGAAAATACTGGTTTGTTTTTAATATTTTTTCTTCTGGACACTCTGGTCTATCAGGCTCCCTTGTTCCTGTTATAAAACCTGATGACAAACTAGGCAGTGGCCAGATTTAACATCCTGACTGACCTTATCTAACTGACCTTGCACCAAAACAGCACAGTGTGCTGCCAAATTTTCCAATTCTCTTCAGTATCTGAAGTCTCAGGAGGTCCATTTCCTAAATAATTTTGCATCTGCTGACCTTATCGCATTCCCCAGAAGCAAAAGTGCCAGGCAGTCGGTGGGGGCATTTAAGCACGCTCACAAAAGGGGGAAGCTCTGGGTGCAAAGTTCTTCTCTGAAAATGCAAAAGCGCTGGGCTTGCCCGGGTGATGGGGGGTGTTGTAAATTACTGAGAACAACAAGATCTCTGCCCCTAAAATAAATTTGCCCTCCAAATTCAACCAAGAACGAGTATTTGACTAAAATCCTGCCACACTCTGGAAGGCTGAAGATGGTTTGAATGATACGAAGTGTTGCATTTCTAAAGATGCATGGTTTCAGTTCAGGGAGAGCTCTTCTCAACGCTTAAAAATAAACAAGAGAAAGTTAGAAATGTATCTTGTGACTCTCCAAGAGAGTTTTATGTTATGTCACTTGTTCTGCAAGCCAAAAATGGGTTTAACACAAAATGGCACTTACTTTTCAATCATTAATGACAATCAACTAAAATACATAATCTGTTGCAGTGAACACAGTGTTTGTAAACATGTGCAATTAAAGTGGAATAAGATTCAATTATAATGGGTTATGTGTGCATAATAATGCAGATCATGCAATTCTTATTAGTTGGGCTGTACCCTGAGCTCGGTTCAGGAGGAAATTATATTGAAATGTGCTATAATGAAGAGGAAATTTTAATGAGAAGACAAGGTTGAAAAAATATTACTCAAAGCAAGAGGAATGAAAGCGTCCGGAGGCAGAATACAAATGACAGTAATACAAAGTCATTTGACTATATCTCCGGCTTTATGCAAAGATTAGAAATTCACACTTGACAGCTGCCAGACRCTAGGTAGGCAGAATTCGCCCCACTGGTTGCCACCATTCGGAGAGCGGGTCTGTGTTCTCCCTCCAGATAAGCTCTCTACAAGCTTTGCTCATTTTAGGAGTTTCACATGGTGCAAGTGACAGAAGAATTTAGCTCTCAGTGCTATGAGAATGTCTAGCGTCTCCCAGGCTGTTACTTTCTGGGTGGGGGCAAACAGTACTCCCAAAGATGCTTAATTTCATTTATTTCCACTTTTTTCCTCTGATAGTATAGGCTTATACCCAAGGTAGATATTATGCACCTATCTGATCTTTCCCTTTGCTTAATCACTCACGGAAGTTGATTTACTTCACATGAATTGCTTTAATTAACTGTCACTAGGAGCGGGGGAGGACCAAACTACATTTTCTAATGCACAGAAAATTACTAGTAAACAGAGCCGAGGTGATACTGWACACACAGAGCTGAACTCAGCTAAAACATGCAGACCTTGTCTAATTCTGGAAACAGCTCACAAACTACTTTACAAAAACAGGTATAATGGGTACACGTGTATAACAATGCAAACTGTGCTACACTGATTAGTACAAGGCTTTGACTTGACTTAATCAATATTTGAGAGGTGAAAGCAATACAGCATATGAAGTAAAACAAAATAAATGAGAAAACCAAGATGCTGTGTTGCATTAGCTACACAAGTCTTAGGAGGCTGAAATCCTGAAGGATCACTTGTATTGGTTTGGACAAGGCATTAAGGATATCTGCCCTGAGCTTGTTGCTGTTGGCACAGAGCAGATACACTTAAGAACATAAAGGTGCACTTCTGTAGAGTGGTAACAAGTGACTGTAAGTGTGAGAGATTAAATTGGAAATTTTACATGGAGGAGGAAACCTCTGTGTGTGTCTGGTCACACAGTACCACCAAGCATAAACACTCTCACGTAATCAAGGAAAAAAAAGTCCAGAGACCAGATTCCAAATTCTTCGTTCTAAACAAATGCTCACTAGAGGAAATTTGAAATTATATGGAGGAAATGATACTGTCACCACAGCTCACAGTGAACAATAGGCTCATACATATTCATACATTCATTGTTGTCACGTAACCCCCCAGCTAGGGATCTGTGCCATTCCCACAGAAAGCAGTAAGAAGCACGGTGATCTTCTGGCTCTCTGTGGGGGACTGGGCGATCATCCCCCACTGCGCATCTTCTGGCTTTTTTTTCACTCTAACTTCAAGTGTTGCAACCTATGAGGCTTCCCTTGCCAGGAATTTTTTCTGGCTATTTTGCCTGTTTCCCTTTCTCGCTTCCGACTCCTCATACTTTCTTTTACACCCTACCGTGCTACTTAATTCTTCCCTGTCATTGGTGTTTATACCTTTCAGCACTAGATTGCAACRTCTCTCTGTAGCCATTTTTCTCTGAGTGACAGTATATTACAAATTCAGTTCTTCCAGTACTGATTTAGCTTCTTTAATCTTTATAAATGAATCTCTCCATCCCCTTGATAATTTTTGTTGCTCTTCTCTGAACTCACTACAATTTTTCAATATCTCCTTGCTAATGAGTTTCCCAGAACTGAACTCAGTGTTCCAGGTGCAGAAACAGCAGAGCAGCATAAAGGTGGCCTGAACCTGTGCTGCCCAAAACTGCACTGCCCTTTTTGCTGCTGTATCTCATTTCTAACTCGGGTCTAACTTGTGCCCACAAGTTTTGAGGGAGAAGATGGAATTTCACCTCCTGTTCTGTTTCAGATATTTAGCAGGCAGATTCTAAAATGCTAAATTTGAATTTTTTTTTTAGCAACTAATTTTGGGTGCGCACATCTGTCCTGAAGACTGCGGTCTGAACTCTAAGCACCATCACCCATGTGGAAGTCAAAACCCTGCCTTATGTCACGAACTTAGACAGTATCCAAATTGTATAACTGGACGAATAATTCAAAACCTCCCATTTAGGAAGGATGCTGGGGTAGAAGTGGATTTTCATAAGTCTTCAGGCTAGCAAGATTCACATTTGCAGAAGCAGACACGCAAAATTATGAACCAAAACCTTCTTTCCTCCTAACAATGAAAACCGATTGATCTGTTTTGTTCCAGTGAACAGGAAAACTGGTCAAATTCTCCTGTTCCRTAACTAACCCGGAATTCATTTTATAGCATCCTGACCCAGCTGCTTCTCTCTCTGGATCTGTTTGCATCTTTTGTGGAGAATTTTAGTTCCTCCTAATTTCATCTCATCTGCATATCTTATTAAAATGTTGCTTCCTCCTCCATTTCTAGATGAACACTGAGGATATTAAAGGAAACTTATTTAAGAGTAATCTTTGTGGTTCTTCTATGGTCTCCTCATCTTCAACTCCATGCTTTGACGCTCGCTGTTAACCTCTCTTTATAGCCTTCCAGCCTGTTTTCAATCAAGAAGACAGTATTCATCTTCAAGCTGATTTAAATTAATTTTTCTAGAAAGATTTCATGAGGCACAGTATCAAATGTACTACTCAGATGCAAATATATTACAGCTGCAGCATTCCCTTCATCCGTTAATTTTTTGTTTCCATCAAAAAAGCAATCAAGTTTGTCTGGTGAGATTTATTCTTGCTAGACCAACGCTGTCTGAGGTTTCGTGCTGCCRGGGCCAGCTCTCAGGCATGCCAAACACCCACGACCAGAATTGCCTCCAAGGTAGCTGGGTGTATTGATGCTTCTAAAAATGGGTGTTTGGGGGGCACTGTTATGTTAATCCTACACTGTGGGCTGAGCTAATTGGCAGTTCTGTTATTGTTGTATCAGTGCAAGCCCAGCCAGGACTGTGATTTCTGTCCAAAAATGGTTGGGATCCTGTGCAATAACCTGGGGCGCAATTTCCCTGGAGGGCTGCAGCCGGAGGTTGTGGTCCCTCCACCTGCTGAAAGCAACTGCTCTTGTGGCAAGGTCACCCAAAATACCTCAGAAAGCCCTGTACCGGCACGTCTTGCTCAGCACCATCTGCAAAGCATCCTGTTCCCTGCCAGGCATCACTCCCAGGGCTCTCTCTACAGTGGCATGGTGCCTAGCCAGGATGGGGACCTCCTACCTGGAGTCTCATGACAGATTTAGGAGCAATGAGCTGCCGGGCAGCAGTGGCCTTTGCCACAAGGGACTGCAGCCACCCAGGGACCATTGCAGGGACTTTTTGATGGGCCAGGTTGCACTGGTTGCCTTCGTATTCCTCACCTGCACCGCAATCCAAAGCAATGCTGATTTCTTTATTTTAGAAAGGGTAAAAGGTAGATTTTCAGAAAACAGCGTTTTGGGATCATTTATTTCTCCTTTGAAGTGTCTGTATACGCTTTTCTTTAGTCACTTCTTAGTCTTCTGTTCACAAATTAGGAGAAATAATCATATGCAGTATGGTATTTTCACTACTTCACCCAATATCCTAGGCTCATCTGTATCAGCTGATTTACATATAGGCTCATTTTCCCTCAAGTATTTTCTCACGTTACTAAGAAAAGATATTTTATTGGCTCTTCCTCCTTTCTGAATAGTTCACATTTCTTTTATCTGTCTCATTAAAGATAGATTCTAGTTATCATTAGTTTCATATCCACCCTAGTTTACTAATTAATGGACATACTTTCTCTCTAGGATTTTTGCTTGTCTTCCCCTGATACTCACATAATAAATGTCTTTCGTATTCCCTTTAAATCCTTTGGCAGCATTAATTCACTCTGATTCCCCCCCCCCCGCCCATCCATTCCCTGCTGAGCTTTAAATGAATCTGTATTCTTGTTTGATATCCTTCCCACCATTTCCTATTTCAGTACAGGTTTTTTAACCTCACATCTTTGAGCAGTCCCTTGTGACGTGACTGTAACTGTAGCAGATAACAAACTTGTCACGCAGATTTGTGCATACCTGACTCTCATAGAGATTGGAGGGGTCAAATCTGGAAATGGCCCCTTGTGAATTATGGGTGCAGGGTCTGGGTCAGGACAGGGACCACTGTCATTGGGTCCTCCTAAGCTGAGCATCCTCCCATGAGCCAGGCAAGATGAAGGTGGGCTCCCACCCCAAAATACCAGCCGTTAACCCCCCAAAGCAAGCAGCAGCCCCAGCAAGTTCAACAGGGTCCTTCAAAGGATCCCTGGCATACACCCAATGCACGTGCTCAGAAAAAGCAATAAACATCTTTCTGTCAGTAATTAGTTCCTTAAATAATAGTTAATATTTGTATAGTACTTTGAAGATGTTAAGTGCTCTATAAGTGCACACATTATTTTTGGTATTTAGGAGTCCTTTCAGTCTCAGGCAGCGCCTGGTTCTCAGCATTAATGAGTTATGTGACATTGCTTGGGGGTAGATGCGTTTAGGAGAAAGGATTAGTTGCTATCTCTCCCCACGCTGTTTTTAAAAAAAAAAAAACGAATTTGCTGTTTGCTGGGAAAGGGAATATCTAGCTTCTGCCCCCCATTAGGGCAGCAGAAAGCCTAATCTTGGGCCCCTGGTCCAGCTGAAAAGCTTTTGTCCTGGGGGTGGGGAACATAGCTAAGCTAGTCTGACCCATTCCAAGGCTGCTCCTAACAAGTTCCAGCTGCAAAAACTTCCCGCACTCAGTTGTGGCTTGGTGGGGTAAGGGGAAAAGGCAAATTCTCCTCTTCCAGGCCAGGTAAATTATTATATTTTTTGCTGTCAACTCTAAAGAGATATTTTTGAAAATGGAAGTTTTTTTTTTTTTTTTAAGAGTCACTGAGATTTCTGTAGGGACACTGATGAAGTTATTCTTAATGCTGGGCTATCAACATATTAAGTAGTCTCTTGATGTGATTTATCTAAAGCAAATGGAAGTGGTGTCTGTGTTGGTACTGTTTATATTGTTCTTACAAACTTACTTAAAGCTCCTAGCTAATTCATTATTCTGGGAGTCTAATGCAAGGCAGCAGGTACTACAGTTCCCCTGCAGAGTCTATTTTCAATATTAATTATCTTGCTGTGCGTTAAGTAGTTTTTGTTTTTGCGTTAAAAGGTTTATGAAGATTAGATGATTAAAACGATAAAAACTAATTTTCTCAAGCATAGCCACTCTGCAGCAGTCAACTGGAAAGAGAAAAATATGTGCACTTAGTTGTCTTGGAAAAATGGCACTATAACTAAATTATCATATGGGGGGAAGGGAACAGTGGGAAAGGCTGTTTTATCACAAATGTTGTTGCTGTCCTGCTGGCCACACACTAGTGCTTGTGTTGATGTGTCTGCTGCTCATTTTCATTCCCAATAAAGCAGATTTTTGTCTGAGAAATTAATTTCAATATATGACAGGAATGGCTATCACTTGCAAACATACCACATCTGCTGCAAAGCTAAGCTCAATGTGACAGCAGAGTATATTTTGACTGCTTTTTGAGGAGGAGGGGGGCTGATGAAACATCTCTGTGGCTGGGTCTGGTTTCATGGCATTAAGCTGGGCTGCAGTACAAGTGCCTCTTACAGGGGCAGCTGTTACTGGAGGATGATCTTATGGTTAAGGGAATCTCTTTTACAAACACCGTTACCGTGCCTTGGTTCCCTAGCTGCAGAATGATGAGGAAACTCTGAAGGAGAAGCATAAGTCACAGCCCTACCTTCTGTGAGACATTGTTATTAGTCTGCTAATGCTGACAGATACCTGGTTTCAATCCTTTGCTCTTTATCCCCAGTGACATCCAGAGGGACTCTGCAGAGCTGTTATGGCTTATTACAATATATTGCTAAATTTGGGGCTGTTGGACCTCAGCAGATTTGTTGGTTTTAATTTTGGCCTAAGAGTCAACTCTGAAGTGAGGATGAGTTGGTTAAGAAAGATATATCCATCCCTTTCTCTTTGAAACCAGTGGACTTGAAGTGTGATCTGAGCAGCACAGCAGTAGGGATGGGTGCAGCTATCAGAGCCCTGCCCTGTGAGGCTGCCACCCTGAAGAGCCCATGCTGCAGTTTTCTGCCCTATCACCACGGTCACATATCTAACTTGCTGCCCACTCTCACCTCAGCTGCTTCCATCGCAGGACACATATGTTGGGCGAGAGAGGGCAAAGTGAACCTGGGCAAACCAGCAGCAATGCCATTCCCATAGACAGCGCTTCAGATCGCTTCCTGTGACTCTGGCACAGAGTATCTTTTTCCTTCCCCTCCCCATTATAAACATGGTGACTTATAAGTAGCATAAAATGTCTTGTAATAACAAAGCTTCCTGCCTGTCAGGTAGAGGAATCTGCACAGTACTTGCTAATGCTAAAGCCAGGGAATTAAAGTCACTTTTATCATTAGCAGTAGTCACCCCCATTGCACATGTTAGGATGAAACTAAAGAGCAAAAGGTGCTTTGCGAGATACAGTGTAAGCCAAGAAGCTGAGGACAAACAGGAGAATTGCTCTGATTATTTTGCATGTGGGATGTATCCTTTATATGGTCCTGTGGTGGTTTCTGCATTTTGGGACACTTTTCTTCAATGACTAGCACTCTAAATATCATATTTTGTATGAGGCTGTTGTCATTAGTGTTATGAACTGTTATGTGTTGATATCATGCAGTCTTTTCAATGTCCTAGAATTTATTATGGGTATTAGAGATGCCAGTATTTATCCATTTTACACCTTCATTATCTGATCTAGCGTCATTATTACTCCAAATACATACAATGGTATTATCACTGTTGTCTTGTTTCATTATAACTCACATTTGTTTAGTGCTTTATTTCTAAGAAATAATTTATTAGAAAATATGCTGAGGCATAATCAGCCCCAATATTATGTATGTTTGAATCTCAAGCATTTGACAGAAAATGTCTGTGACTCAGGGGTGGCACGGTGCCTGGTTTAGGCCAGTGTTGGTAGACTGGGCCAACGAGCACGCTTAATGCTGGATCCTGAACAGCCTCTGACAGCCTAAAATGTCTATAGTGGATCCCTCAGTCCCCTACACGTCCCCAGTGAAGGTTCCTCCCAGTGCTAAACATAATCTCTGTCCTCAGAAAATGAGGAGTTTGTCTTATTAATATGTGTCCCACCTACAGTAATAATGACTGATGTGTATTTGATCTTTTTCCCTTAGTTCTCCTGAACTGAACCTGTACGTTGTGTGAGGCTACATAGTCAGTTGTAGAGAGGGGAAAAGAGGCGAGAAAGTGGGAGGGGGGGGCAGAGAAAAGCAGGATGCAGCTGCCTCTGACTAAGATGGACATAGACATCATCCTGTCATGGTGGCAACTGTTAGATTTTTTATGTTGAGAAGGATTTTAAGGATCAACTAAATAGAAAGTAAAGCTGAGATGAGAATGCAGAGAGGAAAGGGGCCATAAAAACAGCTGTGACACATCTGACATGAGGGGGCTCTTGATTAAGGAAACAGCCTGTCCACACTGGGAAGAGAGAGCGCACTCAGAGCCTAGGACAACTCGCTGAATATCCTGCCTGAGAGAAAGCATTGAAAAAGCTGACCTGAATCCATTTTTAGCAGTGACTGTTCTTCTAACGGGAAGTGTTTTCTGGCTACAGTGAAGCTGCACTCAGCTATGAGCAGGTTCTGCTTTGCTGGACTCTGGCTGTGTCAGTTCTCAGCCATCAGTGTAAGGCGGTGGGATGCCACTGACACTTGGAGGAAGACAGCCTTGGCTTGCTCAACAGCCCTTACCTCTGATAGCATGATGTAGCTCATGGCAATCTTTGGCCACAAGTAACACAGAATTACAGGAGGTCTTGCAAGAGCATCTGCTGCAATAAAAGCAGATAATTATCTCTGTATTTTAGGGAAGCTTACAGTGAGTCTGAGTTAGTAATCCTAAACATAGCGCTTCATGTTAAAGGCTGGAAGGGAAAAGCCCTAGTTTCTGAGCTTGCAAGGTGTCATTAATAAATCAACCCATGGAGAAAATACCAGAAACAGTGTTTTGGAACAAATGATATGATTAAAAAAGTATATTTCATCCAGCAAGTAATTATCACATCCGCTGATATTTGTTAAGATATAATTCAGTGAAAAATAAAATCTATGTTTCTGCTATAAATTCTGGCTTGATTCCCACAGATACCAATCCTCAGTCTTTAGCCAAAATTTGCTGAGGCATTGTCTGCCACAGAAAATGGACTCTGAGCTCTAACATAAAACCTAATTACAGGAGGTACTGCAAGACAGGGCAGGAGATGATGCCTGTAGTGCTGAAGAAGACAGGGTTTGGTACCCATTCTTTTCCAGCAAAAAAATACCAGATGTCAGTAATGCTGCCTTAGATGCAGAACATGCACACAGACACATGCATACTCCAGTATTGAAAAGCATAAACTGCCTTCTCTCCTCTTCACTCAAAACCCAAATGCCTGCAGCAGCAGTATCAACGAATACCATAAAAATTAGAAATAACGTTCCAATTCCCAATGCAAGGAAGCTGTGGTGTGTGCATGTGCACACAGGGGGAAGTATGAGGATTTGGCTAGTAGGTAAGAAGTCAAAAGCGATTCTATACAACGTAATCTTTTGAAAGCCTGTCCATCTATTCATCAGGACCTGCCTTGTGTCTGGGTRGTGATGGCAGCTGGGTCAGTCACTGCAGCAATGCCCATCTAGGGACAGCAGGATATTGTGGGGGGCTTATGTCTCTGCAGGCATTAAGACTTCTGGCATCAGGACTGGATTCCCCAGATGCCTTTCCCTGCTTAGCACTCAGGAAGCTGCACTTTGCTGACGGTTTTGCCTGTAGGCTGTGTATTCACACAAATGGGAAGTTTGCCGTAGGCTGTATGAAACAACATAGGAATGAAGGGGGCTGGCAAAGGCAGGTTAACAGCATGGCTCTGAAATAGGCTGGAGGGAAAGTGCTGCAAAATGCACTTTTGTGTGGGAACTGCTCAAAATTGAAGGCTCAGTCTGCTGTGGCAGTAGTGTGCAGGTAGCGGGAACAGTCAGCGACTGTGTTCAGCGAAGTAGCAGCTCCCTAACAGTCTCCAAGCATGGACCACAGGCTGCATCAAGAGTGAACACAGGTACCCGCTCTCAGCGTTTAGCTTTCATCACAACTGCATAAGTGATATAGAGCAAACGTTAACACACAAGTTAGAGAGAAATGAGAAACAGGGGATCTCAGTTCTCCAGCAGGTGCAGGGAATGTGTCTACAGCTTTGTCAGGTAGGTGGTATAGGCTGTAAAGTACCTCTGCTCCCTGCTGTTTCTCAAGCACTATTTCTCATTTGGGACACCGTTTGACATTGCAGAATGGTGGGTAGAACCCATTCCTTTGTAGGTTTGTCTCCCTGCGGTGCTGTTGTCTGTACCTGCCCAGGACCTCCTATCCACAGTTTGATATTCCTGCTGGATTGCCTGGACACTACTGCAGCTGAGAAGTGTCTGTGTGGTTCCTGTCACGGACTATTTTCTATATGATGAAGTGGTGACAACTAAAAGTACCAAGGCTTTTCCTTCCCTGAGGTATATGCCTCCTATATCTCCTAGGATCACCTGTGTTGGACTATGCCAGAAGAGCACCTTACAATTGCTCCGATCACTGCACCCTACAATCGCTCTCTGCCACCCGACCAATTCTCACTGCATGTCTGAGACCTTCTCATTCTATGAGCAGCATCACATAATCCTCACACATCAGCATGCAACAGCCACCAGAGATCATGTATAGGCGTTAAATGCATATGTTGAGAGGAGGGTTCCCAGATGAAAAAATTAAAGAGCCATTCTCCAAGGTTTGTGCCTGATCATGCACCATCCCTTCACTAAGCTGGGATTAATATTTCAAAGGAAATACAGTCTCCTRTGGGCACTTTTAGAGTGAAACCAGCTGAACCAGGGTAAACTTATAAGATATACAATCTTCTTGCTTCTTTCTCTCCGCAGTATGTATAGTAATAAACCCCTTATATAAGTATATGTGTACTATCAGGGATGCAACATGAACTTGGTTAGTTCTCATTACCCAAGGACAGGCAGATCTGTTATTTACTGTTTCAGTGCTCGCAGCATATTTGTGGGATGGTGTTAAGGGTTCATCTAGCCACAAAGAATTCATGCTATATCCTGCACAGCATGGGATACACACAAGAAGACACTGCTAATACAGCATCTCTTGACTGGTGGTGAGACAAAATTACCTTCCTTGGTTGTCCCAGCTGGCATGGGATCAGTCAGGTAATGAACACCTTAAATTTGCACTCCTTGGGGCATCAGGAAAGGAAGAACAACACTTTACCTTAATGCAAGGTGAAAATCATAGTATGGCAGTGAAGAGGAAAACTGTGAGGTTGCCCTCAGGAAACAAGGGAATATTTGTCATTCATTTAGGAAACAGCAGGATGAGACTYGCAGATTTGCTAAATATCTGAGTAAAGTTCCTAGAGGAGGAGCAACTAATACGCTTTCTGGTACATGTTCTAATTTTCTATTACTGGTTAGCACATTGTGGTAAGCTTATGGTGGTCATGACATGCTTTGTGATAGTGATCAATATCTATTAGGCAAAACGTTAATTTGTTAATGCCTGAAGCTTTAAGCCTCACCTCCAAGCATCAGCCCCATGCACGTTACTGTTCTCTGTGACAAATCACTTGTGTTCTTGTTCTTGACCTAACAGGGTTAACTCCCATCGTGACAATGCCATTAGCTCAGTTTAACCTCTTCTTTTTTCTTTGTGTGAAAAGCTAAACTACAGCTGTTGCTTAGTCAAAATGTGATGCAGGACACGCTGCTCAGGCTTATTCCCTCTGCTGCAATCCCTGCAGGAAATATGGATGGATAGCCTTGCCCTGTGTGCTGGTTTACACAAGAATGAACAAGATGCTTTAAAAAAAGGACTTTCTGGTGATCCAGAACTGCTGCAGTTTCCTCCTGCAACATGAGGAATATACTGCCATCCCTTTCCCTTTCCTCCTGCTGGGAAATCCATTGCTGGTAGTATAGCAGCACCTAGAGGCCCTGTGCCGGAGATGGCAGCACAGCAGCAAGCTGTCAGGGACAGCCCCTGCCCCGAGGAGCCTGCAGCTGGGGGCACAGGGTGCTAAAGAGAGGTGCTGTCGGAGTCCCAGTGAGCGCCCACAAAACTCTGGGGCTCAGGGAGAGAGTGCCATTTTCCTAGTGTCACAGAAGATTTGGGGATGAAACCAGAATGGACCCAATGTTCCTGCATCTCAGGAGCGTTCCTCCCTTCCATATTCAGACCCACCAGCTCTCTGAGACGTAACAGACTTACTAGAGCTGATTTCTGGGGGGGCATCCTTCTGATCACTCGCCTTCCCAGCAGGTAGGGGAAGGGGAAAGGTCAGCCAGTTTGTACTTAGAGATATACCTCCTTATCTTGTTAAACCAGAGGCTCCCTGTTGGCAACACCTGCACCCCCAGCCTGCCCATACCCCTCTCCCTGTCTGCTTCCCCTGGAGCCTCTGCTGCATCCCCAGCTCCTCTGCCTGCTCTGTTCTCCCATGTGCCTCTGCCACTGCTCCAAGGCAGCCCCAGGATCTTCAGGGGCAAGTTACTGTAGAAAAAAATCTGTAAACAGTTCTGCCCCATGGAAGGGATCTCTGCATGGAAGAGATCACTACCTCATCACTGAATAATCCCTCTCACTATAGAGTAAAGCTTTTTCCAAGTAAAGCTTTTTTTTGGTGTGTCTGTAGACCTTGATATAATACAGTTAAAACTTATGTGGATGACAGGCATGTCATCTGATCCTGACTTGGTCAAGGAAGGGAGAATCTGCCATCGATGCTGATACGGTTAGTCGTTAGAAGCAGCTCCCCTCGCTGCTCCCTGGAGCTCAGCTGGCTGCTTCCTCCAGCTGTTTTTCCAGACACCTTTTTCTGAAAGATTAAACAGTTCTTTATGCCTGATATTTTCCTCTCATGAAATTACTTTTGTGTTCAAATTAAGTCACTTCTCCGTCTGACTTTAGCAGTTATATAAGCTAAGAAACAAGTTTGTCCTCTATAGCCTTTTGTCATTACTATGGATCTGAACTGGCTTTGGTATTTAAGCATTCATGAGAAAATATGGATGCTAGAAATAGTGCAGCAGTTTAGTATAATGCTATATATGGAGGTAACAACACTTCCTCCAATTAGTCTTAATTTTCTTACTAATATAGCCATGAAGCTCAGCCTGCCTTTGGTGTCTGCCTTGGAGAGATGCTCGTTTTCACTGTGGGTTTAGGAGGGGAAGCTCTGAGCAAAGGGGTGGAATTAGGGGAGGATAAGGAGATCTGAGGAGAGTCAGGTCAGTCCAACCCTTCACAAGGGGCTGGGGCACATGACTGAGGTTTAAGGTTGTAGTTAGTTTCTGGCCAAGCAAAGAGGTGTCAAACATTTGAACAAGGGGATGAGATGGTTGTATGCCACCTGCTCTCCAAATAGAGCTGTGCTACTTCTCTGCTGGGGGAAATGAGACAGGGATAAGACTGGAAGAGAGAAACTCGGTCCATTTACTGGGGAAGCTGATGAGCACATGGAGACCTCACCTTGCCTCTGCCTATCACTGCTTGGGCCAATGATGGGTTCATCCTCTAATCTTGTGGGCTGAGCCATTCCCAAGTTGCATGGCTCCTGCAGTGAGGGCTATGGCAGAAGCTGAGCTGATGGAAGGGCTCTGCATAGGACAGATGGGTAACATACCTGTAAACTGATAAAAGTTAGAGCAGATCAGTTTTTTGTGTGCAGACATGCTTTTCCAACCCTCTCTGTCGATCTTATTTTAAGCTAGGCCTAATCCTAGCATAGACAGAACAACACTAAGGACAGAAACATCCCTAAAGACAGAGCCTCGGTTCCGTGCCACATCCTACTGGCTTTCCTTTTCACCCAARGTTTTCCCTCTGCGGCTGGTGGCCAGTGTCATCAATGCTGTTACATTGGTGTCTAGGAGGTACAGCTTATGTTCAAATTCCCTTTGCACAGGACCTTTGACAAATGTACAAGTAYGTATTGGAAGACAGTCCTGGAATAAAACGGGCGAACAGCCAATAGAAACATAACCAGAGAGAAAGGAGAATGGAAGTAATTTTCACAAGTGAGACAAGTCTCTCACCACTGCCCTGCCACAGAGACACTTTGCTTTTTATGCTTTCCTTATAACCAGTTGCTTTCTTTCCTTCATCTCCCATTACCTTCAAGTTACGCAAGCTGTGGTTATGCTTTGTACAAAAGCTTTATGCAACATAGGTATTGTGGAAACTTAGTATTTTCACTGTGCCCTGCCACCATCAAGCTAGCAAGCTAATTCATCACTGCTCTGCCTGTGCCTGGCAAGCTGAAAGGTAGTGCCTTTAGATGTCAGTGCTTGTAATGGTGATTGTATTTTCACTTGCTGGTTCATAATGTGCTGGTCACCAGCCCCAAATAAGCAGGGAGCATTTCTCACTCCTGCAGCTGTTGTTGAATCATTAGCCAATCTCCCTGGGTACTTTTGGCAGCTTCTTGCCACCTCCACAAAGGGCTTTTGGGGACAGGCTGAGGGCCCTGGGACAGGCTGAGGGCCCTGGGACAGGCTGAAGGTGGTGGGGTCACTATCAAGCATTGAGGTGTGATTACTGAAGGAGAAGGTGCAATTCACCTCGCTCTCATGTGATGAGCAGCAACATCATGCAGATCTACAAACTCCTCGTTCCTTAATCAAAACCTGGTATTCCAGCAGGAAGTGGCGTGTGGAGCCGAGCAGGATAGCAGGACTAGCATAGTAATTAAAGTATGTCGGCGAGCAAATTTATTGTTAATACTCATGAATAAGACTCTGTGCAGATGGAATGCTTTGGAAAGAACAGGAATGTACAGGTAGGCCTGACACTGTTGCTTGTTCTCCTACTTGAGCAGCACCATTGGGAGCCCTCTTTCTTGCTCTTGAGAGCAGCATAATGCAGGGAAGGATTTACCTCTAACTTTCAAAAGGATAAAACTGGTAGAATGAGGCTTTGATTCCTACTCCCTGATTAGCTCCACTGCCTAAAAATACTGAGCTCTGTGACTGGTTGTCTCTTTCTGGAAGAAGACAGATGGCTCAATCCCATCTTCTTGTGCAACTAGCTCCCCCAAGGCACTTTCTGCATTAACCAAAGTTTTCCTTACCACTGTACCTACAGTGCCAGCACCTAGCTGGTATCTTCTCTGCTACTGCAGCTATTCTTAACTTATCGGGGAAAAAAAACCCTTCTGTAATCTAAGTCTAAAAAATTGGTCTAGAGGGAGGATAAAGAGGGCTGCAGGAAGATATTCTTACCAGAGGAGGTTGCATAATTGCAAAAAAAGCACATTCTGTGCAGGGCTAGGCACTGGTCTACAGAGAGGCCAGGTCTGGGAGTAACTTTACTGATGCTAATAAATCAGTATGAGTGTGTATGAGATCAAGACCTATGAAAATTGATAAGGGCAACTAGCCAGCTGGTGTGTGTCAGTGTAATTCCACAGAATTTGATTTGCACCAGTTGGTCAGCTACTGACCATAAGGCCAGAAATGTACGCATGCCACAGCGTGTGAGCTGCTACAAAGTAGGGGCCCTACAGAGCTCCGCTCACCAGATGCTTCATGGAGTCCATTAATTGCTTAAAGAGCAGATGAGCTGTTTGAGCGTTTCCTCAGGAAACACTGAAAGAAGCAAAGCAGAGCTTTTGGAGCAGAGTTTCACAGGCACGTCAGGGCAGCCGTGAAGGAGCAGCTGGTGGGCAGGGCAACAGGAGGCAGCAAAATGGACTCTGCCTGCACACACCACTTGACATTAATCATACCTGTTGGACTTCTGCATGCTCCTTCAAAACTTCTGTGAGAGATCGGGCATGGCACTACTTTAACTCTTTGAACTGTGGTAGTGATGCTTGTCTGGAAACTAYGCAAACAGGAAAATCCACAAAGCATGTAAGTTTGTTTTCCAGACTGTAGATAATCTTGTTTGATTTTTTTAGTAGGTATTAGGTCTGCTGGTGCTCTCCTTATTTTCAGTGAAAGGAGCACAAGTAATAGCTGTCTTGCTCAATGTCATGAATGACTAGTGAAGTCAGCGTTAGCTGTGAGAGCTATTTCCCTCATTGCATTAATTCTGGTGTGCAAGATTTCAYTAAATACAAGAATACAGACATTGACTGAGTATTGCAAGGCCTCTCCTAACTGCAGTTACTCCTTCTTGTCCTTTATTTATAAACTGAATCCATACTAGAACTGTACATGTAGCACTTCACTTAAAAAGTGACAATAACCAATGACTTTGCAAACTCACAAATAAGAATGATTCTAGCCTCCAGAGAGGGAAAGGTTGTATTTCCCATTCTACAGGTGGAGGTTTGAAGCCCCAACCTTGCTTAGGGTCTCTCCTGTTACCTGTRTAAGAGCCAGGAACTGAAGTCAGATCTCCTGTACTCCAGCCCAACCCTGTTACTGTAGGGCTATTCTCTAGTCTCTTACTCCTGCAAGCCATTACTCTATAAACATGATAAATAGACTGGTAGAAGTGTTTAGCATTGAATATTTCTAGAGTATAATCATTCCAGCCTCCCTTGGCAGCAGAAACATTACTCTTATGTCAAAGATGGGGAAACTGGGACACTGTGCTTTGTCCGAGCTTGTGGGACTGTTAGGATCAGAGTCCTTCAGCTCTGGACTGTGGCTCCAGGTCAGTCCTATGAACTATGTCGCTTGCCAGTGCTAGCTACTGCCAGTGAATTAAATAATAGCTTGGTGGAAGAGGAAAATTAAGCAGTACTGACAAGGGAGACAAGATACGCTTTTCAATGAGATTTGAAAATCAGAGAGTTGATTAGGTTCATATCGCTGTGCGATCTAGAGATGCTAAACAACCAGCTACCCACAGCCATCGTGGTGGGATATCGACCAGATGGAATTGCTCCTCCTGAAACGCAGTAACCCGTTAATACTGCAGTGCTGCTTGGAGGTGGGTTATTTTGTCATGGGAGGAAAGAAACAAACCTTTCTTTCTCTGACCCCCAAAGTCTTAGGGAAACCTGTGTGCAACAACATGGTAGTTAAATTTTCCTTGACTATTTTGCAAAGAAGATAATGTCAGAGAAGCACATGGAGACACAGTGGAAGAGAGAAAGGTTATAGGTAACAACCCTACTGTTATCAGTACAATGAACACATCTATACTGTGAGGCTACGTCTATGTTGTTATGGGATGAATTGCAGGAAAGACAACATTTGAGTGTGCTGAGCCCCAGAATGTGAGCGCTCCTGTCCCTGGCACAGGCTGTACCTTGTCTGTGGTTCAGATGTGCTGGATCGAGGAGAGACCAGGAGGCAAAGCAAGTGGCCTGTGCTGCCTCTTCAGGTCCTATGGCTGGATGACGCTGGGGCAGAACAACTGCACTCAAGATTTCTCCTTCCAGAAAACTCTAGGGAGTGTCAGACAACAACAGGGGAGAGTGATCTTGACTAGGTTGAGAACTGCAATGAGCTGACAAGTGGTACAGGCATGGTGAGAGAGAGACGAYGGTGTGCAAACACCCACACACCAAACTTGCAAGATACAAGATGGAGAGGGAGGACTATGGATGCTGAAACTTTTTGGAATACTAGTTTTCCAAGAACGTCTATCTTTGCTGTGATGCTCCCTCTTCAATTACATTACTAATGCTTTGTTATGTGAAATCTAGTTCCAGCTGACTGACATACTGTATCAAACAAGGCACATCACGAATTGGTGTGTCAGCCTGGTGAACTGAAGAGGGGAAAAAAAAATTTCCCATTTCTGAAAAGTGTCCTTAAAAAAAAAAAATTAAACTCTACACAACAAAAAGGCCAAACAAGCTGCCTCTATATATCGTTGCTTACAACTGTATTACCCCAAAAGGGTATGCTGTTGAGACAAGGTGGCGAGGGTCTAGATGAGGTGGAGAGGTTGATTCTATTCCCTGTCCTACTGAAGTCCTGAGGACAATGAAAGGCAGCAGTGGCAGCTGCTGCTCTGTACCCACACATGTGTCTGCCTGCCAGTTCTGCCTGACTTAATGGGGCACCTGGAGTCCAGGAGGATCACCTCATGGTGAATCCTCCACAGTTCTCATTAGGAAGTGTCATCTGCAGCTCTGTTCCCCTCTTACAGATTGCAGTGTTGCTCAGTAATGGCCCGGGTGGCGATAATAGAGCTGCGTTGCTAGTGGAGGTTTGCCTRCTCCTTTCCAAACTGAAAAAGCATGTTTTGTTGGAATAGAAGAGATTAGGGACTATTTACAAATATCACAGCTTCCAAGGTTTTGGAAAACCTTTCAACAAGTTTCTTTGGTTGCAGAAAGGTCTCTCAAAGCACCCTGCCTTTAGTGCTGTTGTAATCCTGTTTTCCCTGTGATGATTAATCTTCTGAGAGCAGAAGGGCTCCTTGCTCTGCCCGCCTGCTGCTAGAGATGCTCCTGCTGACCAGGGGATAAGCGTGGGCTCTGGGAGCCCTGGCAATGTCTCTGCTTGGGGGACCTTGGGTGGCCAAGGGGGACATACCATGTGAAGCTGGAGGCAGTCAGGGTACTGGAAAATTAGCAGTATTTCTGGATGACTGGGCACAGTGGTGAATTTATAGGGCTCTTCTGCTGCCTCAAAAAGGAGCAGCAGAGAAGCGGGGGTGAGGGTGGAAGGATCAGCATTGATTAAGCTGACAGTTCTGCTAATGTCACTGTGGACACAGCCACTTTCCTTTTCTTTGCCAGCAGCGACTTAAATAATAAGATGCAGAGTGAGAAGGAGGGAGTGTCAGCGCTGGGCTACTCACAGTGCTGTTGGCAGTATTTAGATGAGAAACTAGGGGTGTGATGGATGGCCATGATGCAAAGATACATAGTGATCACTGCTCTGGAAACACAGGGAGATTAAGTAAGACTGTGCCCGACTAGTCTGAAGGTGACTGCACCAAGAGCTAGATGCTAATCAGTTTTTGTCCCCCACGAATAATATTTGTACTGAACTCAGCTGTGGATATAACAGTTCTTCCAAATATGTTGGCAGATGCTGCTTTCTCACTTTGGCCTAGATGTGCACGCTGTGCTGCTCACCGGGCTCTAGGGTTCACTGGCAGAGAAGAGCTTGTTTGGTCCTGATCAGATCATGACAAGCAAAGTTGTGCTTCAAGCCTTGGCAGAGCTGTGAGAGGTCCAGTTGTCCTGTCTCCGTGCTTCTGGTCCTGCACCCTGTGTCCCCAGTGATTAGCCACTGTACAGGCTGGCTGAATGGTACTCCTGTTGTACCATRGTTTGAAGATAAACTCAATTTTCAAACTCTATAGGAGTCTTTTTCCAAATGTTACCTTCCTTCTAGCAGTCAAGGATGATCTATACAGCTCTGTCTAAGTACTTCTAGCTTCATGATCTAGTGTAAGGCAGAGTGTGACTGGCTGGCCTGGGATGTACTTGCAAGCTGTTGTGAGATGGGATAGTCTTTGTCATCTTCATAGACACCAGCGAAGGCTGGAATGAATAGGGATAATCCCCAAGTAAGGAATGTGAACCATAGTGTCCATGTCCTGTACCTGTATCAGACCTGATGATTGAAACGAAATCTTTTAGATCCACTGTTTTAACCCTAACCCCCTCCTTTAGAGAAGGAGGAGGGGGATATAGAAATAGTGTCTAGACTGACTGCTGTATTGTGTGCACTACCATCAGCATGTGGGTCTGTACGCTAAGAGCTCAGAAGTGGTTTTAACTGTAGGTAAGGACAGTGTCCACCAAATCTTGTATTTCACACAGTGGCTCTTAAGTCTTATGTTAGACTGCTGGACTTGGATTTAGGTCTCATTCTGTCCATTTTCATGGACAGATTCAGAGTCAGTGAAGTGTCTTTCTGATTTTATAAGTTTGATGTGTATTGTATATAGTTAGCTGTGACGGGCAGCTCTGAGAAGAATCATTYGTATAAATACCCAGCTATCATTAATTGGATCCACATCTCCCTGGACATTATGAAGAGGTGATCTTTTGACATCTTTCAAAACACCACTTCAAGCTATTTCCAAGGAGGTTTCTGCTTGGAAATGAGTATAAAGCTTTAGTTTTAATTTTGTAGGAGTTAAATTGAATGTTAATAACATCTCCAACACTAGACTTCACATATAGAACATTATGGATATCTATCCAGTGTTTCCAATTAACCAGGGGCAYGGTCTTTGTTGTCTGTTTCATCCAAGGACAAAAGTAATTCGTTAGGATAGCAAATTGCCTTCCACTCTTGCAAATTAGTATTAGAGCATCACTATAGAAATAATCCATGCTATCTGGATTATGGCAATGAAATTGCTATAAACAAAAGCTGTTTTCTGAACTAATATTTAGAGAAGATGAGAGAGAGAGATATACATGAGGGGCATTACTAAATAGATTTCAGTATTTATTTTTTTGAAAGAGGTTCTTTTTCTCCTGAAAGGGTAATGTACATCTATCTTGCAAGGAGTTTCCTTAGAGGGTTTAAATGAAGAGTGAAGCTTTAAGAACAAAGTGAAAAYGGAAGAAGAAATATACTGCCATGGGAAGCTCAAAAATGAGGCACTTGGGGTTTCAGAGAGTTATCACTAATCCCCTCCTGCCCCGAGGGCATTCCTGTGTGACCATCAAAATGACACACATGCAGCTGTCTGGCAGTTTGCCACAACTTTAGGTTTGATGGACTTTGCTCTGGGGATGGCTAAACCTCCAGCTGTTCAGAATGGCAGTTTGTTTTCCTTGACAAATATGCTCAGATGTTTATCTGACCTATCTGAGTCCACAAAAGTAGATTATAAATTGTTTCAAATATCTTTTCAACACCTTTTCCTTACCAGAACCTGGAAACACAAGAGGCCGTCAAAACCTGAAAGCCTGTCCTGCCCGAGCACTGCTTTACCRTTAGATTAGGATCAATGGTTGTACCGGGGGCCTGCTAATATTGCTGTTGTACTCATGGCTTAACAAAACATGTAATAAGGTGCACCTTATTAATACAGGGCAGGGAAAACCCGGGCATATGTCTGTCTGGCTTGGTGATAAGACTGCAAAGATCACATATGCCCCCAGCACAAAGCAGTCCCTAGYTGGTTCCCAGGGGCAGTACAGTTCATGCAGTTACATGGCACAAGCATGTACTTGGAATGGGTAAAAGGAGGCAAAGGGCGAGTCAGAAATATACTCCAGAAGGCGAAGTAAACTCTTCAAAGTGGGCAGGAGCTCAGTGGCAGAGCTGAGGGTGTGGYGGAGGGGCATCAGCCAGGGGCTGGGGCCAGCGACAAGGGCTCCCGCGAAGGCAATGTGTTTCTGTGYGCATGGCTGAGCCATCAGTGCCTGAAACAGTTTGGTTCTGATCACCTCATCAGCTTGGGCAATCTCCAAATCAAGAGATTTAGCTCATTGAAAAACAGTTTAATAATAACTGACACGATATTAGCATTGATTTTGAAAATGCTGCACAGGTGTGATAAAAGAGCAAGTATGTGATGGATGACAGGGAACTGTATGAACCGCTTGTTTGGCTTTGTTCGGTGTTGAGTAAAAGATGAGAGAGAGAAAAGGATCTTCTAATAATACCATGAATCTTAACAGTGTAAGACACACTCAGCCCACATAAATTTCGGAGCCTCCCTTCCCATCCTTTGCAGCAGCACACTGATACAGGGATGGTTACTGAGACAATATCTGATGACTGCAGACAAAATGTTTATTTGCTTTTATAAAAAAAGTGAGCTGGAAGTACGGCTCRTGAGTGCAAACTGGGAAAGAGGACAGATATTTCCAAAGCTACTGCCAATCCCCTTACATGGACATGATTTGACTACTGCACTTACTTGAGAGGGACCCATGACTCAACACGTGAATCTGAACTGAATTGCATTCACAGGTTTTGATTCATTATGACTCCAAAGCTCCAAAAATAACAGCCTTTCAAAAAATTTATTTTAAAAAGAGAGCAGGGGGGTGATTTTAAAAAACCAGCAACAAACAAACCCCTCTGAAATAATGGGAGCAGCTGTACATATTTCTTAGCAGTGAAAGAACTAAAATCTGGGTATTTTCTGACTCAGATAAATCTTAAGTTGCCCGTGTGTACAATCGAGACTATAAATTTGGAGAAAGATTGCTGCGGGAAGATGAAAGTTCCCTTGCCAGATGAGGATTTGACTCTTCTTGCTCAAATACACACGTTTTCAAGATTATTTGCTTTGTGATAGACAGCTCTAAGTCCGGGTCCTTCAATCTCTTAACAAAACTYTTGAATGTATTAAATGCATGTGCAATAGACAGGATTCAGGGAAACTGAAACCTATTGTATGTCTGCCAAAAAGAATAGCACATGTGCAAAAAGGAATACCAAATTGGGATGCCTAATGGACTCAGGGCAGGAACACAGTAATTTCAGAGTACCTGGAGTAGATGCAGCATGACCTGCACTTGCAGAACTAGACCTGGAGCCATGGCAAATCTGTCCCCAAAATGTTTGGCTATTCAGTTAGCGCATTGGAAAATATTAAACATCTTGGATCTTCAGTTGTTTAGCTGACCAACATATGTGGGTTTGAAGCTAGGTATTGCAGCAGCATGAAGTTCAGTCTGGTAAGCTGGGCAAAAAACAAAGCTGTGGTATGATGGGAAGATGTTGATGCCCCCCTGGGCTACCTGGTTCAAAGCTGGTGCCTCTGACTGTGGTGTAGCTACACCCCAGGACAGACTGAAAGGATATGGTTAGTCTTCTGTAGCAGGGTGGACCTCAACTTTGTCTTTGTGGTGTTTTTGTGGTATTCATTTGGCCCTCACTTGAGCAGGGCACTGAAGGGCTAGTTTTGCAAGATGTAATTTACTGAGAGGTTTAAACTTTGTTTTTAATTTCCATCTGATTCAGATTTTTAAAGCAAATACCTAAAATGCAAATCAAACCTTTTGTATTTCAGGTGGAACAAAATTCAGATGTAGAGAAAATACTAAAAAAAACCCCCAAGAACCAAACCATCAATCTGGGTTAATCTGAAATTTTGTCTCCTGAGTCTGCAGAGCTGGTAGCCAAGCTGAATCAGCAGGTAGTAGTGCTCCAACTTGAAGCAAGGCTTTGGAGGAGGAGAGGGTGCACAGGCTGAGACAGAGCAGGGAAAGTAGGGCCCTAAGCGTGTGTCAGGGGTACAGGGAAAGCAACCAGACTTGGACAAACTAAATCCCTGCTTTATGGCTTAATCTTTCTGCTGAATGACAGCTTTTGAAAGGAGCCATTCCCCTCCCACTGAAGTCAATGGGACCTGCTGCTGTGACTGATTTCACCCAGTGCAGGTGAGAGCAGAATCGATGGTGTTACCTCTCCAGCATGGCAAGGCCTTTGCTCCTTTTCCCAGTGCTACCAGTAACACACAGACAAGTGCTGCATCATTTCCAAACAACCCCCGCACCTGAAACCGGTGAGCTCAGTAGACTGCAAACAGGCAGGGCCATGATATAGTCAGAAATTCAGGGTTAACTGCATTAACCTTGGGTCATGCTTGAACATGCTGATACAAGCCTTTCATAAGAGATCGAAGTTCTCAGAGCTCAGCTGGAGGATAAGGTCAGAAACTGACATTCTTTATTCTAGTTTTTAGAACTTCTGCCTCCAAACATACAGATGAAGTTCATTCCCTCACTTAAAAGTTAATATTCTGATAGCAATACCAATAGAGTGGAGGAATACATGTCACTCAGACGGTACCACAGACTAATGTAGGCAACCAGGTATTTTCTAAAAAGCTGTAAAATGGTTAGTGTTTGCATGCACAACCTTTCTTTTGCTGGGAAGGATTTCCACTTTTCAGATGTCTGAAAACACAGACAAAGACTGGCTGTGCATGTAGCTTGTTAGCTCTCCTCCAGAGCTGGATGACTGCTCGTAAAATGAAAGCAAACACTCCAAACTGGCCTCCTCTAAGCCACCCTGCATCGCTTCTGTTATTTGTCGACTAATACAGGGCAGGCTGTCTACTTAGCGAAACAGAAGCATTAAATTAGAGAAATCATAGAAAATGGAGACTGGGAGGCCCCTTAAAGGTCACCTGGTCCATCTGCTGCCCTGCGGCAGGTTCAGCTTTACCTGCACCACTTCTCTCTGGTTTGTCTAACCTGTTTTCCAAAATCATCAGTGATGGAGATTCCAGAATTACCCACCATTAGGTAAAAAGTGAAAGATGTACTTCATGAAAAATACAACTGTTCAGCTAGTAGCTTCTCTCTATGAGGGTAATCTGATGTACAACACATCCACTGTGTGGTTTACTAATGCTTCAAGGAAACACGCTGATCCTTTGGGCACATGCAAATCTCAGCACTGGAAAATGGGAGATACATGCTAACTTTTGCCTGTGAGGTTGTTATTGGTAATGTGCATAGATGAATTTTGGCTAGATAGGATTTTTGGTCTAATGTACTTATGTGGTTGCCTTTAAGACCTTAATTGTAACGAATGTGATTAGCCTACAGTTCTCCAAGAGAGGCTGCACTGTKACAGGGGTGGGAGTGTTTGCTTCCAGCCTACACAGGCCAGGCAGCACACATCCTAGCAGAGGATGTTGCTGTCCCACTGGCTGCTTGCTTTAATTAACATACTGGGGCTGTTTAGTCTGTACAGTGATGAAGCATGGCCATAACCCTTTATACATCCCATCTGCACTCTTTTTAACTGTCCTCAGCCTCTCCCAACGTACATAATTTCAGAGTTTACAGGAAAGTTACTCTATTGCTCTCATGTTTCTTTTGCCAGGCACATACTGAGAAGCTCTCGTGTAGTGCCCTATTAGTGATTTCATTGAGACTACTCAGCTCTTTCTTTGCCTATCCAAGGCATAAGGTAAAATGGACTGAACTCTGTGTTTGGTGCATCGTCCTCTTCTTTTCCTTCTACTTTTCATCCTTGAGCATATTTTTTATGGAGGGGGTCGAAGTGCCTCCCAAAAGGGCCCACCCCCAGGCTCAGTGCTGCAGTCATTAGGAGAAGGTTGCCACATGTTCCTCGGCGAGTCTCTTACATGCTTCAAGTCCAGTTACTTCTCCCCAGCACCTATTGGGAATGGCACCAAATCGCTTCCTGCAACCTAGCATCCTACCAGTGCTATCGAGCTGGCACCCTCATAGTGTTCAAACCAGTCAGCGCTAGAGTAACAGAAACATGTAAGCATACCGTCAGCACATTATGGATTATTTTTTTTTTTTTTTTTAATCTCAAATGTCCACATCTTAATCCCAGTCAAATTAGCTGAACTCCTAAACACTCTTGCAGGGACTGCAAGTGGATGGAAAGGAAGAATGTTTGTAAATGGATGAGATAAAACAGCAGGAAGAGGTTTTCACAGAAGAGACAATTCAGAGCTAATCCCAGGCTCTGCTGCATGGCAGTGTCTCTGAATGCCCCCTCATTTACTGACGAAGAGCAATCGACTCTTGAACGTTACCATTTATGCAGTTTCTGAATTGTACTATTTATAATATGTTTTAAACATTTTTTCCAAATCTGTGTACTTCACAGAAAGATGGGGGACAAACTGACAATGGAAAGGAGCAATTGTAAACTAGTTAATAGGCCTGACTGTCATTTTTATTCAGCCTGTATGTGTAAAGCTGTTTTAAAGTAGCTTTAACGAAAATGAGAATCAACCCTCTTGAACTTACGCTGTTTTATACAGTCTGAAGAGCTAGCACAAAGCTTGTATTCCCTTCTTCAGTTCATGGAATATAAATCAGAGAATATTAAAATTTAAAAAAATAATTCTGAATCTGCTTCCCTTAACACTGGGAAAATCCATGATTCCAGTGATAGAGAGTAACAGTATAAAACTTATTTACCCATATCAGGTACTGCATGGTTGTACCATCAATTCCTGACTTACCAGCAGCTCTCTATATCAGACTTTCTTCATAGCCTCATATTCCAGTATTTCCCTAGCCTGAAGCTTCCTAATTTGCAAGATATAGCCTGATGTTGACCATACAAAACAACCTCTTCTCTGGCAGATCAAAACTCCCTGTGCCCAGCAGAGTAGGCACGTATATATTACTTGCTTCCTAACCCAGGACTCCTAAGTTTCACTTTTTGGCCTCACTTAAGAAGCATTAAAATTAGAGAAGGATGCACGTCAAAAGATTTGAGGCTCTGAGGGGTTGCACTGAAGTCTGGGTGTTTGTTGTTTGTTTGTTTTTTGCTGTTTTTGGGGGGGGGTGTTTGGCTTTTTTGGAACCTTATCCAAAGTACTTGAATGTGGTGGAATTAGAGACAATGCCAAATTGCTGGCCTACCACTTGTTATCTTTTTCTCCCTATGACTCATCCTCCTGTTTGGTAATTGCTCTTGTTTGAGTAGATTTGGTTGAGTGCAGCTTTTAAATCCCTCTCAGAACGAGGCCCCAAAGAGAGAGCTAAAGAAGAAGAAATTAAGAGAAATTCCTGGGGGCAGAGAAATTGAGCTAAAATCCTACTCTCACACTCAGAACTTTCACAGATGCTTTTTAATGTCTGCACACGTATCCAAAAGAACAAAATGTCTATCAGAGGGTTACCTTTGCCCGTATTTCTCAACAAATCACCAGAAGCTTTGGATATGCAAGAAACACTGGACGTTTTTCCCATTTTTTAAACATGACAGTATAATCAGAGATAAACAGATTACTGTTGGTTTCAACATAGCTTCACACTGTCCAGAAATAAGGTGGCAGAAAAACCTTTTAGGTAAAAGCAGAAATTTCATTAGGAAACAACTGAAACACTTTCTTTGTTAAGCATAATTAGCAGTTCAAAGACACTTGCCTTTCAAAATCTYTGCTTTGATTCCTGTCAGGCAGTGATATATGACATGACATTCGTCAACTAACTCAACATAAAAAGATGTGATGATTCTTCTCTAATTAAAGAGATGGGAAAGCAAACTCCCCCCCCCCCCCAAAGAGCTTGAGAAATAATTTAAATGGCTGTCAAATATCCAGCAGTGGTTAGTAGACAGCTGGATAGAAAATTTTCAAATTCAGTTTTTGCCCATTCCCAATGTTTTTCTTTTGAAAGTATTTTACTTTCTGACATTTCAGTTGTTACTTATAGGAATATTTTTTTCCCTGTTTTTAAGATACCTCTTGTTCAAATTCGCCTGCTGACTTCACTATGCCATTCTGACAGCTTTCTTTGGGTCCAGTCAGCTCTTCCGCAGTGTATTCCAATTGAGAGGTTTCAAAGTAGTTTTATTTTATTTTTGATCTTCCTGTGACTATCGAGTATTTTGCTGGCCTTTTTTTTTTCTAGTTGGCTGCTCTAGTGTTTTTTTCTCTTTATTCTTCACTGACTGCCAGCACGTTTTTATTTTACAGGTGGATATTGTTTTGTGTACTCTTCTTTGCATATTATTTTTCTTAGCCTCTGGATTCCACAATTAGCGTGATTCTGCCTTTTTATTGTAGAAATCCAGCTAGAATAACTCGGGGCAAAATGCGAGGAGCAGAGGGACTTGTGAGTATGAACTGCTCACAGCACAGCTGTGCTCTAGCTAAGAGTTCAGGAGAGAAGGGGTGACTGGTCCTACTTCGAGTACCTCGATGTGGCTTTGATGACTGCAGCAGGTTATTTCCATGCATCCAAAACCTGCCCCTTCAGGTTTTACACAGGCTGTGGGCAGCATTTCAAGCTGCGCAAAAAGAGAAACTGACAAGCCAGTAGAAATACTCACTGGTGTCAGTGAGTTTAAAATCAGGCTGTGAAAATAACTATACAGGTTCATAACGATCCTACATCCCTGTTTCTTTGTCTGTAGCAGTGGTTCAAGGTTATAAACATAACCCAGGCCTGTCTTCTGGGTTTGTCCCTGACATAGAACTTTCTCTCTCTTCCCTTGTTACCAGTCTGATAGTTTGGAAATGTGACTGCCTCTGTTTCTGTCTCAGTGCAGTGTATGAAAAGCAAACATCTGCAGCAAGAAGCATATTAGAGGCCTTGGTGGAAGAGGAAGGATGTACTCTGGAAAAGCAAATGTTCAAACGAGTCATAGCTGTTGCTTTGCACGGAGTGACTCAGCTCTCTGGGCATGGATTTGCCAACATAAATGCAGTTTAACTCAGTGTTTCCATGAAACCAGTGAACTGACAGTCATACTTTGAGGTCTGGTACTGCCATGTAAAAACTTCCATTAACTTTAGTGAACTTTTTGCTATCGAAAGGGATGAATAAAGCCAGCACATTTGATTTATTATCTGTGCTATGCTGCTGTGTAAGTAAGAGCAAGACACTTGCAAGCACTGTTTGAACACCCAGTCAGGGAAGGTCCCTGCCCCAAGGAGCTTTGGGTCTACATGGGAGAGGAGGTCAGGCAGGAGGATAACAGGAGAAGCCAGAGGTAATGTGACCAACAGAAAGATAATTCATATGTCCCCAGTTCAAGGTTGTCCCCCTCTAACACCCTTGCAGAGCTAACGTCCTCTCCTAAGTTACATACCCTTCACGCACTAAAATGCGACTCTGCTTTCTGGTATTTCACAACATGGGGGAGCATAGTGTTTGGTCTATGTGAACAGAAGGAGAAACTAATCTAAAAAGTTTGTAGATTCTACAAAATATTTTGGGAAAATGTTCATTTTATTTCATATATGAACTAACTTTGTGGTCTCTGACCTGCAATTATTCACTATCAATATTTTCCTAGAAAACTTTTAAATAGACATAAGATTGAATGATCAGCAAACAGTAAATAACAATGATTTCTTTTTTGGCAGTTGAGTCTGGAAACCTGGCTCTAAAAACTACGATAATGCAGTTGGAGACCAAAACCATATCATAGGTACATAGGTATGCACGCAAAACTAATGTAACTTAAGGTTTGATATTAGAAGTATTCATTGAACAGTACAGAAAAAACCTCCATCTCAGTAAATTTCAAGATTCTTAAAAGATAATTTAGAAAACAGAAAGAAGGGGTGTCAAGAATATTTATTCTTTTATTGCCTGCTCTTGATGCACATGTGGAGTCTTGTTTGGACATGCACCCCTTTCTCCTCTAAACTGAACTATTCGCTGCCTTTGTACAACACAATAAACGAGACTATTTTCATCCACCTAACTGCCAGATATGACACCCTATGAGTAAAAGATCTGCATGTCATCAAATCCTGTACTGAGTGGTTTTCCTTTAAAGACACCATTTTCAATTTATCTCAAAGTCCAGCTTAGCTCTGAGTATCTCTTTTTTGCTGGTACCACCAAATTGTATCAACATTATAGGATTATGAAGTGGGATCACTTACCCTGTCAACTCTGGCTTCACATTGATACTTCCAGCAGAGCAGGTGCTATATTTTCTTAGTTACAGAGATTCATTGTGCATCCAGAAACTGCCCTCTGCACCCTACTTTTATAATAGGATTCAATACAGCTGAGCAAATACAACCTCTGTAATATATATGAAGTACAGGAAGATAATAGGAGCCGGATAAACTCTCTGATTAGGTATAGTGTGCACAGTGAATCAGAAATATAGAGACTCTTTGCAAGATGGGGAAAAAGGAGGAGGGGAAAATGTGTTTAAGGTCTGCCATGAAGGCCTAGGAAATGCTGCTTAAAGGATTTCTGTCCTAACCAACTCTGTAATCCTTACCAAAGGCCTGAACACAATTACAACTTCAGTATATTTCCATGCCAGACTTTAGTTAAATTCTTAACATTGCAGTCAAATAGGGGAAAAAAACCAAAACAAATCCAACGTACTAGTTGTTAGTAAGCTCCGAATAACGAACTGACAGCAATTCCCCAGCCCAAACAGCTTAATCCATTTGTTTCTACTTACCTCCATTTGTCTCTTGGATATTTAAAGCAAAGGCTCATTTTGTCCTGCAGATTCGGTGCTGCTGCTCAGTATTATCTTGCCTGATCGTAAAAAGGTTCCTGACCAAAAGGAAGAGGAAAGCAATACGTAAAACAAACACAGAAGCCCAAGAGGAAAGCTACACCCTAAAGACCAGCACTAATAGCAACTGCGAGACAGGGAAAGAGAGAACACTCCCAGTTACTAACTTTTTCCATTGATACATCTGTTACAAAACAATTTTGCTGCAAACTTCTCTTCCTCCTTGCAAGCAATGCTTTGCTGTATGTGTAGACCTCAGATAAACTACATGATGAGTGTGGGGTTTGTGGTTTTTTTTTTTTTTGGACCAAGTAAGCAAATTAGTGAAATATAAACCAGAAGCTCAGCTGACTGCTTTAAAAGTATAGTGCTAGGCAGTAATTACCACAAGGTTCATTTGTCCATACTTCAGATTTTTTTTAATTCAAAAGTCTTCAATGGAAGCAGAGTCATATTTGAAATAACCACCTATGGGACTTTCTGGCCAGAAAGCCTTAGTGCAGTGGAGGTGAATGTTTAGATGATTAATAACTTAATTTTTTAAGAGCTTGATGGGCAGACAGGGAAAATATGCCAAACTCTCCTTGCCTCAGAAGGATTTTTAGTGCCAAAAAAGAACTGCATTGAGAAGGAGAGCTCATGATTTCACCTCTCAAGACTTTAAGGCTAGAATGATGTGCAGGGGGGCAAAATGGGATTTACTGCAGCAGCAGAAGCTGCTGGGTCCAGCTGTGTTTTCACACCCTTGCCTCAGTGGATTTAAGCTTCTCCAAGCTCCAGAGCTGTTCCTTGGTATAGGTCATAGGGTAGCTATGCATGTGAGCCCACAAAGGCTGTATGGAAACTTTTGTCACTGACATTTAATATGTGGCTTGGAACGAATAACAAACAATTTGGTTTAAATTAAAAAGTTTTGACAGTTACATTTTGCCAAATGTTAGTCAGAAAGGAAAACTGACGGATGTGTCATGTTTGAAAATTCCCAGGGTGTAGTAAACTCATTTGTTTTCAGAAACTTAGGATCAGATTCTCCCCTTGTCTCACAATAAATCTGGAACTACTTCAGGGAGGATGAAAGAAATTAAGGTTGTTCCATTCACCAGGGTAAACAAAATCTGCCTTGAGCCCACAGCCAGAAAATGCTGTATCCAGTAGCAGAGGTGTGAAAGAACTGCTGCAGGCAGCGTCCCCAGCCCTGACTTACCCATTTCCTTTAAGGTGAGAACGGCTCACTGGGCAGGAGTAACCCCGCCAGTCAGAAGGCAAAGTTAGATGCGTGTCTCCCCTCCAATGCAGCAGGGCCCCATGCAAACCCTAGAGCAGAATCTGGCCAAGGTTTTAAGACTGAGGTCCTAAAACATTGTACAAAGGTTGAGAACTGGTTTCAGAGGGACAGGACAATTGAGTTACACCGCTGAAGTCCTTGTGTATAAAACTGGACCTTTAAAGGAACATAGGAGCGACCCCTTTTTTAAAAGAGTCTTTTTGGATTATTCCTTTATGAGTGCTTCTTTTGGTCTGGCACAACATGGAGTTACATGGCAGCATGCTTTTTTYCCCCCCTTTATAATTTTCTCTCAGAAAAAGCATCTGGCAATGCTGCCTTTGTGGCTGGTTAAAAGCTTGACACACCAACTCTGAATAATTGAGCCAGGTTAATGGTAGAACATAATTTACATGCCTCCCAATTACTTTTAATGAGTCTGGTTGGTACAGGTGTTTGGAGTAATTGCCAGCTATGGATTTGTTTGGTTTTGTACTTTCTCACTGTTCACAGAGCTGGTCACCTTATGAAGGAAAATTAGTGGAGTAATTCCAGCACAATTATATTTAAGCTACTGGTTTGCAAAGGGCCTTTATGTAGCTTGAAACAGAATATTTTCTTCCTCATTATTAATGCAGCATTGCTAGCAGCATAGGTAACTTTATCAGGATTACCAAACCCTGCTATACATGCAAGCAAGGACATGGTTTATAGTCMATCCAGAGGCCAGTTACTACCAAAAATAGTGAAATTGTCCTGTTCTCCTCTCTTTGTATCATTCTGTATATTAATTTTATTAATACTTGAGCATAATATATATTTAGCTGTTGTAAATAATTACAATTAATTATATAATTACATCTTATTCTGTACATACCCTCTTTTGCATTGCTGCTTGCCTGCACACATGGTGAGCTGGTTCAGGGAGTTAAATGGGCAGTAAAATAACTCCACAGATAGAGTGTGAACTGTTTTCTGCCCATTTAACTCCCTGAACCAGGTCTCTAAAAAGGAAGATAGCAACAGTGCTGGCACAAGGCAAGTGGTAGGAATGGGTATGGGGAAAGGAGGTATGAGGAGCCAGATTACCTCATGTGATTGTAAGATTGCCCAACCGTGTTAGAATGGTTTAACCTGGAAGGTTTGGGGGTTAACAGGTGCTGAAAATTGACACCAATGGAAGTTTAACTATTCTTGGGTATTTGTACCTAGTCTATGTGAGGCAAAGACTACATCTTTCACTGAAAACAGCCTGAACCATCTCAGACAAATCATTGGAAGAAAGAGATAGGCCCTGCRGATAGCTGATTGTCAGGGCAATGGATTTGCTCTCCTGGAAATGACCTGGCAGTGGGGAGTGCAGGACTTGACTGCTTAAGAGGGCGGTGCAGTGACTGCAGGTGTATGGGCACATAGCCATCAAGCCACAAGAGAACTGGTTACTCCATTGCTGCATGAATTGCCATCATTGCAATTTAACACCAAGGTGAACTAGAACGATTTCTAGCTGGGGACTGACTCGGTAGTGTAGTTGTAGGGCACCCAACCACTGGCCCAGCTGGCTATTCCACACTGTGCCTAAACAGCAGGAGCTGTGGTGGAAAGCTGGTCGCAGCTGGGAGGGTGCTCAGGAGGATAAGGGCACTGAAAGTCCCTACTCTCCTGCCTGCACACGCTGCTAGCGTACTGGCAATATGGGTGTATTTTTATGGCTGTTGGCCTTAGTGCGGGGCAGTTCAGTGGAGCTAAGGCCAGCTCTAGGCCAGCAGTGCTCCAGTCAGGCTTTAATTCTTCAGGACAAGGGCATTACTGATTTGCTGCGCTTGCCTCACTGACATGTTTTGCTGATCAACTTATTCACCGAGTGTGGCCCTTTGCACACCAGGGAGCTGTTACAGTGGGAAACAGATTTCTCTGTGAAGCTTTAAAGAAGATTTGTTTTCTCTTTTTTTGTTCATTTGGAAGAAGCTCTGTGCTGACATGTCAACATGTTTTTCTTCCATCTGTATGTGTTTATCCTTGAATTAGAGCATCTCAGAAGCTGGAGAAGGGGAAAATCATTTTAGTCCATCTAATCTATCCAGGAGGTCAAATACAAGATGGGCCACTATTATATATTTTCCAGAGTTAATGTTCCAGTTGATGTGTCGCTTCTAATATTTTGCATAGAAGAATTTTTTAGCTAAATAGATCTCTTTCTCTTCAAAGGAGGTTTGTGATGGACTTTGTCTCACTACTCTCCTGGTAACTATAATGCCATTGTGCCACCCCCATTCATCTGTGCAGTGTTGACACTTTCCCTTTCAAAACCAGCTTTTAATAAATGTTGACCAAGCCCAGTCAAATTCTTTGTTCTACTGTTGTTCATGCTTCCTACTTACAGACACACTAATTGCATCTTTTTTCTTTGCCTTTTAATTGAAACACAGCTTTGCAGCTGAAAATGTTATAGGCTTGGCTGTTTAATATGACTCTGTGATCCCCATCCTTGCTTCCGTGGAGCATCAGTGGCTTGCAAACTGCAGTTTGATGGCTATCTCAGTTCCCATGCCCTGCTTCTGCCAGGCTGAAAGCATTAATTTAAGTACTTTCCTCTTTGAACGAGCATTGGAAGGCATTTCCACAATGGTGGTGTTTCATGGCTAAATCTCATTATCACTGCTCCTGGTGGCGCGGGGAGATGTGCAGACACGGAGGCAGGACTTCAGTTCTTAGCACAAGGCAATTCACCCTTAACGGACAGTTATTCAAAAGAGCCCAACAGGGCGGAGTTGAGGATTTGCACCACTTTGGCCTTAAGTGATTTGCTCAGAGTCATCAGTGAACACGTCTGTGACTGTCAGGTCGAATCTGCTAACTTGAAGAGAGAGCAGATCCCTTGCACAGCGTTACACACTTCAGTACTGTGGTCCAACGTTACAGACTTCAGTGTTACAAACTCAGGTTTCTCTAGAGTTAAGGCTACAGGTTACGTGACAGCTGAGGAGGCACTTTCCAAGTCTAATTTCTGGATTTATGCCCTCAGACTTTGCCTGTTAGTCTTTCAGCTCTGAAAGCACTCTATGGGCTTGGGCTACAGACAGCGTATATGTTAATATAATCTGTTTTATATAGCATAAATGCATGTGAAGTGAGGTGACGTCCATTGCAATGAAGTACTAATGAACTCCATAGAGCAGTGGAGCTGATTGTACTCAGCTTCGTTTGGGAACAGAGATCAATGCAAATTAAATTTGTTCTCACAATAGCAGCAGGATCCCTGAGAAAGCAGAGAGGAACTGGAACAGGGCATTTTAGAAAAGACGTTACAAAGTGATTTACAGAAGATTAAAGGATGGCATAAAATACTAGTAACCATGAAAAGCCTGGAGGCTACTCTGTAATATTTTGAAGCAGGAAAATTTACTCCTGGGAAGCAAAAGAGGAAAATAGAAACAGAGGAATCAATCCATACTTAGAGGGGGCTGGATTGTAAATTCATTGCAGTCAACAGTAATTTTTCCACAATGGGTCAAGCCCATATAGCTGTGTTGTGACTGTTGCACAGGAATCTTAATGGTGCAGAAAATGGTGGAGGGCATCTGTGCAGTTCCTTCTAAAGAGGCAGAATATACTGTCTTTTGCTCTGCAGACAGGATTGGGAATGATGGATCTCACCTGTCCCTTGGGACTGCCAGGTAGCTACAGGGCTCGGGTCAGCACGCAATAGTAAAGTTAATTAAGTGCAATTATGTGATGAGGGTGAAAAGTGAGTCGGTGAAGGGAGGGGTTGAAATTTTCCTTCCTATTCAGTAACATATTAAAGCCTCTTTACATTGTTTTCCTATCTGGTCTTTTTTTCCCCCCCTCTTCTTCTTTTCTCGTTTTTTTTTTTTTTTAATCCTTTGTTAAAAGAGAGACCCACAACACCCTCCACTCCACATTTTCTTCAAGGAAATCCCATGCACACTATAGTTTTGTGATGTTTGACTATACTATTGATCTTCCTGAGATAATCTGTTTGAAAAATTCATCTCCCAGGGACCATGTTGTCCAAGGCGACCATTTCACAGCCTTCTCGGGGCAGCTGTTTACGGCAGCACAGCGAGTCACGGGAGCAAGATGCAATCTCGGATGAGCAAGCAGGGATTCCTCAGGTGGAGACACGAGAATGCATTTCTCCACCCAAGAGTCAGGGGTTTGTTTATAATTGACCGAAGCCGCCATCATACGGGATGATTTTGGGCTGCCTCGGCATCGTGCACTCGCTTCCCGTATACCTGGTGGAGCTTCCCCCCGGTTTGGGACCTCTGAAGTGTGCTGAAACGGAGGGTCGCAGCCCAGAGCGGGTCAACGCGTATGCCCCAGCTCACACCTTGTGGACAAACAGTGCTCCCCAAAATGGCTCCGTAAGCCCAGAAAAACATTTTGTCAGTGAGCGTTGCTTCCTTCAAGAAGTTTGGAGTGTCCCAGGTGCTAAAAACCCTCTTTTCGGGCTGGCTCCAGTCATGACTCCGTTACGGCACTCCAGCTCACGCAGGGAAAGACCGACTTCGGGCCCCGCCGCTCCGGGGGCCGCTGCGGCTGGTTGGGACGGCGGCAGCGAGGCCCGCGGCGGGGACAGGGCGGCGGTTCCCGCCCGCCAGCGGAGCGGCTGCCGCGAGATGGCGCCGTCCCCATTGCAATGAGCGGCCTCTGCAGCCTTTCCCCAGCCTGGGCTACCTGAGCGTTGCGAAGATGAATTTCTTTGTTTTAGCGTCGCTTCTCGTCACCGTCGCCGTGCCTGACCATCCCGGGCTGCGGCTGAGTCTGGTTCCCCTCACTCAGGCCCGCGGGATGGTGGCCGAGCCCCATCACCCTGGACTCCCCAATGAGCTGAACATGGCCACTGCCGCCAGGCCAGCCCTGCTCTGTGATGGGACAGGCCCAGCTGTCCAGCGATGGCCCTCACGGGCACCAGAAATGAGCACAAACTGGTTTTGGTTCATCGTCGGTAACGGTTTAGCGAGGTACAAGCCCAATTCTGTGCGTACCGCCAGTGCCCTCCTGACGTTACTCAGGACAATTCACTCAAAAGCAGCTGTGCTGAAGCTTTTTGTGGACTTCCTAGATTATACTAAATACACTTTGAAAACAAAAAAATATATTAATAGCATGGCCAGCAACGTGGGAAGGGTTATACGAAAACAGGCTTTGAAAGAACAATGTGGGAGAAAAAAAGATTTTCCACTTTTTTAGCTGGCAGATTGCCCCTATGAAGGGAAAGCAAACATAAACTTGAAAACAACTGAAYGGTGGGCATAACTGCACTTCTGAGGAAAAACGGATACTTTTGTGGGGTTGACAGAAAATCCCAAGTGAGATGTGTAGGGACATACAGATCACCCATATAAATGCAGCATCAAATTCACTTTGTTGCTTCCAACAAAAGATCGTACTTGTGTCAGGTGCTTTCAGAGGGTAATATGCATTTCTTGATAAAAGTTGGGTTTTTCAGCACTTACAGATTTCTTGAAGGTTATTGTTCCCCTGCATTTTATTCACAGTTAAAAGTATCTGGAACCCCTTATTGATAGGAACAGCTGAATCTTTTTTAGAGTCCTGCTTATTTGGTCTCATAGTAATTCATGGCAAATGCATCACAAATTAATTATGTGTTCTGGGAAACAAGATTTCCTATCATCCCTTCTACTGGTTGTTGCCATTTAATTTAATTGGTGCACCCCTTGTTGATACAGTGTGAGACACAGTAAACCTTTACAGTCTCCTTTCCATTTATTTTTCATAAACATCTGTTAATGTCAGTTCTAATTCACTTCCTCCTTCCACTAAATTTTATTTGATCTGTATCCTCATGAATGTCTTTTGCATGTTAATAACTGTTCTTGCCCTTCCTTGAAGCTTCTCCATTCCTATTTTATGATTTGTCAAAAGGGGAGTCTAGTTGAGACAGCAGTATTAAAAACATGGAGGTGTAAAGTGGGAAGGGCTGATGTAATGCTGAATACAGATGGGAATGCTGCACAGGATAGGGAAGGTTGCATTACCTCTGCCATAATACTGGCAAGCCTGTATCTCGGTGCAGTTGGTGTCGAGTCCTACTGACAGTAGCTCCRAAGGCATGTTGAAAATCTGGGAGTGAAGAGCCATTAAAACATCAAACACCTTGGAAGACCTTACCTGCAGGGATAACTTTCAGAGCAGCTTTGCAAATTTAAGGAAGATTTGATCAGAATCTTAAGCACCCTACATAAAGAACACTGTCGTGGTTTAACCCTGGCAGCACCTAAACACCATGCAGCTGTTCGCTCACCCCCCGCCCCGCTCCAGTGGGATGGGGGAGAGAATCGGGAGGGCACGAGTAGGAAAACTCGTGGGTTGAGATAAAAACAGTTTAATATTTGAARTAAAACAAAATAGAACAGTAATAATAACAGTGGTAACAACAACAACAATAGAATATACAAAGCAGGCGATGCACAATGCAACTGCTCACCACCCGCCGAACCGACGCGTGCCCAAAAAACGTGCGAGCCCGTCCCGGAACCCAGACCCCCCMCMCACACCCTTAGTTTTTATACTGAGCATGATGTCGCATGGTATGGAATACCCCACTGGCCAGCTGGGTCAACCACCCCGGCTATGCTCCCCCCGCCAGCTTCCCATGCACCTGGCAGCGCATGGGAGGCCAAGAAGTGCCCGGTGCAAGCACCACCCAGCAACACCCAAAACATCAATGGGCCATCAACGCTCCTATTATACCAAACCCAAAACACAGCACMCCCCCCCCAGCTACTGGGAAGAAAGTTAACTCTGTCCCAGCCAGAACCAGGACAAACACAAATTTGATAATAAAGCAATCTTCAATCTGCTAAAATAAATGTAAACAGATAGCTGAGGGCAGTCAAATGTAGATTTACARTAAATTGCACAATCCTAACAGGATAATTTGCTATCAGAACAACTCTCTGGAGGCTTTGGTGGCCATCCATCCTCAGGAGTTTAAATGTGATCTACCTAAAAATCCTGTAATTTAACATGGTTCTTCTACGTTTCCTGAGCGTCTCTGGTAACAAAAGGAATCAGAACCAGAACTCTAAAAATACAGTTTATTTCTGTAAGACCAGCAAAAGCAGCCAAGCAAARGCTTCCAAGTAACAGGTGCAAAAAAGGAACAATCTGTCTCATGGAAATAGTATTTAGAATAGCTGAGGTAAAAGAATTGACCCTGGCCCAGAGGCTATTTCAAGATATTGGATGATTCTTCATGCAGCCAAATTCCCTGGGAGGTTGTGAGCAATGTTTAGTGGGCATAAGATGCAATCTCATTTCCTCTGGATAAAAAACACACTTAAGCTCACACACTGTCAGATTACACATGTGCATACTAGAAACGAAAGGGGAAGGCATATTTCCAAACCCAGTCAGTACTTTGCTAAAATTCCCTATGATGATACAAACTCACCCTGGGATTTTACGCCCAAATGTGTATAACTGAACTAGGATCCTTGCTGATTCCCTTCCAAACCTATCTATCTATTCATCGTACCTAGCTTGGCCTGATGTTAAAAATGTCTCAGCCTTTCTCATGGGCAATGCCCTGGACTGTGGGGGATGTACTGCTTTTCAGCACAGCCTCCCCAGGACTGCTAACTCCTTGGGCAATCCTGGGAATTTCTGCTGTGCTCTCATCTGTTCATGGTATTTTCAATCTATCTGGTAACACGGGAAGGAAACACTGGCAGTGTAAGAGCGGCAGGGAAGCAGTATTGGATGACGTCTGTTATCCCAAATTACAGCAACGCCAGACCAGAACGTGAGCTTTGGTAATGAGCTCGTGTGGGTGGTGCTGCTGAGGTGAAAAGTAAACCCAGTATCCTGATGGCTTGTACTCACCTCTTTTATGCAACACTRGCTTGGATAATGCCTACCCAGGTAACTTTTACACCTTGTCTTGCAAACTTTTGATCAGTGTTGCTGAGATGTCTCTTTGCAATTTTCACCCTAGAAGGGCTGCATTTTAATACGGAGGAAACTGAATCCTGTAACCCAAGCTGTGTGTGATGTGAATGAGTAAACTGTGGGAAAACATGAGACACACCAGCTCCAATATGAGAACAAACAAACAAACTTGATATTTACCTGCCCAGTCAAACAGGACAGGGTTTAAGATTCTTTTCTTGCTACTAGCATAGAAAAACCTGACCAGACCTGACCTAAATCCCTTTGAAATGACTGTACGTTATTGCCCAATTCCTTTAGGTTTCTCAGCATAGATGCAACTGGGATGCATAGATGCTGCCAGTGTAACAGTTTGGAAAGGAAATAAAAGACCCATTAATCCCTTGAAAAATCCACGTGTGTTTCGCCTTGGGGCTCTACACTCAGTGTGACCTCAGTTTACGTCCTTTACTCACACAGAAATGTTCTTGTCTTTAGTCCTGTTGCCAGGAGTTCATTTCTCTGCTGGGCTCTGCTGTCAGCCTCCTGGTAGCCCTTGCCAATGGCACTTTCATTGAATGTGCCTTCTGTTTGGCACCCTGTCTTGGGAACTGAAGATCTGCAGYGTACCAAGGGCTAGTCACATCTTCTGCAATGGATTTTTTTTGGTAGCTTCTTCCTGTTTTTTTCCTTAGTGTTATCTGTCTCCCAACTTCTTATTATCTCAAAGGTGATTGTTTCTAACCGCCCCTTGAATCTGACACTTCCTTTGTGTTTTTCTACCATGCAGTATTGCTATTCTGAATTTTTAAATATTTGGGGTTCTGCTTTCGATTTCACTTTGCTGTCCCATTGCATCTTCCATTCTCTGGCATTTAGTTTTGAGGTATAGTTTCCTGTGAACCTGCTACCTCTAAGCCTTGTTCTCACTGATTGTGCTCGTTTGCTCCGAGGAAGTGCTTTCCGTGTAAAGCCTCTGTCTGTGGACTGGAATATCAGCGCAATGCACATATGTGAGAGGTAGGGCATGGAGGGCAGCCACAGGGCTAATGTGAGTAGGGCATTAATTAATACAATTTGTGCTCCGAGTTTCTGCAGCCTTGGTCACTGGGGAATGGCAGTTTCAATGACTTATGTTGGATAACTTCCAGAATTGTCCTTTTGTGGGACTGAAAATGGCACTGAGAGGTTTCCACATAGCTTATGGAAATGCCATAAACATTTTAATACGACTAACGCATTGAGAAGACATAGCTACCGTATGGTATGTCTGAGACATGGGCACTTAGTAATTCTCTCAGTGTGCTTATTTCTTTGGGGTGATGATGATGAGGGATTTCCTTTAACATCTATAGAGGACACCTGGGCCTGCAATGTTCTTTTTAGAAAGGTTATTTCAACAATAGATAGATATTTTCTTGTCATTATACACAGTACGGTATCTGTTTCCAGAGCCATTGCTTTAGTAGAGAGCCATTTTATTGAAGTATTACTCATTGATAATGGTCATATTCTTGCCATGTATTGCCAAATAAATATAACAATAAATGAGCAAATATTACCGCATGTGCACATGTCTGAGAACGTACAGTCACTGAAGGTTATCAGTGCAGAAAAACTGTAAAATAGCCAGACAAGGGCTTAACCCTGCAAAGTGCTTCCCTTGCTGCAAGGGGTCTCTGTCCACGGGGGTCCCAGCACACATATTTGTCAGTGGTGGGCTGCCAGCCTCTTTCACAGACACAGGGCTCAGACCTGGCAGGAAGCAGGCCCAGAGATGGACAGCGCAGATATTATGTCCCACATAAAAGTAGCCACCTCTTTGAATATGGTCAGACATATGGTCATTAATGGCCACCCCTCCTACAGCTATCTGAAGCCTCTCCTGTGCCTTTCTCTTTTTCCAGGTGCGTGTACGACCCATTCCTGTAGCATCTAGAGATTCTGTTATGTTGATGTCACGTTGTTAATGTTTCCATGAGAAATGCACCAGAAAAAATCTTGGTTCACCTATCTTCATTTATATATTTATCTATAATAGGTAGATCTGGTGTTTTTGTACTTGGATAAAATCACATAAACCACTACTTAGGATCAGGGTTTCTCTCAAGRAGCTGTTTCACACTGTGGCCAGTGGAGCCTGTGCTCAGCTGTGTGTTGCTGCTTGTCAAGCATCAAAAACCCTTGGGATCGTTGGCTGTATGAGTTCAGGGTCTCCCGGCCATGGTTCATACCTTTGCTGCGTTATGAGTTACAAAATGCACGCTCCAGGCCACTGGGTCTTTCCCTCTCCCTTAGGTGCTGTAAATATATTTTGCTCTGTTGTGGTTTAACCCCAGCCAGCAACTGAGCCCCACACAGCTGCTTGCTCACTCCCCGCCCCGGTGGGATGGGGGAGAGAATCAGAAGAGTAAAAGTGAGAAAAATCGTGGGTTGAGATAAGAACAGTTTAATAATTGAAATAAAATAAAATAGTAGTAGTAGTAATAATGATAAAAGAATATACAAAGCAAGTGATGCATGATGCAATTGCTCACCACCCGCTGACCGATGCCCAGCCAGTTCCCAAGCAGCGGCCCCCTGGCCAGCTTTCCCCTAGTTTATATACCGAGCATAACATCATATGGTATGGAATATCCCTTTGGCCACTTTGGGTCAGCTGTCCTGGCTGTGCCCCGTCCCAGCTTCTTGTGCATCTCCAGCCTTCTCAGTCAGTACAGCAAGAGAAGCTGAAAAGTCCTTGGTTTGGTGTAAGCACTACTTAGCAACAACTAAAACATCAGTGTGTTATCAACATTATTCTCATACTAAATCCAAAACACAGCACTGTACCAGCGACTAGGAAGAAAATAAACTCTCTCTCAGCCAAAACCAGGACATGCTCCAAGTCACGGTGCTGTCTGCAGAAGTTGCAGGCACGTTCTGTAAATTGCTGCCCTTGCAGTTAGGAGATGCGTAAAATACGTTTGTTTGTGTGTCAGAGCAGTCCTGAACATTGTTATAGGCAGTTATAATTTCCAATCTGTTGAACTCGTGTTGTACTGTAAAACACTTCACCAAAAAGGTAATGCTTCTTAGGTTTGTCTTCTATGAACGGGCCATTTAGGATGAAATGCTGCATGAACCCTTGCGTGGCGATGCTGTAAATTGCTAACAAAGTATATTCCCCGAAGTACCCTACGATGCCTCAGATAGATGCACACCTCAGARGATTGATGTGGTCTTTCTGCTCTTACTGCCACACGAAGAGGTGGTGTGTGGAGGTCACAGTTACTACCAGGCAAGAGATTCCCCATCATATGGAGGTGAACCAGCCCTGGGGAAATGTCGTTTGCTTTAATGTCCTTGGTCAGTAACCAGATGAGCAAACTTTATATTCACAAAACATTGCTCCCAACTTCAGAGCTTTTCTGACAATTTTCTGCCTCACTTGTTGGTCATAAACTGGGCAAAGGCTCACTTGGCATCCTGGAGAACATTTTCTCCATTGGAGGCAGGAAGAGCTTGCGTATTAATTATTAAGGCAAGACAAAGATACGTACCCCACTCAGCTACGCCAGCCTGGCTGGTAAATAACAGTGCAATGCAAAAATCCTGATGTACAGAGGAGTTTGTGCCTAAAAGAGAGAACAGAGAGCTTCTGTTGCTCACTGGTGTCCATATGTCCCATGAGTGTGAAGCCTCACTTAGCCTCTCAGTGAGCCTTTCATTTGCCGTGCAATCAGAAGACCTTCATGTTGGATGGATACACTTCTACCTACGTGCACCTATTTAGCCAGCTATCTTAGCTCCATGGTTACAGGGAGCCTTCCTGCTATTAACACAATGCGCAAATAAAGATTTGCAATTAGATTCAAATTTTACGCTTTGAAACAAGTCTGACTGTATTCCCTAGGTCAAGATTCTCCCTACCCACTCCTGCCTTGGATTTGAGCTGTATTTAAGCATTGAGCTCTTGGAGGTGGGTGCGTTTTGCTGCCCTTGCCAAGGTTGGTTGCTGGCATTTTTGATACTGAGACTGAAGCAGGTTCTAGAGTGCTCTGCTGAGTCCAGTCCTGGGGCTGTCCAGATCAATCGTGAAAAACAGATCCTTCCCAAACAAGGCAGGATCACACATGGGCATTGATCAGATTATKGATCTTGTAGACTTGAAATTATTGATGGATACAAAAGCTTATACTTCTTGAACAGTATTTTCTCTCCTCTTTCATAAGTGTCTCCCGAGTGAAGAGAAACATATCATTAATTCCGAAAAAGGGAAAGCTGGAAAGATCAAAGTCTTTCAAACGGCAACACTTTTTTTTCCCCTCCAAGAAACTAGTAAAACCAACAAAAGTAGATTTTGGAAAATGTTATTAGGCTTCCACCTTAGGAAAAAAAAAGTAATTATTTTGGCAATAACTTATTTCCAAAGGATTAGAAAGTAAGAAAGGATAGTCTGTTCCATTTTGTAATTTAAAGCAATTAGAAAGGCCCAATTTTGCAAAATTCTGAACTCTGGTAAGGACTTCGGTATCGAGAGTCCCTCTGGGATTTACACATTCTTCCTAGTTTCCTTTGCAAAATTGCAGGTTTTGTATTCATAGCTTACCTCTTCTTCTACTGCTTTCCTAAAATCTGCTATGCTGGTGATTTTGAGGTGTTCCCATTGACTTTCTAGATGTTGGCACAGACCCTCCTGAGGAATCAGTGAACTACACTGACTTGAGCTCTTCTTCCTTGCCCAGCTTTCTGCTGGCTGAAGAGGAGGAAGGAAAAACAGGAGCCTTACAACAGCTCCCTATCACTGCTGTGTAATCCCAATTCAAGCCGTTGGTGGCTCTAGGAAAGTGGCAGGAGCTCTGCTGGGCACCATTAACCTTGACTGTCAGGGTGAGCCTGCAGGAAGAAGAGGCTCTCCAACTTATTGCTTTGACCCCATAACATGCCAGGTTAGTACTAGTTTAATTCCAGTAAATTCAATACGATTACACCAGGGATCAATTTGTTCTGAAGTTTTTGGTGCGTTCATACATAGAAGTGTCAGGTATTATTAGCAACAGAAGTTTATCTTGTGAGATAGTATTAAGAACCTGATAGAAGTGTGGTTTTGTTTCATACTGGCAGAAAATATAGGAAATGCTGTTTGACTCCCTTCACAGCATGGATTAGCAAAATTAGACCTGTCTCCTTTGCACTAACAAGCCCCAGAACAGAATGTGAGCCATTAAATGAAGGAAACTCTTTTCAGACACACACAAAAAAAGCTGTGGGAAAATAAATCACCTAGGCTTCCAGGAGGATAGATTATTAGAGAGTTCATATCTGTAGGGCATCTACTCTGCAGGATTTTTTGTACACAATGACATGACTTTATGGTTTTATTTACATTTTCTGAAGAGTTCACATGACTTGTTGCTGTGGGGAATGCTGCAGTTGTCTGGGATGCCCTTTTGTATTTATATCACACACACAATTCTGCCTATACACTGACTTGATGCTGCTTGACAAATCAGTAAGTAACTATGACAGGCCTGTTAATTTAACAGTTTGAGTCAGGTTTTAATCTAGTAAGAGTATTGTTGGATCTTTATTTTATTTTACCATTTGTTTATTTTTTTCTTTCTTTGAATTTTTCATGAGTAATGCCTTTGGAACCCAGACAAATCTGGAAGCTGGTAAATCCTGTTCTCTGAGGCTGCACATAACACTGCTTGCCCTAGGCAAGATTTGCAGAGAAGCTTATTTCTATATAGGCACCCAAATAAGTGACCAGAATCTAACTCGACCTTCAGGGACAGTCAGAGCCTGGGTGCCAGTTGTCCCCTAGTCAGGTGGTTGAGCATTTCTGGTAACGTAGCCYTGGATAGGCATAGTGAACACTTGAAGTTTTCCCTGAAATCTTTTGAAAATCTGCCCTCAAGGCTAAACCCTGAGCTGATGTAGTGGACCAGAGAGACTTCATTCATTTTCATCTGGTGGGCCTTGAATCTGGCCCAAACTAGTTTCACTTACAAATAAAGCTCAAYTTTGAGTAGAAGTTAGGTGAGGACAATTAGCATGAGTTAAAATAAATAGATATTCTGAAGTCTGCTGTTTCAAAGCACGTCTCCGTGGAAGTTCAGTTCACAGACTCTCTGTTCACACAGCGAGTAGTAAACAGTCATGTTTCAAAGTATTGCTGGAAATTTCCTCCCACGGCTGTCACCTTAAGCACATACCTGCTTGGTTTTACAGAGGATTGTGCTAGGAAAGTCTTGGATTCAGAGCTCACACCTCAGGCAGCAAGGCCTCAGGGTGTAACGAGTAAATTGCCATTTTTTCCTCAATAGATTCTTTTGAGCTGGAAAGAAGTGTCCCATCCATGACATTTTCCCCTCTTCACTGCCTCCTTTCTTTTTTTCCCCCCCCTTTAAACTTTTCAAGATACCTGGCTTCGAAATGTGAGAAAGGAGTCTGACACTACAAAGCTTTAGAGCTTCATAAAATCCTCAGAGAACTGGTTGAATGCCACAAAAACATTACTCACATCCAAATGACATTATTTCGGTTCTGAATGACTGTGCATTTTGACCACATTCATGTTCTTCATTATTAACTAATCTCAGATGTTCACACTAGACTACTTTTGCTCACATGCATGTTTAACGAATGACTGTCTTTCAGAGGAATTGAATAATTAGACGTTTGTTCCCAGAAAGAGTATTAACTGCATGTCGTGTATTATCTGTTATTTCATTAATTATTTATCACTTGTAATCCTTATTTAGGAAGTTCTAGTTATCCAGTCATCCAAGAATGGTATCATGCAACTTGTGCCATATTTCGTAGTCATATAAAGTCATGAAAAGGTGGCACTACTTCTGGAAGATGGTGCTGCTGCCTGCCCATTCCTGTCCCTCATCCTACACGGTCCCTTCTTCCATCACAAGAACTCACTTGCTCTTTCAGAGAAGGAGGCCAAGAAACTGATCTAGGTTAAAACTAACACTACAAAGGAAAATCTTGGGCAGACAAATGCTTGTGTTGGTGCACAAAGGAGCTGGCAGCACAGGGAGTGCACGTGAGTTTCTGCAAGAGAGCTTGACTTTGTCTTCTGGTGGCCTGCATAAACTGGCTTAAACTGATTGAGAAACGACATTGTAAAATGACTATTACCCATTCCTGAGGAGGAACTTGTGTGTAGCCAACGCACCAAGTTTGTGAATGCCCTAGATGGCAAACATGTTTTAACTTCTCCTAGATGTGGATGCTTTCTCTTGCAAGGGCAAAAGGATCTCCTAGGTGCCCTTGGCAGGCCTGTGGCACCAGTAGTCCCCACCATAGCACTGTACGCTAAATTTTCAGGTGGGATTGAGAGTGTGGCCTCATATAAAGACACTGGCCAGTGGTTCTCTGTCCCCACTGGAAAAGTTGGCCTAGTTTTATCAACAGAAAAAAGATCTAAATTAATCAAATAATGACTTTGTATCATGTTAAGCTTTCTGTCCGGTCCAAGTTGGGACATTCCTATCCATAAAATGGCTTTCTCCTGCCCCACCCCTAGGTCCCCAGTGCGGTCACCTGCTGCATTTCCTCATACATGTATAACCTGGTCTAATCACACAGGCTGGCAGCCAAGTGTATGCCGCTGCAGAGAGAGGAACACCACTGTTTTTAAAATGCAAGTTATTCGATAAAGAGCAGCATGGCAGAGCATAGATACAAACGCAGTACACTTTGAGGCTCTTACAAACTATAACAAAGCACAACGTCCAATGCATCACCCTTTCTGCCTATATTTGTAAAGGCTTGCTGGCAGTTTCCCCCAGCTTGGCCCACAAGACTTCAGTCATTGCCCTCTGCTCCTCACTCAAGAGCCACGCATTTATTAAATGAGAAAGAGGGTAGATAACGAATAACAACAACAGGGTTAATTCTTTTCATTTCTGGGTCAGCAATAGGCTGAAACACAGAGAGGTAAAAAACAATTAGAAACAGCATGGTGGTTAGAGGGAAAACAAAGAAAGCCCAGCATACTGCCTATTACTAAGCAGTCTAAAGAGGAAGAACTTTGGTGGCGATGACTGCTGCTCAGCCAAGGTGCTCTTGAAACAGATAACCGCACCCTTGCATTTCACATGACAGTAAGAATGAAGATTAACCCTTAACCTGTGTATTTGCCCCATGCAGAGTGTTTCCTTCAGCTCCTAATGAAACAGGGCCCCAATCTGGCTCGTTTTGCAGGCACAGCTCAGCTGCTAGAAGAGCTGGGCTCCCCTTCTTGGCATGCCTTGTCCTCTCACTCTCCCTTTTGCTTTTCTTATTGTCTTATGGGTTGTTGACTTTTGGTTACTTATCTACTTCTCCCCCTCCCAATCCTGCTCTGGAGTACGCACACAATGAGTCAGGTCTTCTGCTGGTGAGCAGCGCATCTCAACAATACACATTGTTTTTTGACCTTGAGCAGTTTGTTTGTGAGTTTGATTTTGCTGTCTCCTCCTCCAGTGTCTCCAGTAACCTCAAGTCTCTTGAGCCCCTCTCATCTCCCCTCCAAGGTCTCTTCCTACTTTGTGTACCTAAAACTGCTTATCATGCAGGTAAGGGGAAGCATCAGTTTACTAGAAAGGGAATTATACGTTTAAACATCACCAGTCTGACACATATTGATTTTTATTTTAGGTAACATGTAAAACATAAATAAAATGCAGGCTTTGGTGGCTTCCTTCTAGGTCAGGTTGCAGCCACTCCATCACTGATATCTGATCATATCTTTCACTGACTGTGCAACCCACCTCCCCACACTGACCCAACTGCAGGCTTTCTCTGGAGATTTAATTCCTGCTGGGTGATTTGCATCACAACCTTGTGTGTGTGCGTGTTTTTAACTCCAAAGTGGTACAATGACACACCTCCAGCCCTCTATACTGCTTTGTGTCTGAATCAGACCCTTTCCCTCTGTGGTATCTTCTGCCTTTGATGGCTTTACAGACAACATACCATGTCACTGGTTAAGTCCTGTTTGAAACTACATGCTGAGAGTGACTCTGTGCTCCAGGCACACCTACCATATTCAGCTAGTTGTCCTGTACCACGGCCATTCRTCATCCTGAATGTGTTCTAAGGCTTGGGGATGGGAAATCTCAGTACCCAGGTATGGATAGACCTTGGGACTGCTGGGAGGCTCACACAGTGCTGTAGGGCGAGACTGAAAGTGGGTTCAAAGAAGCTGTATGTACTGCTTCAAACATGTAGCCCCCTTAAGAAAAGAAGGTGCAGTTTAAGGCCCATCAGCTGGAGGTGCCTCACAGCTGCAGGGCTGAAGACCCATTGACTTCCCTTGCAAAGTCTTTAGGATTAACCCAAAGCACCTGCAGCCCTACGGCAGTGGGTTAGAGAGAGTTTTGCATTGTCTTTGTCTTTCAGTTCAGCTTCCCCCTGTAGCACAAGGGCAGTGTTACCTTTAGCTGCCCAACGAGATCTGCAAGGGGATGATGATTTACAGCTCTGAACAGGGTCTTCATGGGCATGAAGGAGAATGTGTTAGTCAGGGTGATTGTCCTTGTGGGATCAAATTCGTCTTGCTGACGTCTTTTTCTGCCTCTGAGGACAGTCGAGCTGCTAGCAGCGCCGCAGAGGGGGTAAGTATCTGTGCATTTGCCTCTGTTGTGAGTGACTGCAGTTTGTGCTTGGTGGATGCTGTGTTTGTCTAGTCCCCCAGTGCAGAATGGTCTCAGCTTGAGCTAGGTGAGCCCCTTCCTGACTTCTGCTTGCTGGCTGCCATGTACTTCCATCCATGTAGTTGGTATATAAGCTACTCTGGAAAAAATAGCTCCTTTCTGCAGAAACCTGTTGTACCCTTTATTGCTCTAACTCTGCACCCTGTGTTTTAATACCAAGTTGTTTGTGGCCCCTGCCGTTTCACTTGCTGTTTGTGCTCAGCTCCTGACTGCTCAAAAAACCTTAATGCTGACCTGTATTTATTGATAATTGAGCTTTTCATGGTCTTCTGAAAAAGTACATGCTGCTTTTGATCATGAGAGGAATTAATGCAGAAAATCAACACAAGTTGTCTACCTTTTGAAATCTTAAGCATGAGGCTTTCTTTTCATTTTACATCTTGTTGGAAGTTGCTATTTTTAAAAATCACAGAAAAGCCCTTGGAAGGGCTTTTTAAGTGTTGATGTAATTTTTAGAGGACCTTTTTTTAACAGAAAAACTTTTACTAATGGTGTTCTTAAATTTACTCTGAGCTGTGCTGAAGTAATACAGAAGAACAAAGTGACTTACTGCCTTCCAGACAGCAGAAGTTCACAGGTCTTGCCTGTGACCATACCTGTTTGTTACAGATCGGCCTGACTTCACATGGGGGAAGAGTGAACAGAAATAGCTGACTTACACTGAAAAAGAAAGAAAAAACATTGTTGTTGGATATGAGGAGCTACCATATGTTGTTAAAGGCAATCATTGTGCAAACAAAACCATCACCACCAAATGTCTCTAATTGATTGCAAGACAGCTTCAAAGGTCCAGAGTACTTTGTACTTTGTAAAATGAAATTTTTAGGCACTTGGCTGACAGTGTAACTTAGCTAGCTAATTCTATGGGTAGTTCTTGAAACTGGGAGGGGTTGTCCATGTTGCTCTTGTAGGCTGTCCAGGGCCTGAACTGGAGCAATGCGTCTTTTAATGGATTCTCTTACCCTTAGTAACGTGTTCTTAGGTATTTTTATTTCTTGACCATACCTAAGAGGCAGTCCAGTCAACATGGTGTAAAGCAGTTGTTTTCTGCTCTCGTTCTGAGAGTGAGGCTGTGTTTTAGTAATTCACCAGTAAGAGGCCATAGGGCTTTCCTGGAGAAATCTAGGTGATGACAAGTAAAGCCTACTTTCAAGCTGAGTCTTTTTGGAACGTGCTTTTGAAACCTTGAAAAGTTTTCCTGAAAAAAATCACACTCGTACTTAGGAAGTGTTTTAATCATATTTTAGTTAAGTGTTCAGAGAAAGGAAAAGAGAAAACAAAGGAAATTGAGATCATTAAAGAAAACTATGAACATATTGTATATAGCTACGTGAATGCTTTCAGCAGAAGATATATAGTTTAGAATGTGTTCAGATTTTAAAGTACTATTATTTTGAAAAGTGGAAATGAGAGAAAATATCTGATGCTGTGTGAAGTGTTGCCAATCTATATGAGCCTTAAGTTTTGTAGTCCTTGGGATGTGAATCAAAATGTAAGATGCTCCATGGGGTTGTTGTGAGACTCTTAGGACAACTCATGAAGGCTATGGAATGGCCAGATCCTTATTCCAAGTTAACAGCTGACCCAGATCCATCTCAGCCTTGAGGGCTCCGTGCTGCCCCAGTGCCTTGCTCCCGGGAGCTTTCCTGAGAGCAGGCAGCTCCTGGCAGTCCTCGTCTTACTTTCCGCTTCTCCCTTAGTTATCCAGCTGATTTATCAGGTGTGCAGCACTTCTTACTCTAGAGGTCAGTATAATGTTAAGAATGGAAACAGTGCATAGCCAGTTCTTTTTCCCTGATGAGATGTTCCAGGGTGAACTCTAAATTACACTCCTTCCCATATAAGATGGAAGAGAAATTTCATACTGGGGAAATGTACTTGTAAAAGCACAACAGCCAATATGGGAAGCTCAGAGGGCGTTAAAGAAAACAATCATTGAGCCTCTTTGTTGAATGGAAGTTATGAATGCACTAGTAGTAATTTTCTGAAGCCATAGACAATAACATAATGTGAGTGGGTGATGGAAGAAATTACATAGGGTGAAATTTAGAGAGCTGACAGCAGCCTATGCATCACTTAAGACCTATTTCTGAGGGCTTAATTGTGGCTTAAATAGCACACAGGCCTCATGCTCATCTTCTGCATAGAAACAAACTCCATCTAGAATGAGCACCATGAGCAGAACATGGAAAATGTAATCTGATCAGCTGTAAAACTCCTGCTTTGGGGAAGGGCTGTTCTGTACTGAGAACAGATGTGGGCAATGTAGATTTATGTTGTAGCACGCACACTATAAAGGTCTAATGCTGTGTTTCGCCATAGGATGCACTGATGTTAGTCCAAAGAGATGCCATGAGAATATCAATCTTCAAACAAATGGGAAAACTGAGTAATGAGCACACCCCAGGCATTGTGGTAATCTACTCCATTTGTGAGCTGTATGGCTGATAACGCTAAAAGCAATCCCACTTACAAGTGCTTCGGAGGCATTTATTTTACTTCTGGGCTGGCTTTGTGCAAATATTCAGACATAGTGGTATGAATGCTTACAAAAGTAAATTTTCAGTTTTGTTGTGTGACTATATAGGAGAAATCAGAACTGGATGGTCACATGTGTCTTTGCTACAAGATGGTTGCAGGCTGGTTCAGTAAGAAGAGAGAAAGCTCTGTACAGCCTCTCTGAGAGAGATCAAGCTAGCAAGCCACTTTGCATAGTGAATATTGAACACTTAGTTTTTCAGTCAATTCTCAGRATGTTTTAAAAAAAGTATGGTGGGCAGAATTAAAGCTGAGCCCATTGAACTCTTCCTTATCTTTACATGCTTGGATTTCTTGTAATATTTAACTTTTTCTTTGCATTTCCTGGACTTAGGATTCTTAGTTCTGAGATAATCAATATTCCCTTGTAATGTATTTTGACATACGTTCCTGATAAGCATTTTCAACTTAAAGTCCTAACAAATGTTATTTTTGTCAGAACAGGAAAGGTAAATTGGAGTAGTCTCCTGATAGCCACTTTGAAAGCAGAAATAGAGATGAAATATTAGGACTGCACTAATAGCACTTTTCAAAACACAAAGCTTGATGGATTTAACTGTTTTCTTTTTAATTGAGAAGCAACCTGCAAATCATTGCTGTTCTCTGGAAAGAGATCTGTTATTCAGATGTCTGCTAAATGGTTTGCATGAATTCTGTTCCGGTTCTGGGTTTGTTCACAAACCATTCACAAATTGTCTACTTTTATTATTCACAGTGTGTGATTGGGCATGTGGTATATTTTCTGCTCTCTGGTTTAATGACTGAAACATTTTGACAGGGAGTAGCAACTGGTGAATGACAACTAGAAGACAACATGCAACTTGGGGCATTTGCAAACACTTTCAAGAATATTAACAATCAGAAGAACATTGCTGAAGCCTGGGTAGTCTGACCTCTATGAATGATAATGATTCATATCTCAGCCATTCAGTTACAGATGTATTTGAGTCAGTTTGTCATTTGTCCAGCTCCGTTAAGTTTGCAAGCAAAATCATTGTCTATGAATGATGCATCTTTCAGCCAATTCAAACCTTGAATTACTTGTAAATAAAGTCTAATTCTGAAACTTGGCCACAGGGGAGCAAGTTCTCTGATTTCCATATCAGAATGATGAACTAAAATAACACCTCTGTCCTCTAGGACTGTTGACACAGATGTGGGTACYGTGTTCTTGTTCAAAGAGTTATAAATGTGGTACTGAAGTCAGTTTGGCTGTACATTTCTGAGATATAAAACTAAGTTACGGTCATTTAAAGATATCCTGATACTTTTATTTGAGTATAAGAATTAGCCTAATTTTATTTGATAAACCTCAATCTCTGTTTCCTTACAAAACCCATCAAGTTTCTTCACTACTTCAGCATGGCAACTGAAAAACAACCCTATTCCAGTTCAGGAGGTTTTGAAATGGTGGATGGTGTGATTCTCACACAGASTATGTGCAACATTTTTGCCGCAGCCTGGGGTTCTTGAGCTGTATGAATGATTAAGATTTCGTAACACTGCAGGCAAAATTCTTTCCCTTGATCCATGCTGTAGATATCGTTTGTATTTTCTGCACACATGGTACTTTCATTTCCATCAATGGGAATTCCACATGCTGAATAAGGAAGAAATATTTGCATTCTGGATAAGTGCCTTATTTGGGCACTTATTAATACTTACTCACTTGAGCAAAGCTCCTACTGACTTTGATCTTGTTGGCGAGCTGCCCGCTGGATTTGAATCCCTGGTTTGAAGAGTTGGTAAATGGCATTTTAATGGCAAGGGTCAGCAATGATTGCCATACAATTTTTCTTGCTTTCCCCACCACAAAGCTATCATCTGAAGTAAGGCATTGCAGTTCTTTTTGGAAGATTAATAGTTCTCTGCTAGTAACAGATTTTCCACTAGCCAGAAAGCAGTACACCCACTGATGAGTTTATCATTTGAACTTTGAATCCAGTTGGGAAGTTGAGACGTAAACTCTTCCATGATGGTGATTTGTGGTATATTTCCAGTTTTCAGGGTCAGGTTATTAACCAGAGTAACAGTGATATAAGCACATGTCGCAGAGAACATGAATCAGAGGAAGCGTCTGACAAAGACCTCACTGTGCAGGCAGCTTTCCTAGGAGGCTGTGAAAGTCTGACATGTGTCATGAAGCTCCAGGTGTCAGGTTTGAAAATACCACAAGTATTGACAACCTGCGTATGTGTATATAAAACTTCTTTTGGCAGCGTCTTTGGTACTCTGAAGATTTTATGCTGGCCTGTCTAAGGAAGGATTTTCATTTTGCTCTAAGATACGCAGTTCCTAGAGTTTTTCTTTGCTTTTCCCTATCGGTTTGAGGGAGAAAAATAGCGACAAGAAACCAACCCAACCACCTGTATTGGATAGCTTGTAACTTTTTACATAGGAGGAGTGTTTCTCACTTTGTATTTGGTGACAATGCTCTGGGTTCCTGTTAAAATTAAGATATTGAAAGAGCATAATTGTCTGCAAATTTCTAATGCTTGTCTTGTCATCCCAAAAGTACTGAAATGTAAAACATTCTGGGAGAAAACCTGTGGTGTAAAAGATAAATATTATTTGAGCTGTACTAACACTGGAAATCATTACCCATAGAAAATTCTGATATTCTGACAAGTTTCTGTCCTGAACTGGAATAAATATTGAAAATATTTATGAACGGGGAGTTCTGAAGAGCAATGTGGTATAGAAATATTTAACTTTTTGTTTAGAACCAGTATAATGTTATACGCCTTGGGAACATGTTATGGAAATTGTAGTTCAGGTGTCTCTTGCTTCTATTCAACTGCAGGCGTTAGATAGTTTTGCAGCGTGGTGTATCCCATGCTACACTCTGTTTTATGGCTTCCACAAAATACTAAACACGGAGAAGAAACCAGAAAGTACTTCCTGTGGCAAATTCCAGTCTGGTAAAATCTGCTTTTGTTGTTTGTTTGGTTTTTTTTCCCCATTGCAAATCGCTTTGAGGAAAAAACTCCCAATCAGATCTAATAATAATATGGAATTCAACCTCCTATTTAATAGTTGTACTCAGAGTTATGGTATGGCAAATTCTCTTTCTATCTGTGCTGTAACGATCTGTTCAGATCTACTATGTTAGGGAAAAAAAAAGTCTGTCCTTTAACTGCATTCAAAATAATGCTGCATCGCACTTCTGTAGTGACTCCTACTCAAGTTGATGTAGACTGCAGATTCGAGGGTGATTCATATGCAGTGAAGTCACACAAGTTTTGCGGACTAGGTGAATAGCATGTGAGACTTAGTAGTACTTGGGTTGCGCTTGAGAGAAGAAACATTTATCTTCTGTTCCAGTGGCTTAAGCCATGCCTGGCGGTCAGGAGGTGACGCCTTTAATTGCAGTTCTGCAAACGACCTGCCTCTCTCCGCTTCTGTGTGGTGGCTCCTCTGCTTTCCACCTGGGAAGAGAAGGTAGTCCCCATTGAGGAGCTATTGTCATATATTTACATATTCAAGCACTAGTTCCCTAAATAAAATATGCACAATAAAATTTCTGCATATTGCATGCAGTTAATTTTGTGCATTGTAAATGTGGGAGACTGAAGCCCTGGGAGAAGCAGCCCATTCTCACAAGCGTCCTTGCTTCTCTGAAGGCTTTGCTTTAGCCGCTAGGTGATGCAGCAGCTTCTCTTTGTGTCGTAGGAAGTCGTGGAGGGAGAAGCTTGGAGAGTCTGGCATATAAATTAAGAATGAGTAATTGGAGAAGATCCCCACTCCTCTAGAAGCAATACACAGACTAGATAATGGGCCTTGGAAAACTAACGAGATGATAGGGTTTCCAAYTTTACGTTTTCTAATTGCTTCGAATGAAACCCCATTAGAAACAGCTGGTCTGATTCTCAACTGATATAAATTGTCATATATTTTTAGATTTAAATAGCACTCGGCTGGTCTACCCCAGATGTAAACTCTGGCCTAGATTATGTGATAGCTATCAGCTTGGAATGGAAACTTCAGCGCTACTTTTACAGGCAAATTTATTTTAATGTATTATCAGGAAAATCCAGCATATTTCCAGGTATTGTGTATCTGAAAAAATAATCACCAGTACAAGACTGCTAAGAAGACAGAGTTAAAGTAATGCATGTATCCACATCATCACTGCTCAGGGCAGCTAGATGAAACTTGAGTCCAAGCCACATGCTGGTAACAGGTAATCTAGGGCTGGATGCTCTGAGCCAAGGGCGTCTTCAGCTTCCTGAATCCAAAGAAAGAGAAAGGTATCATGTTTTACAGTGGCTGCTGAGACCCACATGGAACTGGAAATACATTGAGTAAGATGACTGAAAATAGCTTTTTAGTAAGAGTAAAATGAATCAGATTTAAACAGATTTATCCTGTGAGATATTGTGATTCTTATTTGAAAGAAAATTAACAAATGAGTTGTTGTTCATTCTAGGCCAGATTCTCATCTACCTTAAATTCAGAAGAAATCACAAATCTGGCCCTTAGTATTTCCTCTTAACTGGAGTTTGGATGACTGTTGGAAAGGGGTATAGCAATGGACTGTTCAACATTGTTGTTTTTATAGATTTTTGACCTGTGTTGAAAGAATTGTCTTACTCCTGGATCTAAGGCCCTAGGGAATTGGGTCATGGTATCTGAAGTCTGCAGTGATGCAAAATTATGGGGGTGGGGAAGTCTCTTGTTTCTACTTTCCATGGTACGTTTATTTTCTAAAGTAGAAGGGAAAAAACCAAACAGAGCAGGATTAAAGTGGGAGGGAGAAATATTTTCCAATAACTATGAGCTAACCACTGATCTATAGAAGATAAGATTTTTATAGGCAATAGGTCTATTTCTGACCTAATTTAAACTAATTTCAGAGCAGTCAATGCCAATATACATTGCTTTAAAAGAAAGRCTTCAAATGAGCTCACTCAGGGAATGAAACAACACTGAAGTTCTTAGATATTTGAAGCTGTGGGACTCATTTTTGGGGAATAAATTGACTGAAAGAATTGGATTCCAGATTACTTTCCAAATTAATGACAACTTTCCTGCATGTTTGTAGTTTTACAGAATTATGTAATCAAGCAATATAGAGCTGCGTAAGTAATTAAGGGTTATAAACCTGAAGCCCTGTAGTATAGACATCAATATAGATATACTCAGCAATAAAGGATTGTTATGTTAATCTGTATATATTTATCAGTTAAAAATTATTAAAAAGGCCCTATTCAGAAACACATGGTTTATAACGGGACATTAGTTGATTAAAATTCTCACATCACAGATGACAAATATCCTTTCTTTGATAATAAAACATTAAGTTAACAAATCTAGGAAAATTCCAAAAATACAATGGACTTGTCTTGTTGCTTACATTTCTCTCAATGCAGACAGTGTAAATCACTGTTCATGTTATTGCTATTTACATATTACTATTTCCTATCATCTGTTTCGTGTTAGCCTTGCCACAGTTCAGTGTTTGAATCGCAGCCATGGCTGGAGACTGTTTTGCCACAATTGTTTCCATTGCAGTTAAAGCATATGAGGTATTTTTAAAATTGATCTTGGTTTTTTAAATGAGTTGTTCTATCAAAGTTTTAGTTTGGGGATGCATTTTATTTGGCAGTGCCCTGATGGAAAAAATGAAGGCAGTGTACTGGGAATCAAGACTGGGCAGAAAAATACAGAACAGGGGACTGGCTTGAAGGCTATGTAAATTAAAAGCCCTCAGTGAAGTTGGACTCTCTTTCAGTACCTTAGAGGTCATGTTCTCATGCTTTTGTGTCCAATCTTAACGACTAAAATTTACTTTCTTCAAATGTGAAGGCCAAGGATTTCACATAATAACATGCTTCCAAGAGGAGTTTCAAGTCATTAATACTGTAAAACCTGTTGTAAAATTGGGAGGGTGGCCAAGTGGTGGGACAACATACTTTCATATATTGGTAAGATCCCATTCCAGGAAAGAAAGTAATCCAAAATTGACATCACCTGGCCATCTGTCCCAGTAAGGACTGCATTACATTCCAGGTTAAGTGAATCTAGAGGGGACTATACCCTTTTCTGGACATATTTAGTGAGACTTATTTTTTCACCTGCAGCTTCTTTAATCTACTGATAACCATGTTTCTGAAACCAGCTGAATTGAATGTGGATACACTTAAAATTCAGAAATATTTGGTGTCATTTGCTCCTACCCCTCCTTTTTTTTTTTTTTTTTTTTAACACTGATGAACATTGATGCTTTTAGAGGAGTTTCATCAGATAGTTGCTGCTATAGCTAAGATATTTCTTCATGTGCTATAAAAGCTTGTATTTATGTTCATTCGATTAAGACATTTCAGCTGATAGAAACTGGCCCTCACTGTGCTGAAAGCAAAGGAGTTCTGCTGATACATGCCAGGGTTTGTGGGGCTGGAGATACCAAACTGGTCTTCTACATGTGCATATTATCATTTTTGTGTGAAAGCAGGGAACAAGGAGAGGAAGGAAAAGCAGACACAGTGCAAAGCATCATTCCCTACTTCATATTTTTGTTTCCTTCTATCATTCTCAGTAGATTATCTTCTCTGTCATGGATGAGAAAGACAAGTACTGTTCACACCAAAATCTGGCAATAAATCTCCTGCTTGCTTATATGGCTGCTTCTAGCTCTTTTTCTGGATACATTTTCAGAGTAGTTGCCAATGCCACTTATCAGTGAGTAGGTCTGAGGAGTGAGAATTTGAATGAGATGCCTGCTTAGAGGCAAACATGGAGCCTTTTAAATCACAAGCCTTGTACTGTTCTTTATTTTAGGACCCAAAGTGGAGCATGCATCTTTCAGTATTTACTGGCTTTTCATTAGGGGAGAAGCTGTCTGCAGTTGCGTACAGCTTTTACTCTTTTTAATCATACCAGATTTTAATTATTTGGGCTGAAATTAGAACATACGCTCAAGATCTCAAACAGCAAAGATCTTAGTGCCATTCACTCAGGTGTTATCACCAGTCAGGGAAGGACTGGATTTGCTCTGTTGGTAGCTGATAACATCTAGCTGACAGACTTGCATGAATAATTCATGTGACAGAATGCAAAGACACCACAGCTTGACCTGTCTTCCCCATGAGAGGAGGGCTGCCCACTTTGGGAACACTCATTCATACACATCCTTCATGCTGAGTGAAGACCATGGAGGTACCTTCTGGAGATGCTTTCCCAGTCTGCCCGGCATCCAAACTGAGAATGTGCCAGGACCTCCTGTGTGCACCTAAGCCCYGTGGAGGCTGGTCTCTCATGCTCCTGGCATTCAGCCTCACCTCTTTGCTGCTGAGGCAGCTTCACTGATGTGTGGGAGGTTTCAGCRAGACTCAGGCTGCTGAGGTCAAAGGCCGTTAAGATGCTGAGCCTTCTGCCACTAGGCACCAAAAGGCTCGTTTTTCAAGGCCCTGTCACAATTTCATATGTGTGGAAAGTAATTATGTAAAGTAAAATGTGAAGGAACAAAGGGATTTTTTTTTTTCCCTTTTAATCCCCTTGCATCTCAGTTTTGCATCTGTAAAGTGAGAACAATATACTGCTGATCGTAAAAGTGAAGATGTGTGTTGTATTCCTCATGAATCATGCAAATGCTGTGTGATGTCCCATATTCTAGTAAAGCATACAAGGCAACAAGCAATGCTATTGTCAGAGCTCAGCCTCAACAGTGGCGGGAGGGAAAAGGCTGTGAGATTTTTCTGAGTGAAGATATCTAAGGAAAGCACCGAGTAGTTGCTCTTTCTGCAAATGATTTCCACCCTTTTCACTGAATAAGCAGGGAATCTTCGAGAAAGATGGTATATCAGAGAAGGACAAAATTTATATTCCCGTGCATAGCAGGATGGAATGAAAGTAATGATATCTTTGGTGCTTCTGGACTTTCTGAGTACTAATTAAAATGAGGTCTGCAGGCATCTTTCCTGCTGACTTCAAGCCCCAGGACTGGCCTAGATGAAACGGTACGGTGAAATAGGCGTTAGTGTTTTTGGGRGATCCACTTGCTAATAGAGGTGACTATCATAAATTCCCCTTTTGTAACAGCCTGCTTGTGGCTATGTCCCCGCTTGTGTCCGAGTCTGTATTTGCAGACTGTGTATGYGACCAGGGCCCCAGTCCCGCCTGGTGACCACGCTGGCAGCAGAAGCTGAACCACCCTTCCCTGTTGGGGTTTACGGGCATTGGAGAGGAGAGTTGCACAGCTGAGGTGGGAGCACCAGGGGAGGGGGGTGGGGGCTGTGGACTAGCACTTCAGCAGTGTGACCGTTTCAGCCTCCCAGTGAGCCCTACGATGGGTTTGTAGGGTAGGAAGGGCTCCTCTTGTTTGGCAGACTTGGTCCTATGCTCTCCCAGGCTCCYGCATCACATAATCTGTTTTATAAATGCAGCGATTTAGGTTACTCAGTAGGTGAGTTCCCAGATACATTGCCTGTCTRATGCTGAAATATTTTAATTTGATTTTCCTCTCGAATGTTCTACTCACACAACGGAAAGTTGTTACAGCGTAGGTATCCTTGAGTCTGCTCAAGTAAGGACGTTCCTATTGTGCTGATATGAAGGCCACAGATGAGAAGAGGTGGTATGACTCAGTCTTATTAGAAGGTATTAAACCACTTCATCTTTTATCCCTACAAGCATAACCTGAGGAAGGCTGTGGGTGGCTATAGTGTCGCTGTCTCGTTTTTCTTTGTACTTCTGTTGCTCAATAAACATTAATRCACTGTAGAAGAGTTAGAGATTTTATTTAGCTGGAGCTGTAAAAGTGCTTGTTCCCTTCAAATTTCATCTCCTTTTTTCCTTTGTTCCACTGATGACTGGCATCGTCTATTCATCTCCTGGAGGGCTTTGAACTCAATTATTRTGATTGTCTCTTGCTGCCCTTGTTTTCTGTGCACAATTTCTATATTCCCATTGTTTTAGATTAAATTAGCCCAAATCCAGTCCCTAGCCTTAGCAAATCTAAGCCTCAATATGGGGAAGAACATTCCTAATTTTTAATACGGGAATTGTCTTGCTGGCTTGGGAACTTTCTGAGCTTTTGAAGCTCAGAAACAAGTGATCTTGTTTCTTGTAGGACCTCAGTAGACGGTCTTGCACTTTCTGCTCTTCTCCTCACGTTCTTATCTGCCCAAGACACACAGTTCATGGTTTAGCACCTTGGTTTCACAGTTCATAAAAATTGGCCTAGCCTTGCAGTTTTTACTCCAGCAAATCTTTTTTTACACTTACCTAAATTAGGATCAGGTCCTAAAACATTGSGGTATTATAACTGTCTAACAAAGCAACTGCCTTTTTCAATGTAGATGACTCCTTTCCCCACAAACCTCCGAAATTAATTTTGTGTGAAATTAAACTTTGGCCCAAAATGCAGGGAGGGAAGAGTTCTGCTTATGGAGATCTTCTGTTGGAATATCTTCTTATGCCAAATGCAAAAGAAATAATTTTGAAACAAAACAGAAAGATGAGAGTAGTTATTTCAAACTACAGATTAAAATATGCACAGATTTTTTTAGAAGCTTGTTTTCCCTTCTTTTATTAAACCTCTGAGGCAATTCAGTGAATTTGATCTGCATTTGCAAATTATTTCAGTTGAGAAATAAGTCCTTTTTGTGAATAAAATATTTGCCTGAAAAATATTTGCTTGGCTCTAGCAATGTAGCATATGGGCCTGTGTAATTCCTCTCCATGGGATGCGTTTAACCCCGGGTGACAAGCATACTGTCAGTGCTTAATAATCCTCAGTGGAGAATGTGTCAGGAATAATGTTGTGGTTCTTGGGATCTCAGCTTATTTTATACTTGCCTGTAATGGACCCTTACCCGAGGAAGATGGGTTGCCTTATGGGCAAGTTCCCAGGTGCAGATTTCTGTTGTAGCTGAAAGTTCCTTCACGCTCTCCAACTGCCAGCCTGCGAAACACACCTGCAAAGGAGCACTGTACAACAGAAATGCTCCTCAAACCTCAGGCTACCATAAACTGAGCAATAAGCATGCTTTTTGCTGAACCAGGCTTCTTTTAAAATTCCTTACTGCCTCCTTGTTGCTTATTACCCTCCCATAGAGAGGAGGGGGGAAAAATGATATAACATCTGGTAGTAAATTGGAGAAATGATGACCACAGGGTTCTGCATCCCTTAAGAACATTTCTGCTGTGCTATGTTGGAAGCTGTTTAAACCATAGGTCCAGCCCTACTTCAGAGTATGCTAATATATTAATTTTAATGACTGAAGAAATGAAGGATACTTGGATAGCTGAAGTTCTAATACAATATGTAAGACTGAATGAAAAATAAATTAATTTTAAATGGTTTTCAGACATACAAAAGGTTCATTCGCTGCATATAACATGCTCAGTAAAATAATATCCTTTAATGCGCTGAACTCTTCATGCTTTTCATGAAGCTGCATCTAATTGTACTACTCAGAGTTGACTAATTCTGCCACTGCCTGCCTTTGAGGAAAAATAACATTTCAAGACATGACTAACACTCTAAGTAGTCATTAATTCTTAATTAATTCAGAATGAAAATTAAACTTCTATACTGTATATATCAACCTGAATACCATACAGAATACATACAGTCAGGTCATTTATTTTGAAATGAATATTAGTTAATACTACATGATTTTAAAAAACAAAACCCAACCACAACTCCTTTAAAATATTAGCAAAAGCTAAACCATTTACTAATATAAATATTGGGTTTATTGTCATACAACATATTGTATATGTTAACGTATTATAATAAGGCTTTGTTTATATTTATACTGCATGATGAAGCTCACTTCTAGGAATATTTTACATTTTGAACATTAAGTATGAGCTTATGATCATACCAGTGTGAATGATTCACTACTATTTTTATTTATGTTAAGAGTATTTAATCTAACAGTATTTGTTGTTTTCTGTTTGCCTTAATTAAAGGAGATGGGGTTGTCTGCCTATCTTTCTCCAAGTAGACATTTCCCTCAACAGTTCCTGGGGAGCTGAATTAAAACTTTCTGAGGTGAAGTTTACCTTTTCTTCATGATGCAATAAATCCTGTTTTATGGGTCTCAGGGGCTCCTAGAGATAACCCTTCAATGTGGTCCCATGCTTGCCTTTTGTTCCAGTTGTGGTTGTGAAAAAGGTCCTAATAACCCAGGTTAGCAGAAACATATATTTAGAGTGGGTCAGCTTGATATCATACCCTCTTGTGCTGACACAGCTGGATCCAGACGAGGACTTCAGTGCTTAGGGACGTGGTGGGGAGAGTATCAAGGGGTTCTCCTTTACTTAAGGACAACAGATTCAATAATGTGTGTTTCTGATCATGACCCCTTGCCCTGCTTGCCTAGCAAAAGTATTTGGCCAGATTYGGGCTTGTGCAACATTTTGGCAGCCCTTAGGCGCCTATGGTCACCAAGAGGCACTTAGGCACTGTGCAAGTACACTGGTACCTTCCTCCAGTGAATTTGACTTGAAATTGTATCTTTTTTTTTTTTCATTCAGAAGAATGGCTATAAAGAGCAGAAATATAAGGTGAATACTAATATGAATATATATATACACCTGAATATGAATATACATATATGCCTGAATGTCTGTGCCAGAACCATTGATGGGACATCTTGATGTCTGCTTCTGAGGAAAATTCAACTTTATCAGTCCTGTATGCTTTTGATCTTTGCATCGGAAGTGATAAATAATGAATTCTGGAAGAGACTCTGTGGGCATTTTACATACAGCAGAATATGAAAAGAAATAGTGTCTTTGAAGGAAGCCATGATTTCACTAAAAATCATTTGTTAACATAAGAGAGGAATAAATTAGTTTATTTGCATTGTAATGTAATACAGTGAGAAATTACACAAAAACCAAGTAAAAATGTCTGTGACAAACTGTCCAGGTTGATGGTGGGCATAGTGCCAGAAGAGATGGAGCATGGGATGTTCAAGCAAGGGGCTAGCCTCTCTAGAAGATGAGAATAAAGAAACCATTTAGGGAATAGACTAATAAGGAGTTCCAAGACCCTGCAAAGACATGATTGAAAATATTCCTTTTGAAGATCTGGAACTGAACCCAAAGCCTATTTGGACATTTTAGCAGGTGGGAAGTTGCATTAATTTTAAAATCCATCCTTTTGCAGCCTCTGAGCATCAGACTGAGTGGCCGTTTTTCTCTTTTTGTCCTTTCTCTTTTTGCCAGGACTTGGCATTTTTTATCTCTTGGGCAGCAGTCACTGGAAATGGGTTTCCTGATCCCTTGTGACAACTGGAGGAGAGCGCTGTCCTGAAATTTAAACCTTCTAATGAAGAGCTTAGGAGGGGAATCTAGCCTGTTCAAAGGCCTTTCCACCTACTTATTAGACACAGTGCTACACAGAAATCGGCAGCTGTCAGACTGCCAGTCAGAAGACAATACAATTCTTTCCAAGCCCCTGACCAATTTTTGTTCATCTCTGGAATTGGTTGTTCCTGCCTCTTGCATTCAGTCTCTTAGAATAAAGACGGCTGAACTTAAAACTATAATTTCAATGCAGCTCTAGTTTCTGCGCTGGTAATCAGGACACAATGTACTGCTGAGGATGCACGCTGTATTATGCAACTCATTCAGCCTGTAATTATCCCCGATTCCCCTCCTGTTGTAGCAGAACAGCTACAGACACTTACATGACCGTTCCAGGCTGCGCGGCTCCTGCTATTTGTTAACTGCTGAGATAACAAACTATACTGGTGGTGGTGAGCTGGCCTTCAGGGATACAAAGGCTTTTAATATTCAAGTTAATTTGTTTTTAGGTTCTCATGAACATGTCAAATATCCAATGTTTGCAGCTCAGAAGCAGGATTTGTACTGTTGGGATCTTATAATATTTCCTGGTGCTAAGTGCTGAAATGTTTTAAACCCTCCCCTTCCTCTTGGTTCTTCAGTAGAAATTGGTCTAGGCGGTTGTGTTGCTTGAAACATTAAGCGGTTCCCATACCTTTTCAATTCGGTGTTGTTCAGAGGTCAACTGAGTGATGGATTAAAGGGACAAAAAAAAGTGTGTTATTGACTGAAACTATCTACTAGCTGTAGGGAAAAGCAAGTGCAGTAGTAGGGATGGCCAGAACAACTTGTTTGACTTACAGGAGCAGATCCTATCCACAGACAGCTCAGAGTTGTGCTTCCACTTGAGTCTGGTATGTGGCACTATCCCTTGGAAAGCCTGAGGGCCAAACCCAGCCTCTCTGCCTTGCCTGGGAGGGAAGGAGATGGGCAGGTGAGCAGGTATCTGGCAGGGGCTTGCTCCAGCAGCAGTATCCACCACCAGTACTGTTTCTGTGTCTGCAGCTGATGGCACAGCCAGCTGGGGACAAAAGACCAGAGATGCCATTTTGTGACCTTCTTCGTCTTCCAGCCTCTACTCTGGTACACTTATCCTATCCTTTACTGTTCTACTGGATTTCATGTTATAAACATGCCAAGTTCATCAGCCTGTTTCTCTGAAAAAAAACCACCCCGCTTCCTTTCAACCACACCCAAAGGTGCTGACGTCAGTGGAAGCTTTACTTTCCTTGAGGGGCTTTGGATCAGGTCATCAGTGTGGGATGTGGTGTGTAGGGCTTCCTGTAACTTGTTAAATAGGCAAAATTGGTGCAGCCTTTCAGAGGAGGGGTGTGTGTGGGGGAAGTACTAACAGAGATAAACACACCCTTGTGTAATTTAGGGTCCATGAAATTCAGAAATTTTTTTTTTTCAGGATTCTGAAATATTCAACCGTATTGATTTCCATTTTCTCCTGCTGGATTTCCAAATTGTAAAATAGGAGCCATTCTCTTACTTCAGTCAGTGGCTCATCCTGGATTTCTCACTGTACAATGTTTCCGCTCCTTGGAGAGCACGGTTGCCCAGGCAGGAGGACCCTCTCCTAGGAGCCAGGAAGACATCGCTTTATGCCTGAAGGCATTTGCCTGCTGGCACCAAATGACATTTTTCTTTCTTCAGCACATGCCTCCCTACGGCAGAGCAATGGGGAGCTGAACTGGTGTGTAAGACATCCACAAGCAGTGGCTTTGTGATATTTCCAGTTGAAAATTTTGGGGATGGCTTTTAAGCCTTGAAGGTGTGGGTATGTTTAAGTCTACGCTTTTTTGCACCAACTAAATAAAATATAAGACAACCCTGACATTTGAACCGAGACGTCTCCTCACAGGTCATGAGACCCCGTAACCTTGGGTTAGATTCTGCTTTCATTTACATTTGTTTAAATATTATGTAACAACACTGCAGCTACCAGCTAATTCTCTGCTGGATGTAATTGAAGTTAGTACGTGAGCGCTCAGTGAGCCTTTTACCTTTTTTATACTTACTGAAGCAATTTCACATTGTGAGCATCAAGAACATTGGCCAGCACTGTGGTGTTATGAGTAAATGAAACATGGAATAATTCTTACCTTAATTTGTGTTTTTGAAAAATAACTGAAGCACAATGCTGTTAGACAGTTAAGCTTAGTGAGAGACTTAAAACACAGTTTTTAAAATTTTGTACTTTTCCTCTGCTTTTTTTAACTAAAATATGTCAAGGCTATAAGGGAGAAAAGCAATACAACAGGAATTTTCAGTGTAGTGAAGCTTCGTTGAAACAGAAGTGGTATTACAGTAGTTCTGAAGCAGAACATACCTGCTTCAGTGGAGAAATAATTATTTTCAGGTAACAAAATATTAAGCAAATGATTGTACCATTAAATCATGATGAACACCAATAAAATGCCACTTGAAAATTGTTAAATGACAGGAGGAAACAGAAAGCATTACAACCTACTGAAAGAGGTATACTTCTCTTTTTTTTTTAAGAAGTAACTAAGTGCTGGGATTAGGCTTTGGGCAGAACCGCTGGTCATGGAAGATGAGGAGAAATTGTTTACTTGCTTTTGTATCTCAGATGCAACCTATGCCTTTGGCACCACTGGACTTAACTCTGCACAAATGCAACCTTATCCAAAATTTCAGGAATTCAGTGAAACAGAGTTTTATTGATTTCCTACAACTTCTTGACATGAATTTCATTCAAATATAGCTGCTGAATTGTAACCAGTGGTACTTGACTGCTAATAGGAAAAGTGAGTTTCTCCCTTTGCCACCCCGGACTTGAGTCTCAGTAAGGTTACTATCAAAGTGTACTGTCATTAGGATTTCTAAAATAAATGAGACAGGAGAAGACAACCTATACTTGAGTGTATTGCTTTGAATATTTACAAGGGGGAAAAGGTAATGGAACTCTGAATGCCTGAATTATTGCTGCACTGCCTTTAAAAAAAAATATTACCATATAGAAACCAAACCTGCCAAGAGTGTGTACCTATGAACCCAGCAAGGACTCCCCTCCACACGTTCCTCCTGTGGGTATAATTATGGTATTTGACTTTTAAATCTCTACATGTTCCAGCACGATGATGACTGGAATAATAATAATTGAAAAATCTGATCTTACCTGGCAATGATGCAGTTTATGCCTTACCAGTGTGTTCTAATGTTATGCCTAATAAAAGATGACAAGACTTGCTTTAAGTCTTAATCCATCAGCAACACTATAATCTACTCGGGTGAGCTGTATTTTCCTTCTTGCACAGATAAATAGCATAAAAATTGGATCATTCAGAGAAACTTTGAAGCAATGTTCTGGGAACAGTTACTGTGTATGCCGGTTTCCTTTTGTCTTCCGTACCTGGCCCAGCTTCAAAAAGTGCCTCTTTGCTGAGGAATTTCCGGTTATCATAATTGGGGATGATTTTTCTTTGAAGAGAGAGGTCACCTTTTCCCCTCTGTGCTGAGAGGGAGGTGCACATCAGGGACTAGGAGACCAGCCGTGGCTTCCACGGACATGTTTGACCTCTGTTTGGGCCCGTGGCCAAGGGTGAGGTGCAGAATATTTATGCTTTTTCATCCCCATTCCTTGTTATTTAGTTGGTCAACCCTTCTGGACAAGGACTGCCCCCTCCCATGTGCATGTAGTAATGCAAAATGAAAATGTAGTAGCAGCCAGAGCTTCATCAATGATAGTCACTTATTTATGGTTGATGGTGAGAAGGTGCTGAATGGAGAGGAAAAATGTTTGCTACCCTGAAAAGCTCACTGCCTTCACGCAGAGATGGCTCCACAGCAGAGCCAATAATGCTGAATGTTGTTGTCTGGAAGTAGGTAGGGGAGAATGGGAGGGAAGAGGGACAGTGTGCCAAGGAAGGGACGGGCATGGTGCCTTTGCTCCTTCTCCAGCATAAATGATGGGTTCAGATGCCTGGGACTTTTCCTCACTGGTGCAGCAGAGGCATGAAACTTGGTTTAATGCACAGAGGTATAGACCCACAGCCTGCAAATCTGATGCAGGACATAGTGCCTTCCTTTCTTTCCTCCAAAAGCCATTGCACTGGTTGGAAAACATGAAGGACTGTGGGGAAACCACAGAGCCTGTTACGTCTGTGCTTAGCCGTCGGTGGCATCATTCCTTAAATTAAAGCTATGGACAGTAACTTCATGTGTCACCAATGTGATCTCGTCACTGTAGAGCTCCAGCTCCTGTTATTGGCTCCCAGAACTAAAGATGTAATTTTATAGAAGCATATGAAAGGTCAATTAATTTTCCCAAACCTTAATCTTGAAATATCTATGTTTATTTGACCTTCCAGTTTAGTCAGAGTTGGCGTGAGTTCAACTTCCTGCTAAATGAATGCTGCCTATTGATTTCACACGGACTTACACCAGTTCAGATATATTTAAAAGGCATTCCTTCAGCTTTCTGAGGCTTATAAATTGAAGTATTGTAAGGCTGCCAGGTGTGGGTTATCTGGACAAGATATCACAAATGAAAGTCCTTTGTGTGGATGTTTCTTAACAAATAATACTTTTCATGTGGTAAGGTTGGATCCTGGGTTAGGGGTCTAATACCCATGGCAGCCTGGGCCATCAGTTGATATCTTTGTCTCAATTTTCATTTCTGTGTTTCTGTTAGAGCAGAACTGGTCAAAATGTTTTAGCTAATACCTAAATGTTGAAAAGTTTCAAAACAGCTTCAGTCTCCTGGGGGGGGGGGGGGGGAAATCAGTTTTTCCCATTTAAAAAATATAAATGAGGATTTTCTTCTTGAGTTCTCCTTATGGAAAAGGTGTTGGTTTTCTGGCATGCTCCTTTGAGCATAAGATCTTTGTGTTGCATCGTCACACTTTCTGCAAAGTGGCTGCATTTTAATGGCAAAAAGATATGCAAAGCATTTAGGATGCTCTGTGTTGTACCTGTCCTTGTATATGGTGAGTGGAGCTGGCTGGTTAGAGTAAAATGGTTGGTGTTAAGGCCAGTATGTAGTAACTGAGAACATGATACAACAGTCCTGGAACACGTACTCTCTCATTTATTTATTTATTTAAACTGTTGAATTCAATGAGGTTTCTAACTGTGATGTTACAGCAGCAGTTACATACTTAGCCTATTTAATCTTCTTGTATTTTTAGTATAATTCTCCTTTCTTGAATACAACTGTAAAAATCTACTTATTCTCTCTCTCCATTTCAATATGTGGCTTTAACTTTTAATCTTTTCTTTCACTTTTAAATTGGAACAAGACATTATTACATGTATTTATTTCAGTCCTTTGGTGAATTTTGAAGCCTCAGTAAGAATTACATTTTGTGCTTCTAATAATTATAGACTATTTTCCTCTTATTTTTAATCTATCATACTATGGCTTGGTCAGTCATTCTTTACATCCATTACTACAACCCTTCTTCATCAATTTGTCCTGAATACAAGGTGGCTTACTCAGTTATCCTTCTTCCAGTTCAAGTTTTCTCATCTGCGTAATCAAGACAAGCTGACCAGCAGATGGGTAATAGTTACCTTCATGACTTAAACACAGGCTTTTCCCTTTGTCCCTTCAGTACCTGCAAGGCTGTATCTAAAGGAGTGTGAAATCCTCCAAAAATTGCCCTGTCTCTTACTGATAGGAGCTTTGTTTCATGTTTGTTATTTGCAGGTATTTGTGTTTTCCCATGGCAGCACACACCTGCTGGTCATTAAACACCTACAGATGACATCCTGAAACAGCCTAGCCCTTAAAATGGCTGTAAACTCCATATCCAGATGCTTGTCATCACCACTTTCTGGAGTGTTCAAGTAGGTCTGCTTGACTTTTTTTTTTTAGGCTTCTGAGGTCTTTTAATCACTTATTCTGTTTGATTGGGTTTTTTTCATATCTTATAATAAATTACATGCTCACCCTTAGAATTACATATCTCAAAGAAAGATTTAAAATTAAATTTAATAAGGCACTTATTGAACAGTATGTTTGCCAAATGCTACAAGATTATTAAACAAAGCTTAATGATGTTTGTTGGCCAAGTAATTTGTACATTATGCTGTAGGAGCTCAGTAAAGTTTTCGTCAATGTTATTTAATATATGGTAACCAACCATTTTTTTAGTTGTATCGAACTGCTGGGTTTTCTACACCTTAGAGGCCAGCAAGGGCTGTGAGACTAGAAACGYGGCATTCACAGTTTAGTGCTTTGATGAAGCATTGGAAATGTTCAGAGATGTCACCGAACGCCTATCTGCAATGTAGGAGTGGGCTGGTCAGCTTGAAGAGGTGTGAGTTGGCTCCAGAGTGGGACTTCACAGTGCAAAAGATCCYGTGAAAATGGTACCTTTTTATTTTTGTTGAATAGCTCCACTGTGAAGAAAGAGACTCTGGTCTTTATGTTCTTGGAAGAGCCACGTAATAGCGAGGATCTGCTGGGAGCTACATGTCAGCTGTCTTGTTTTGGAAGAAACATGATTTTAGGAAATGAGCAAAAGATTAGATCACCTAATTAAACACCAGACAGGTAACGGTAGATCTGCTTTGCTCCGTTATGAGCAGTTGGGTCTTGTAAGCTTTGAAAGTTACACTCTGAACATTTATATGGAATGTGTTTGAATTTGAAGTGTGGCCTGGCAGAATGAACAGGAGGGTGTGATTGGTATGGGCTTTATATGGTATTGTGTTTGAGCACAAAGTGGTATTTTCGAAAGCACTAAAGTGACTCAGGAGCCTTAGTCTCACTATAAAGGATCATTTAAGCAAGTGAACTATTAAGTATGTTGACTTCTAAATGAAACCTGACTTCTAATTGCTTGAAGGCCAGATCTGCAAAGGAATTTAGATGTTTATTATAATTTTCAAGAATACATAACTAGCCAGGATGCCTACTTCTGTTGATTTCAAATTATATCCTGCTAAATTATTCTTGCTGTTCTCCTTAGATTTTATGCTACCTACTAAACAATTTTACTATTTTGGCTGAATTTCTTCCCCGTGTAAGGGCATTTACTTAACACACTTATTCCCAGGAAAGACTTTGCATTTTGCTCTCCATTTCCAGAACAGAAAAAACAAAACAACCCTTAGATTGTCTCTTTGGAGTTCCTTACCTTTTTAATCTGTGCATTTTAAGATTCACAGAGAGTATAAGATATTTAAAAGTTCTCATTATTCTATGTTTGTCAGCTTCGAACTGTCTTTGCCATTAGCTTCTAAATGATCTAAGTCTTTCTATAACTGATTGGAGTGTTCCTCATTTACTGTTCCCCAGGCTTTAACAACATCAATTTATAAGCACTTCTTAATTTGCTTCCTGTTCTAATGCTTTTTGTATTCTGGGCCAGCTTTCTCCCTCTGTCCTGCCACTTGTAGTATTGCAGGTATTTACTATTAACCTTGAATTAGCATTCTATTTTAAAAAAACCAAACAAACCAACCCCCTAATTTTTGATGAAAAGAACCTGTGCGGTCTTCATTATATCACTGTACAATGAAGTATATGACTGTTTCAGACATGAATCTTTCTGCCATCCTCTGCCTCCAAACTTCTCCAGGTTCCTGGGGCTTCTGCTGGCCTTGCCAGCAATACAACTCTGAGTGCAGGAATGCTGTTGAAGATCACTCACTTACCGAAACCTAGCCTAACATCCCTTTTACCAAGCTGCCAAGCAGCTGCCATCGCTCCTGGAGCAGGCTCATCTCCTGTTGTAAATGATGCTGTTATCAGGTCAATTAATGTGGGCAGGGAGAAAGTAGTGGTGATATGCAAGTAGAATTTGCTTGCTTTGTGTTACCTGGCCAACCTCTCCCTGCCTTTCTGYGTCCCTTCTTGTGTCTTCACAAGAGTTAATACTCTCCTCTGGGAAAGAAAGCTCTCCTTAGGGCGACAAATTTATACTAAACCAAGATGAACRATATTTTCTTCCATCCCTGGCTGGATTCTGTTGCTGAAAGATAAGATCTTGCCAACACTAGAAAGATAAAGGCAAGATTCAGGAAGTACCTCAGTGAAGGATCCACCTTTTTATCCACCATAAAAACGGGCTATCAATGAGCACCACAGATCACAGGCTGTTGAGCTTGATACAGGGGTATCTGGGTTAAAGAGAAGAAAGGACATTGTGAAGCAGGACCACTGCTCTCCTGTGCCTGATGGGAAGAGAAGCTTTTCTGGAGGGTGGATATGAGCCTATTGGGCTAAAGTTAGCCTTTGACTGCTAGGTGACACAATGGTCTCTTCTAATTCAAACTCTTAAATCTCGGTAGACTCTGAAGATAATGGTGAATATTTACTTTGCCACCAAGCATTGCTGTGGTGTCATTTAATTGCATGCATTAGGAATAAGAGATGTTACAGGAGCTAAACAAAGAGACAAGTCCTTGCTCCGCAGAGCTCATGATGTAAATCAAGGGCTGAAAATAACAAGGGATCACGACAGGAGAGAGGGTGGGGACTGCTGAGGACAGTGAAGCCAAAAGGCAAAGCTGACAGGTCTTCAGCTGCTTAATTGATAGGGTGGCAGTGATTTGTATCTATTACAGCAGAAGGTGTTTCCGTAGTTTTCCTTATTTCAGTTAGCATAACTTTTTCTAAAGGTTAACCATGAGTCTCCCAACACTGAGGAAAATTGCACGACAATTTGGAGTAATGCTACAGTAAATACTATTTTGTACCAGTTTAAGGTTTTTACTTCTTGCAAAAATACACCAGCAACGAAAAAATTCCAATCAACTTTTTTCCAAAACAAAGTAAAAAATCAAATATGGTGAATTTTTTGTTTTGTTTATTTTTATTTCCCTCTCCCCACCCTGGATAGCCCCCAGAACAATTTATCTGTAGGAAAGACATATAGTGTACAAAACTGCGAGTAGTGGCACTGTCCACTAATTCTTAAGTGAGCACAGTTTGTTGACAACCTTCTGATTACACTTTCCTCCTTCCTCCCTTTCAGCCCAATTTAAATCAAAATATCGACAGAAACAATTTCTGTGAGGAAAATGGAAAAGTTCATAGGGTAGTTGAAGTTGCATAGCCTTTCCCATTAATGTGCCTGGGTGTTTGTTCAATTTATGTATTATTTATCTTGCCCCTGAGGTGTAACATGAATAACATTTGTAAAGCATTCCTACTAGACTTCTTGCGTATTGTGAAGAAGTAATATTCCAAATAGGACCAAGTTTCACACAGCAATTTACCATGACAAGTTCACAATTATAGTTGTATACAAATAAAATACTGTCAAAATAGGCATGTATTCCACTTATGGGAAAGCTGCTCGGAGGATCAGCAGAGCTCTGTAGATGGACTCATGAGAGCTGTGTTTCCAGCTCTGGCAAAGAGCTTTTCTTTGACCTTGGGCCAATCACTTAACCTCTCTCTGCCTTCATTTTTACTTCCACCTCTCTCTGCTTTGATATTTTGGCTAAACACATTGGTGCTGGGACTACCTGCTTGTGCTTACACCCACGCTGTGATCCTACTCCCTTCAGCTTTTGCTGTGACCTCTTGGCACGGTGCTAATAGAAACAGTGAAAAGTCACACCTTCCCTTTCAGTGGGGCTGCAGGACTGCTAATAAGCTGCATCCATCGACATGTCGGCATCCCTGTGAGATATAAGCCAGCATCCCTAAGGTGCGAAGTGGTGTGCCCCCACCGCTGTTATCACCTCCAGGCCAGGGTGTGTAAAACAGAAATGCAGTGGCACCATGGAAATTAAACCTCACGCCTTTCAAAGAGGAGTCTGTTCTGCCTGGGAGCACAGATTGGCTCCTGAGAGACAGAGCAAGCAGTGATTTACCTCCTTGAAAGCATCACATTTATTTTCAAGTGAAAAAAAAAAAACAACAACAAAACAAAACAAAACAAAAAAAAACAAAACAAAAAACCCCCACAATCAACAAAAAACAAAAACAAACAAAAAAAACCCCCGACCAAACAAAAACAAAAAACAGCGTGTGTAAAAATTGAAGAAGGCAGTAGACTAGATAGGGCTATAACTGGTAAAAGCAAAACCACTGGTAGCTCAGTGTTTGCTAGCTGAAGCAGATGTTTGTTCAGCCTGCAGCTGCCCTGTGTAGCCCATGCTGCAAACTCTCTGCTGGAGAATGGCCATTAAGGGACATGCCCTTATGTTCTTCTTGAAGCCAGCTGATGAGAGCAAGGCTGCATTGGATGAAGTGCAAGGCAGCAATGCCAGGAGCAAGAGAAATAGATTTCTGCTGATTTTGGTGGTCCTGCTTCCCTCTCTCTGACCAGTGACCCATGCAGGAGCAGGTTTCTTCTTTGCTGGCCCATCCTCTGGGAGAGCAGAAAATGCTCCTCGTGAGCCAGTGCCAGAAGAAGGTACTGCACACCACTGGCATCATGGATGGAGAAGGAAAAATACTTGTTTTGGCAAACAAACCAAGGATTTCGAAGAGAAAGGACAAGGACATGTAGCAAGCTAAGTAGCTATATTTCTCCTTACTGGTAACTGCAGGTATGGCACAATCCCTGGGCCGAATAGCACGCCCAATAATGCACAAGTATCTCCACCAGGAGCAACAAGGTTACTCCAGATTTATGTCAGTGTTCCCAGGAGATTACTGTGTTTTTCAATCATCTTTAAGAACAATCACTGCAATGCCACTGAGCTCATAAAAAGGATAAAATGTAAATATTTTTGAAGCCTAACACAGCACAGACATCAGTGTGATATGAAAGGAGTTTTTTTATCAGTAGCCTCTCCAAAGATTTATATCCATTTATCAATGCCTTTGCTAAATTAAACACATAAAATCTTTACATGAGACATAACAAAAAGTCATGAACAATATCAGTATTCAGACAGTATTAGTGACATTCGGCATGACAAACTGCGTAGGAAGCTGGTTGTCAAAGCCCTGTGATAGTGAAAATGGCTCCGTTCACAGTATGAAGATATTGCTTATCTCTCTCAAAGTCTGAAAGGCTGCTAAAAAATTCCTTATATATTTTGTACTTACATTAGAGGCATCAGCATACCATTAAAGTGCTCAATCTTTTGTTTCTATTGCTCTGCCAAGGATACGTGGGAGCAGTCCAGCCTCTCCCCCCCACCCCACTCCCCCAAGAAACAAAAAAACCCAAACCTGAGCAACTGCAACTGCTTTTTTTTTTTTTTTTTTTTTTAACACAGTGCTAAACACAAAGCAGTGTTCAGTGTTTTCTAAGAGAAATCTGAAGACGCTGATAATAGATTCTGAATTTATCTGAGAATTGCTACAAATGGCTTATTTCCACACATGGAAGCACGCTCTGTCCAGGAGTCCAGACCTGAATCTGCACATCTGTTCAGAATCATCTGTAGAAAGGGAAATCCTGAGCATTTCAAGATAATGTATAATAGAAGCAACAGACCTATAAAGGTTTATCTTTTGTTTACTTTAGTACGCTTGGAGATTAGAAAGTCCCAAAAGCACAGGAACCAATATAGTAGATTAGGGAAGGGATCTAGGTGTGTAAGTTCTGTTGGTTTTAATGGGAGATTGATTCCTTAGCATTTTTGTACATCAGGACTAAGGTGCTACAAGATGTGCATCTTGCCAAACAAATGCAGCAGATGCACAGGGCAGGTATGTATCTGATCCGAGGTGTCCGCGTGGTACCTGGGGAAGTGAGGGGACATAGCCAGCAGCATTCAGCACATCTGTGGTAGGACCTGCACTGGGTCTGGGCTTGACAAATGACTTGACACCTGAGGTGAGTTAGAGTTAAACCTGAGCATAGTATGCTGAGGGGCCTGGTTTCCGTATGAACGTGAAGGTTATCTCCATGCCAGAGTTAGTGCAGGAGAAGCTATAAATACAGCTGTTACTCTGAATTGTGATTCAGGAGCATTACTCAAAGTTGCAGTGTGAAAGATGCTTGGAACCAGATTTCTTCTGCAGCCCCTCTGGGTTGTTAGCAGCATCATGGCTATTTTTTTCATGTTTATCCAGTGTTGTTGCTCAAGGTCTGTGGAACATGCCCATTGAATCAGAAAGATAGAGACAGAAGAGAATAACAGGTGAAACAGCACTGTGTGCTCTGCCAACCTGCAGCTGTGACCTTCCTGTTTACTATTTTTTTTTTTTTAACATTTGTTAAAGGAATGAAGCAGCAAATCACCAACAATAACAGAAAAATCAATACCCGCCTCTGCTTCTTTTGTGAGATCTGGAACATGGCCTCAATCTGTCAGACTGAATTACAGAGACTGTGGGTGTCAGCAAGGGCTCAAACAAATAGACCTGCCACGCTGCTCATTGATAAAAGGCTTAGGTCTGTACCAGTGTCACCATTACTGCTGCCTCCAAAAGGCATGGAGGGAACACTAACCTTTCAGATGAAAGGCGAGTTATGGAGCAATGAATGTGTTCACTTGCACTTTGCATGTAAGATTGCACTAATCTCTGGAGTAAAAAGGGTAAACAAACAGTTTGACAAATACAAGGCTCTGGGGCATTACCTTGCTAATGGATGTTAAATCAAATGGATGTATTTGAATGGAAGGTGATATATCAACACAGGAATGTCATCCTAAAATAGGCCATTGATCCACTAGCTGAGAATCCAGTCTTTGACAAAGGTCAATGCATCAGAGAGAGGAACAACCTCTTCCAAACTCATCATTTTCCCAGGCAACAGTAAAAGGCTGTATCAGTATAAAGAGGAAAGCTTCCTCCTGACTCCAGATGGTAATTAGTTTATACCCTGGAGCATGAAGATTAACATCCCTTATCACTTTTAATTTTGCCAGTAGATCTTAAGCTACYGCAATGAGCTTTTGAATCTTTGAGTAATATACCACGTGATTTTCATCTTACAAAAAGGAGCTGTTGGGGACATCCAGTATGGTCTTTGTATTGTCCCGCTGCCATTTCTGCAAACAGACCAGGCAGGATAGCTGCTCATGCCAGTGGAGGAAGAGGACTGTGACCAGCAGTGCTGTCAGGAGTAGCTCCAGAGAAATCAAAAGTTAGCATCAGGGATTTATAGGCAYGGAAATAAGCTTACAAGAGGAGCTGAACATAACTTTACTATTACGTTTACTACGAGAGAGGATTAGACCACCTTCAATTTTCTTATTTAAAGATGYTTGACACCATAAAATGTAGCACAGTGCAGTTTCCTGAGTAATAAAGGCTGCACTGATGAGTTTGTATGCCAAACTGCAACCCACAGAGCAGTGCGGAGCTTGGGCTGTGCGCTGTGCAAACAGCTGCTCTGCTTCTAGAGTCGCCTGGCTTTTGTGTCCTGGCAGGCAGGGGCTCAGCACCCGGCTTCCCTGCCCCTCTCGCCCCAGGCTGGGACAGGCAGTGCCAGCTCAGTGCCCCCTGTGCCCATTGTTCCTGACATGCCCCAGTTCAGCAAGGCATTGCTGACTTGCCCCAAACATCATTCTCACAGTGGGATAGACAGAACTGTGCATCCTACTCCAGAAGTCCACCCAGATTTCTGAAGGTCTTTAGCTTATTGACTGTGCATCTCACCTTTCCTTCCTTGGCCTCTCCCTTTTCTTCATTAGCTTTCTTGCCCCTATCTGCTTTTCAAGCGTCTTCCTTTCTAAGCCTCCTTCTCTTAAGAGCGTTGTTTAGGCTAATCCAGCCAGACAACAACCAACAGCTCCCCAAAGGGCCTTGTGCAGACCAATGCCTCCTGTTTCATCTTTTTTTTTAACTAAGATCATAGAATCATTAAGGTTGGAAAAGACCTCTAAGATCATCGAGTCCAACCATCAACCCAACACCACCATGCCCACTAAACCATGTCCCTAAGCGCCTCATCTACACATCTTTTAAATACCTTCAGGAATGGTGACTCAAAGCACTTCCCTGGGCAGCCTGTTCCAATGCTTAACCACTCTTGCAGTAAAGAAATTTTTCCTAATGTCCAATCTAAACCTCCCTTGGYGCAACTTGAGGCCATTTCCTCTCGTCCTATCAAGATGTTCCCTTATTACTTTATTTCAGAATGTGCTTTGAGGATATGAATATCGCTAGATCCCACATAAAAAAAGGACACAGAAAATATGATCTCGTTCTTCCCCAGCTCTGAGTAGGCAGCAGTTAATTTCAAGGCTGGTTATAAACTATGTTCAAAGAGGAAAAGTCTTTCCTTTAATCTGTATCAGCCTTTGCAGCCTTTCTAATTTCATGAAATGTCTCCTTAGTCTTGTCCTGTACTATGGRTAGAATAGGAAAATCCAAGGGGCTTTCATTGCGTTGTTCATTATTTCATATGCCTTTGTCATTCTACATCTATCCATGCAGCGATGAAATATTTTTAATAAGGGAGCAGAAGCCTTTTGTTGAGGAGAGGAGCTGATCGCAATAGACACGTAACTAATAATATATGTGGTTAAGATTGTAATTTGGACCAAGGCTAGCACCTGAGAAGCAGTGAGGAACATACTGTTTCTCCAGATGAAAAAAGCCAATGCCATAAAGGAAGCGAAATAAAGATGAGCATCCAGGAAGTGGGGGGGGAAATCCCCCTTTTTGAGATTGTATTCACTTCCATACCAAATGCCCCCTTTGTCACCTTTCTTCTTTCAATTCTCAGTATAGCAGCAGTGCCGTGCGAAGGCTTAGTCTTGCAGTATCCTCGTTTTCAAGACTCTTATGGTAGCATTTGCTCTTGCAACGTGCAGAAGTCTTGGTGATTTCACATATTCAACAGATCTAGACAAGTCTCTGAACTTCTGTGTGACTGAACCAACGCTGAATTTGCAACCTTCGTTACTGACCTGATTCAGCTTCCCATGAAGTCAGCTGGAGTCTTTCCATTTAAGTCAGCGTGACCACTTAGAGGCTAATAGACTTGTATAGGTTTGTACTAACTTGCTTTTAGGGTAGCATCATTAGAAATGTTTCTACACGGACCCGAAAGAGGAAATGACAAGCAGTAGATATTTAAAGTAATACGTGACAAAAGATCATGCAGTCTGAGAGTGCTTGGATTTTCACAGAAGGCTATGGTTAAACGTCAAGCACCATATTGAAGGAAATTTGAATGTATAGTTTCTACCCCAAGATCCCCAAATCCTGGCCYGGCTGGAGCTGAAGCGGAAGTCAGATCACACTGCTCCCTGAAACTCAACCTGGTACACCTTTAGTCAGGTGTTAACCTTATTTTCCATGGACATATAGACATCTATAGCAAATGAGGATCTGGCTRTTACTGTTAGAAATAAACCTAGCTGGAAGCTGAAATTCCTGTTTGAAACCAGCATGTAGAAAAAAAGTCAGAAAACAGACTGCTGTGAAGTGTTGGGGAAACTCCTCTGCATAACCAGAGACCAGGCAGTGTTCAGTACCTGGGAGCTACAGCCTAATTTGCAAAGAAATGAAAGAAAATAGGATTTTGGAAGGTAGGGCTCCCAGATTGGTGGGCAGTCAGCCTGGGGTGGGTTGCTGGCATCTAGCAGACGAGATGCTCACTGTTTCTGCTCTACGCTTTCCTGATTTGCCTTGTTACCATAGTCAACATCTTTCTGCAAAGTATTTTTGTCTCAGTGAACCAGTATTCTCTGTTGGTACAATGGTCTCCCCAGCTCTGTTTCTGAGGTTGCTGCAGTGCTGCGTTCAGGTGGTGAAGTTTCCTGCTAAGGTTATGTGAGATGCAACTGGAGATCTATTTCAGGCACAGCTAAGGAGGCAAAAGCTGTTTTGCTTGATCATTCCCTGCTACTCATTTGCCAAAGTCTTATCRGCCATTATAATGTCAGTAGAAAGCCAGGCATGTACTCAGCCTGTCATCTGAGAGATTCACTAAGGATCGGCTTTGGAAAGGGATTATGCTGAATTTTCTTTTCATCTGTATTTATGAATTTTTTGGCTTGGTTTTGCACTGTGCCAATCTTGTGCTTGCCCCGGGGGAATATGAACCGCAGCATTCTTCTTGCCAGCTATTTCCTGAATACCTGTGGTAACAGTTTCCAAGGGGCTGTGCGACTTGTTTGTCTAAATGGAAAAGTATTGCAGCAGCAGTGTTCACAGCAAACTGGACGGAACTGAAGGAGAATGAAGTCGCTACAAATTGAAGAGCTAGGAAAATATGACTTGCCCTTGCCTGGAAAATAAGCCACAACACATAGCAGACCCTTTTAAATGAAGCATACAAATATGCAAATGCCAGTGTGGCTGCATGTCTTATGGAATTGTTTTGTGAGCACAGTTTTTATTGGCAAAGACATCCACATTACATGAGCCACAATCACTTTTAGAAGAGTGTACAGTTTTGCAGAGTGATGGCAAGGCATAGTTATCCACTAGGCATGTGTCCATAGTTGTTTCCTACACAGCATTGATGTAAGATCTCAGTAGCTCAAGAATATGTTCACCATGCACAGCACTCTGAATAATTCACAACCCGAACTATTTGTCCTGCACATCAGGTAAGGTGGTAAACAGATAATCAGAAGTATCCTATGCAGGAAAGCCAGCCAAGTGACAGCGCTTATCAAGGATGTGTGAGATATACCAGGATTATCTTGCATAGCAAAAGGGAACTAGAACTCATTCACCCACACAGGCTTTTGAAGTCAAGCAACTTCTTAGTGCTGTGGTCTGTGGCTCCAAGAATAAATCTGTGGCACAGAGCTTGGGAGAGTTGTGGTTTTACTTGTGCCTCTGCTTGATTTTAAGAGGTCACTTCATCTGTTTCCTTTTCTACCTTTTGTAGTCTAAGTAGGAAACCTCCATAGACTGGACATTGTCCCGCTGATCATCAGTGCCATTAAGTGGCTCCTCAGGAGACTGGTACGGTACCATTTAGGCAAACCCCTCCACCTCAGGCTTGACTGACAAGCAAAGGTTGACCCCTGAGTGCCAGAGCTGGGTGCTGGGCCCTGGGCAGGAGTCACGCTGCCTGGCTGCAGATACCCAGTGGAGGTGCCAACGGKCCAGTGGAGAAGATGCACCAGGTGTCTTCAGAGAAAGCTGGGTGGGAAGTGGAGCAATGGGAATATTTCACACTGAGTGACACAGGGTGAGTACTGTTCTCTCTGTAGCTGTTTGCTGTGTGGAGTTSTAAAAAAGCACCAGTCGCTTGTGTTGGGCAAGTTTAGGACAGCAGTGTATTTTCACTAGCGTAGAAGTGGATTACCTGCAATATCAACCTGGTGTGAAAATTTGTAGTTTATGGAGCTATAGAACCCTATGTCCCCTTTGGCCCCCAGAAAAATAAACACACGAGCGCACAAGTAATGACTTTTTGCTGGCAATTGATTGGTGTGTGGCTTTTCACCTGTTTCTGTCCTACCTTCAGCTGCTGTGCCTTTGGTGGCATCATGCCAGCAATTAGGAATTAGGTTCCTGCAGAATAAGCACATCCATCAATATTTGGGTTTTTTTTTCCCTGTTCTTCTAGTTGTTATTTTAAAAGCAACAAATGGTTTTGCTCTCAGTGCAGCTTAAAAAAAATCCTAGTCGCCAAGCAACCCACCATTTGGCAGGTGAAGGCCTGGACACAACAGAAGTGCAGGGAGAAATCCTCCAAGCAATCACAGAAGTTTTGCTCTTCTCAGGGTCAGCAGAGACTGGAGAGAGCTGGTGACCAATGGGCGAGGGGTCTGCTGCCCGGCACGCAGGAACGGGGTCCAGGCAACGCTCTCCAGCGCCGGCTGTGCCCTGCCACTTGCTGCAACATTTTTCTGATAGCAGATAGCTGGACTAAATATAAGCCAAACAGGGAGCAAATGCATGCACCAAAAACTTAGGAAGATATTTTAGCAGTTAGTTTGTTCTCTCTGGGAGAAGATTTGCTCAGAGGCTCGGTACAGCTGAGAGCGGTTTGAGGTGATGTAGAGAGACAACCACTTCCTCGCGCTGACTCAGGCCTCCCCACCCAGCATGTGAAAACCATGTTAGTTCTCCTTTAATATTCTTTGGAAAAGGCTTCTTTTCATTTTGGTGTTTTTTTTTTTTTTTTTTTTTTTTTCTTTTTCCTGAGGCTCTGCAGGCACAAGCATGTTTCACAGCTGGTTTAGCAAGGATGCGTCTAATTTAGAGGACACTGAGGGTTCCCACAAACCGTAGTGACACTGATCGCACAGGCAAAGCAAAGCACTCGGGAGGGTCTCTCCTGAAATGGCTGCCCAGCACAGTGATGCCGAAACCAAGAGGGAGGTAAAGCGCACTGAGTAGCCTCAGAGCAGCTCCTGAAGTGACAGCTCAGGCACGGGAGATGGTAGGTACTCCACTCCCCAGTTGAATACACTTTCTTCTGCCTCTCGTACCGAGCTTTCCACCTTTAATTTTTCTTCAAAGCCATTCCACACGCGTGTAATTTTAGCACTGGCTATTCACTTCTTCCTCATTTCCCACTTCTCCTGGTGCCCAGGACACATTGCTGTTTAACACTTGGCAATGGCACAGCATGTCAGACACCAGCCTGTTGGTTTCCTACTTCACACCGTCTTGTGAGATTAACTGCACCCTGCATTGACCAGGCTAACATGTTGTGGTGGGAAGGGACGTCTGAAGCTCACCTCGGGAAATGCAGCCTGTAGTGCGCCCAGCAAAATGAGCGTCTAGTGTGCTATCAGAGCTTGGAAGAATTGGTCTTAGCTGTTAGGCTATGAAATGTAAATGGTGAAAAGATCACCGATGTACGTGATCAACAAATACAGACAAAGCACCAGGTATATAAGTTGCTTTGAGAGGAGACGGTGGCAGGGCTGTATGTAATGCCTCTGAGGACAGGCTTGGCTCGAGCAGCCCAGGCTCTGCCCCTGCTTTGGTAAATTCCCAAATCCTCCAAATAGAAATAGCTGTTGGGTAGATAYAAGACGTACACGGTAATACTGTTTAAATTTTTCTTTTCTGTTTTGCAAGAAGGATGTGGTTTCTTGTGCCAGTTCTGGTAGTGCTCAGTTGAAGCCTTAGGGAGATCAGGAGGAGCTAAGGACTTCCCACCCAGTTAATCTCTCACTTGTGGTGCTTACTTCATTTTTGTCTTTAAATTTAGAGAATGGAAGTGTAGTATGCGTCTCATCTGGTTTTCATGTTGAACCAAGACTTCCAGATGGTTCTGTTTTTTTCTCCTGAGTGATGATATCCCAGCTGTGATGGCAGGACAGCCTCACAGGTCTTCCTATTGCCACGTGAGAGGACGTCTGGCGGTTCAAAGCAGATGAGGAACATGTGATATGAAAAGGCCTTTGTAGCACAGAGTCACACTACAATAGCTCTGTGCTCAACAACAGGTTGTCGTTCGAAGAAATATTGCTTCTGTCAGCCTTGCATAATGGAAACAGTAATCAGCATCCATTAGGTCAGAATGTATTGTCAATCCACACTGAAGCAGAAAGGACTACATCTCAGAAAACCTTTTCATTAAGCAAAGAAAATTGATACCAGCGCTTTGCTCAGCCTAACACTTTGTTCATGGAGCCGAGTGTGGATAATGGCCGGGTTTGTTTTCTTTTCATTCATTTCTCTATGCACAGTTATTTTGATTAGGAAACATCCACCTTTCATTCTAGAAGAACAATTCTAAAAACTTTCTCCCATTTATTATCTTGTGCACACAATCAACGCTTGTGTAAAGAACAACATTAGAACATAGTTCAGGAAAAAGTATTTTGGCTTACGTGATTGAAGTCATGCAATCTCATTTTAGTTGAAAAATATTTTTTATCTGCATAGTAACTACAATCTCTTTTTTTTCTTTGTGGATTTTGTCAAAATAGGTATAGGTCATGTTCATGAGTAATACTGCACAGATGAGTAGCTCATTATATGTGTGTATTAACGATGTAGTACTGGCTACACGGGGGCCCGTCTGGTTAGCTGCCTAGCCAGGACTAAGGGTTGAAGGGAGTAGGATGGTGATTTGACAGAAGGGATAATAAAATATCTTTGTAGTGGCGTTCTGTGAGGATAACAGAAAATAATTAATGCTAAGTCTGATTCGTTAACCAGAAATCATTACTGTATATCAGCCTTGCAAATACCACTATCCCATTACCATGACGGACTGATGATGATGAAAAAGAGTTGATGGATAGGTGGTCTCTTGCATACCATCRTCAAATCTAATATGTGCAGAATGAGTGGTGAATCACTGCTACACCTGTTGCTAGAGGATTTTTTCTTTCAATACTTTTCCTATTACCATTAAGCTTCTCTTAGTAGAGAGGAGGATCCTTCCCAAACCTTCTTTCTAGCCCTTCTAATTCCATGTGTTTYTCCTGCTTGCCCCAAACCTCCTTTGTTTATAGGGATGTAATTAGGAGTAGCTATTTCTCTCATGCTTATACCATCAATAAACCTTCTAGGTTAAAAAATAACTCATTTCAGGAGACAGAGAAGAGAAAACATTTTACTTGTACTCTGTTGCAGGTGGCTTTGGGAAGCTTTGATATTGTGGGTAATGAAACATAAAACAAGAGGTCAAGGGCTGGGAATAGCAACGCTGCATGTTAGGTGTCATATCACTTCTTTCTCTTCCCTTGTATAATTCGTGAATGATTGTGGAGAAGGAAGTTTGTTGTTGAGCTCTCCCCTGGGATCTGTGCACTCTTCTCCCACGTGGGCTGCCAAGGGGCCCAGGGTCAGCCAGGGGGCTACAGACAGGTGGCAGAACTGGCCAGCTGTGGCTTGGGGCTACCTCCTTTCCTGTGATCAGTGCATCTTGACTCCTTGATGGCATTTACTTAGCTGCAGTGTGGACTCCACAACAGGTCCACCCGTTCTGATGAACTGTCTTATTCTCCAGGGTTGGACTGGGGATGAAGTGTTCTGTGGTCCGATGTCAGTATTCTTTGATTTGGTGTATAGATAACCACAGTCCTGCATTGCTGTGAAAGTTGCTGTGCCCTGGATCAGGCTTGATCCAATGCGTATGAATATGAGGAATGAATATGAACATAACGAATATGCATAGGAAGGATTTGTACTGATATCAATTGTAACGTGATACACCATCACCCCAAAGTAACTGTTCTTTGTAGCTGGAGAAAGTCATCCCAAACTTCTCAGTGAATAAACCTTCTGGGATCCTGATTTTTGGCTTCTTTTTCTTGCACTACGTTTCCCCATTGTTTGCTACTCTAACTTGTATGTTTCTAGACATAAATGGCTCTTTTCACCACAGTAACTGAACATCATGAATAAAATGAGATTGTAAATTCCTGTAGGGGACATCTAGCCCACATCTAAGTGCTATATAAATAATGATCCATCTAGAAGGAAGGTGATAGAGAAATATGAAGCTGTTATCATGGTTACTTCCATAGTGTGTATACCCAATATTGGGTGTAACTGCCACAAAACTGTTTAACAAGTCCCTTATCGCAGAGCTCTAGAACAATTCCTCCCCAGACTACCTTTCTTCTCTCCTCATGCATTTATCTCCCGGTCTCTTGGACCACAATCATACATTATGCTGTCAGCTTTATGGTTCTTTTCTACTATCACTCATAAGAAGTGTTATGCTTAGTCATAAAATTGCAGCTAAGAAAAAAATTAGTGCTTCTAGCATTATTAGGAAGCCTTCATGTCATCATCTATCTGTTCAGCGTTTCCTTTGATTCCTCATTTGTGGCCTATCACAAATCTAGGTTGCTGAGGAAAGATTTTTTTGGCAGAGAAGATTTTCATCCTTATCTGATGTATTCATTTCAGGGAAGAAGTCTATTCTCCATGTTATTTCCTTCTTTTTCCATATAAAGCATGAATCTGACTGTGATACAGCAGTTTTGAGTGGGGGACTTTGCAATGGATTTGGCCCTGGGCTGGGATGCAGAAAATGAAGGCCAATATTAGTGATCCCAAGAATTCTTGTGTGAAGGTAAGGGCTGCAGTAACCTGAAGGACAGCAACAGACGTGGAAGTGTATAACAGAGCTGCGGTAGGGGTACGTCTCTGATAGGCAGAGAGCATCACAAGAGAGAAAGATATAAGAAATATAAGACTCTTGTCCCAAGAGAACTAATCCAAAATGAGTACAGTTGGGTGTTGCTTTGGCTTTAATTTGATTTTGGGCTTTTCTTTAAAACTTGCAGGTTTTAATGACATTGTGTCCCTACTCATGTTCCCAGAACCATTTCTCCATGAATTTTCTAATTTTTTCATACTAAAATTATTTTTTTAACTAGATCAAAACTGCTTTGGTTTAACTTTGATTAAAATGCTAGATAGGAGAAAAATGTCAAAAAAACCCCCCTCAATAAGATCATTAGTCTGTTTCAATATTTTAATTGTGATTTTTTTCATCTGGAAGTGATCATCTCAAAAGCTTATTTCAATTACTATTTAAGAAAAACTTAAGTAAAATGTTAAAAAATATTGAAGTTTTATTCCTCTGCTAATTGAAGTTATGTTTTCCATTTTGGAATTAAAATGAACTGCCAAATTTATGGAGTTTTCAGCAAATGAGAGAATTCTACCACCTCTTCAGAGATTCTCCCATAGGAAATGTACTCTTAGACTGGACAACCTCGCTGATGAAGTTGATATAAAAACAGTATCCAATTATGGTCAAAGACTGGTAAGGTCTTAAAGAGTCTACACTGCACCCCAAAAAAAGGTGCGACCCTGAAGGAGGGCCCAGATCCTCTCCAGTAAGGTCTGGCCTAAAACATGAGACCTTGCTTTGCTTCCATGGGCTTTTCCCATCCCTAATGTCTTACTCTTCTTTTTCACCTCATCCTGAAGCTATCTGTGCTGAAGGAGGTGACGTGGTCCATCCAATTCTCCTTACCCAGGGGAGCATTGGAAAGGGAGAGACTGTGGCCATAGAGCAAAAATTTAATTTTCCTTCTTAGGTCCAAGAAAAGCAGCTTTCATAGCTGATGTCTCAGCTCTGAAATTATGCTGGAGACAAAGCAGCTTTTTCTAAGACTGACTCAAAAAAAAAAAAAAAGAGGGGGAATGGGGGGAAAAAAAAAGAGATGTAAAAATGCAGAAAACGTGGTATTTGCTGACTACCTCATGCTTGGAGAACGCTACTTTCCTTTTGTGTTTTGGCCATTATATCATCAAAACCTGGCATGTTTTCCACCGCCTGCGGGGATTGCCAATACAACAAGTCTGTACCTGGAGGCCTGAACCTTGCCTTAACTATTTAATGTTGTGCAATGATTAGGCCATGTCTCTAGGCCCATTTACTCCATCAGATTAACACATCAGGCAAGAACACATACTTAGAGAGAAGTATATCCTGACAGATATAATCAAACACCGTTTAAATCAAGGGAGACGACTATGACATTAATCTACCCTGGTATAACAGCCCATTTAAATGAGTAGGAGGAGGGAGGTGGTACAAGTGAGGATAGATGGTGTGTTTAAGTAGAGAAATGAAATCTGTAGAATGACTTCAGCGGAGATAGTTTTGATTGAAGTCAAGTAGTAAAATGAACAAGTGAGAGAGATAAATTTCTTTAAGCCGGAGACGCTTCAGATTAAAAAAATGTGTGTGCATACCAGGGATCTGTAACCGCTCAGACCCACAGAGATCTGTGGTCTTGCTACAGATAAATTAACAAACTGGAACAAAACGGCTCATATTCCTTGTGGAAGCCTAAAAATTGTTTTCTACCTTTTAGAAATCATTCAGCGTGAGCTTGAGTTAGTAGATTAAGGCCAACCAGATTATAAATAAGAGGATTTTTTTGAGGCTAGAGACAGTTTAGGTTGCCAGCCGTGAAGTAAGAGGAAAAACAGTAAGGCAGGTTCATAGACAAGAGTGAATTACTGAGGGTCTATGCAGAAGGTGAGACTGAAAGAGAGTGCTGTCACTAATTAAAGAGAGTGCTGTCACTAATTAACTGGAGTAGCAATGCAAATAAATGCAATCAGGAAATGCAGACATGCAGAGGCACTGGTACCTTGCTTTGTGCAGTCTGTTGTATTTGAAAAAGGCAACGATCCTAGCTAGTGAAGGGGAATTTCTGGGGTATCGGACAAAATCATGGCTTAGTGTACATGCTCTGAAGGTACTGCTCGAGGCTGCAGGGAGCACAGGGTCTCCTTCTGAGAAAAGGCTGGCAGAGAATTGGTACAGAGCGCTCTCACTTGTATGTGTATCTATGGGCATGTTGCCTTAGCTTGGACTTCTGCAAAGTCTCTGTCATTTCACTCTTATTCTTGGTGTGCAAATAGTTACCTAATTCATATAAGAAGTGGGTTTGTCTCACTGGATGACTTAAGCAGGAGAACAACCTGTTCTCCCTCTCTGTAAGCAGAGAGAACAGATTAGCTGTGCCGCTGCCCTTTCCCCAGAGCTAAGGCCCACCAATGTTCCTGAAATTATGCCACTTTTTTTTTTTTTTTTTTTTTTTTTNTTTTTAAAACATCTGACATACAACTATGAGTTACTAACTATACTTACTCAGGAGGCTTGACGTGGTGTGTGCCCTCCTCCTGCCAGGGCTCTGCAGCTCAGAACCCAGGTAAATCAGGCTTTTAAGAAACAAGCGCCACATGGAGCATGAGTAGCTCTTCAAAGTTACATAGAAAGCCAGGAGAGCTCTGTTCCAGCTAAATGCCACTACAGGTTGCACAAAAAGAGATTAGGATTGAAAGGTACTTGCTGTGCTGCTCTGGAATGGCTAATTAGCTGATGCAAATCCAGTCCAAAGTACTGTTAAGGAAATCAGACCTAGGAGGTAGGTATGGGTATTGTGTAAGTCTCACCAGGAAGAACGTTAAGACTAGACTGAGCTTGCTAGACAGCAATACTAATTTTTTTTTATCATCAGGAGACATAAATAATCGTGAGACTACAGCCTTTTTATTAAAACCTTTTCTTTTCAAACTCAAAAATATATTCTGAAGATACTACTACAAACCACTATTACACCTGAAAAATAATTTCTTGGATCAGACAGAAATCAGCCAAGGAAAAGCTTTTTTTAATAAAGCACCTTAGAAATACAGAATTTTTTGGTCCAACACTTTTTTTTCTTTAAAGGTCATTTTAGCTACCATCTTCCTTTGATCTCAAAGAAGTTGGGGCATGAAGTTTATAGAGCCGAGAGCGGAGCGTTCACAAGCAGCAGCAGAACCACATGTCCCATCACATACCTCCAACCCCATTCAACAGGATTCCTTAAAGCCAGACTCGGATGGGCCTTTCCTTTCTATATGGCTCTTCTGTTTCTCTTTGCTCTATTTTGGAGCAGGAGCACTGTTATAGGAGAAAAACATATCTCAGTAGGTCTACTCTGTTTATTAGGAGTTTCTTTCACTTAGATACATGCTACTTTTTTCTAACACAATGACTGTTTTGTCATGCTGAATAAGTTTTCCTACTCTTCATCTTCCATTTGGGAATATGGGCTAAACCTCAGAGCAAAGGATGATAAAAGGCAGGCGTAGCACTTTCATTGGGAGGACAGGGAGCTTTTGAAGTACGCTCCTGAAGCCAGCGAACAAAAACTACGCGGCAAAGAGAGCTGCCTGTTACAATGTGCTGCAGAGATGAGACCAAACCCAAATGAAATATTATGCTTTTTAGTCACTGGTCCTGCTCCTTAGTGATGAAAGGGATCTGATGACTTTCTCCTGAGTCAGAGCTTTCATTGTCCCTGAGAAAGGGATGCACTGGTTATATAAATGGCAATTAATTGAAGTACCTCAGAGCCTGGGAAACTCCAGAGCAGAGAAACACAAGCCTTTGTAGGTGGCACACAGAAGCTATCAATGAGGAAAAGTATAACTTTTTTTCTTCTAAGCGGCAATTGTTCCTGCTAATATATTTATTTCTGAAATCCTACATCCAGCCCCTGGAGGCTCAAAGATGATGTGCAATATCACTACAAAACCAAACTCTCACATTTGAAATGCGCAGAACATAATGAGGAAAGCCTCATCAAACTAGAGCAACCACTCTTGCTATTTTGCCTGAAACTGTCTCTATATCCCAGATGAGAGCTCTTCCCCACGCTCATCTTCTAAAGATGTAAGACCTACTTTAGAGAATGACATTTCCTAGTATGGAGGGCAGAGCTATGAGAAGCCCTCGGGATATTGCAGTGGCTTCAGATTCCTCTCTCGAATGAGTTTGTTCAACCGTGCTCTATCTACAGTCTATACGATTAATTAATGTGTGATAGATTAGTAACTCCCAAATAGGAAATCATATTTTTGCCACAGGCTGTAGCAGAAGTGCACAGGGTCTTATTCTGACATTGCTTGCGCTGATAAATCCTGAGAGCAACTCTGCTGAGTCTATCAGGCTGGCAAAGTCAACACAAGGAAGATCTGATAGGGCACAGCAGCTAGCAAAGCCGCCTATCACCCTCATATCTGAGTCAGCCACTGCAAATATACAGGCACACATGCGTATGCTATCCTTTTGTCTCAATCTTTTTGTTTAGTGGGATGAAAAATAATAAGCATCCAGGGAAAAGCATAGCTAAAGAGGAGTGAAGCAGTCTGTCTAGTGATATTCTGCAGCCATTGCTGCTTTAGCTTCATTTTTCTTCATCCTTGCAGAACTCTTTCTTTTAAGCACGTCTTTTGTCTCTTTGGTGACATTGGTGCCAGCCTCTGCTGTACGAAGGTGTCTCAGGCTGATGCATCTCCGTGCCGTGCAGCACCGGGGCTCCTGGCTGGCTGTGGGGCAGGAGCAGCCCTCGCTCTTACCCCGTGTTACTGCAGCACTAACTGCAGTTGCGGCAGTGGGAAACACAGCCGTTGCTTCTCTACAGAAGTGCACGTGCTAATAAGGACTTTCACACAAACCAGGCAGCCCTTCCTTGCTTTTAAAAGTGGAAAACCTGTTAGTTTGCAAAAACAGTTTACAAATTAGTAGAAAAATATAAACCAGTGATGGCTACCTCTTAAATCTCTTCTGTCTAGGTTGTTAAATAGGACAAGTTATATTGAGGATGGGAGAAGCTCAGCTGCTTTATGAAAGCAGAATTACCATACCAAAAGAAGGAGATGTGCTTGTTGCATATAAATATTGGTGATTTGTTTATAATCTTGGGAAAATGCAACCGTAATTGTAAATCCACCCACTATTAGTATCCCATAAACATAAAAGAATTGTGGATGAGCAATCCTTTGAGACACATCTTTAAGTGCTATACTTAACCCAATTGCTCCTAACAAAATAGATTTATTTGTGCCAAATCTGAAGGTTGGAATCAAGCACAGTGTGTTTTTTTTCTGGTGAGGGTTTCGATAAAAGGTCAAACTACATCAATACTGTGGCTGTGGTCTGCAGCACAGTCAGCCTGTAATTTTGTGTTCCTCAGTAAAATCTCAATACGTTTGGATTTCTGCACACCCAATCTTGAAACTGTATCTCTACCAGAGGGTGGAAACCCATTGATTTCAGTGGGGTACCAACAGTGCATGTGTGGTTTTGTTATATTTGTCTTTGTATCAGTATGACACAGAATTTATAGGAGTTCTTTATCAGCAAAAGTCCCACGCATTTGTATGTCATTTTTCCCCCCGCTCTGTCTAGATCTCACCTCGTTAATCAGTGCATTGCAATGATTTTAGCTGGCTGCAGTAACATAGCTGAAGTCAGTGACTTGAGTTGATATTTTGCTAACGGACCACCCAGCTATGCTTGGGTATCGTCTTCCATACGTATGCTGCAGTTTGTGCTTATGGTATCTGACGTAACTGCATTTCACTTTGCTTGGATCATATGTTCTTCTCCTCCATTTACTTTTGTCACTTTTTCCTCTTTATGATTTTCTGAAGTCAGCTGCACGGAATATCTCTCCATCCACCTTCTTAACATGAAAGGGCTCTTAGCTGAATAACACATATTTAAGGTTCACTTTCCATAAATGTTCCTCAGGATTCTTTGGCAACCTGTGCAGTCGAAAAACAATTATGCCAACAAACCTGTTTTGAGAATAGCTGTAGAAATTTGCATTCTGTCCCAGTTTCTGACACAGACTTCCCTTCTAAGGATGGAAAATTGCTCAGTTCTTATCTGTCTCAATTCTTCAACTCCAAGGTGGGAATAAYAACATTGCCTTTTCCCACTGCTTTCTCTATATATTTAGATTAGAAGCACAAAAGGGACAATGGCTGATTGATTATGTTCTAGGGTAGCTGCTAACACACAGAATTGCTTATCTTGCTTATTATTAAGATACATAAAAATAATGCTTTCAGATACAAAGGAAAACTAGTTTAAAATTTGAACCAATATTGATTTTCGGTATTTTCCAAAGTCTAATTAGTAACAAATGAGGGGAGTTCTTCCTTCGCAGTGTTTGTATCGTTGCGCTACCTTGCTGTGTCATGTTAATCCTGGTGCTAAATCACTGTGTACGTCATGCGTGTCCTCAAAGAGTTTTTCCTARGCTGCTCCTGATATGGTGCAGTGCTGTGTAGCCCTCAAGCCTGCAAATGAACAAGACCTTTCTTGTTTGTCAGCACACCTTTTAAATCTTTTTTTATGGCTATTTAGGAAGAGGGTTTCACTGTAACTTACAGTTATAGTTGCAGACTAAGCCACCAGGTAGTCTATCGGTCCTTGAGAGTATTTGCATACTGCTCATGTTTCTGTTTTGCCTTGATATTTATGCATTCTGAATAGTGAGAACAGCTGGTTGGGAGGCTGTATTTCCTCGTGGTGGGGGGGGCAAGTGAACTCTTGGTTTAAAAAAAAAATCTTCACCAGTACGTTCTCTGAAAAGTTTTTCAATTTTTGTATTCCAAAAAGGTATTGGTCATCTGAAACTGAATGCTTTCCAACTTAAACATGCCTTTTTTTTTTTGTGGAAACATCCGCTTTGCTAAAAAAGTAATTTTCCTTTGGAAAGACAATATGACCATTTCTGTAATGGTGAACACATCGCACATCTATGATTGTTTTTGTCACGTATCTGTAGTGCTGTTAGTACAGACGGGGCTCCAGGTCGCTTGGAATTGCTCTGCTGCCAAATATTGTACACCGAGTGCAGGGAAGTATGAACGTCTGCTTCTCAGGTAGTTCTCAGTACTTTTTCATATCAAGCAATATGTGAGGTCTTGGTAATTTTAAAAGTGGTCAGCAAGCCTCTTAGCCCAAGATTCACACTTTTAGTTTCTGTATTACTGGGAGGAGAGTGTTTTGTGTCTGAAGCAGTTCAGATGAGTACTAAATTCTCCTCTGGTTTTGAAAGCGTKGCTAGTGGCCACTTAATCTCCTTTATTCCTGTTAACCGTCTGCAGTGTATCTAATTTGCTGGGTTTCTAAGATACTTGCTTTATTTTTAACAAGCTTTGAGGTATAGGTTAACCGATGTCTTTATAGAGTATCTGACTACAATCTGCTGAGCTAAAATTTGTGGCTCAGCTGTCTCTCTTCTCTTGATATCATAAGCAATTCACCATTTTTATGATTTTACCCCTACCCTGACCCTGGGGAAAAAAGTCTGTAGATCACCTTGCAGTCTGAGCCTTGTGCCTGGCAAGGTGCTTTTCCTGCTAATTACCAGAGCTGTTAATTCTGTTGTCAGGTTTGACAGTTGAGAGATAGTGGCTATAAATGTCCATTTCCTGCCAGTGGAGTGAAGAGTTAAGAGCAGGATTGTAAAAGGATGAAAAGCAATTTCGAAAGTGTTTCTGCTTTTCTCATTGTAAGATCGCAAGGTTTCAGCAATGTTCTGTTTCCAAAGGAGGCATCAGCTCCTATTTACTGAGTACCGCTGCAGGGATGGTGACCTGTGTGGTGAGGGGCTCACTGCAGTTTTGACATGTTATTTACTGAGATATTACTTCAGGAACACCGCACAGTAACTTACAACGGATGTATGGTAACAACCCAGCAGCTCCTTGCAAACAAGAATAACTGCATGGTTATCTTGTGGCAATACTACCGCTTTATCTCGTGATAAGTAGGTAACATGACAAATAATTTTAGGCAGCACTGCAAGTGGTGAATTTAATCCAGGGCTACCTTCATGCTAGACTTTAAATTCTAGGTTTGACTGAAATACCTTTGCCCCTGCAGATTGCTTAGCAGAAATGTGAATGTCCATGTCGGTATCCAGATACACTGTGGTATTTCGTGCTAGGAATCAGCGGCATGAACAAGGTCGTCTTCTATTGCTATGGTCTCTGTTGTCATACTCTAAGCCCCTTAGCTTTTCATGGTTTCCAAATCTAGTATCAATATCTTACTTTGCCATTACCTCTTCGTGTGCATGAGATGTAAAGTAGGATTAAGGAATAAGTAGAACTGCTCATCTGCGTGTCATAAGCATCTATCGGTTGAAGAGAAAGGAAATGCTCTCTTAGCTCAATGCAATGGGGTTTTTGGAAGAGGTAAAGTAGTTTGTAACYGCAGTTTACCTAGGGACAGTACTGAAACTCTTGTGACTGGAGGGTTTTAGGAATACTGAATAGCATCTCTGCTCTTCTTTTATAAGAAAACAGAAAAGCGTTAATGTATATACACGTATGTTCCCTACAAGCGATCTGTGTTGGCAGGCTGTGGATTTCTAACCTGCCAAGATCTGACACAGCTTTGGATGTGCTTTGCAAAGTCCAAGGATATCTACTGGATTCCCAGTTCCCAGTTCTGCAAGAAGTTGGTTACTCCCTTCTGTTCTAATCGTGTTATAACTTACAAATGTGGCTGCTGCGATTCAGCTCCCAGGTCGACACAGGTATACATCAAAGTCTTTCTGATTGTGTTTAGATTTTTTTTTTTAAACAAATTACTTCTTTTGCTGCCCCTCAAGCACATCAATCTTTGAAGTTAGAAGTCTTCTCAAGCACAGTTAGTGAGCTTGCTTCAAGCATAGTGCTGATCTGGCTCTTGATCATCAAAAGCCTCTGAAAAGCTTAATTTAGCCTTCCTAAAGAATCTGGACATCTTCAAATACTTTAAAATATGTTAAGTATTTATTTGGTTTTTGCATACAGAAAAAGTGGAGATATGTCTTTTACAGAAGCCCGTGGCTTTTAGTACTTACCTGGGAGGTTTAAACCATTTCACTAGGGTCTGGTTCCACTTCTCTGGGGCAGGTGTTCTCTCCACAGGTTATTTTTTACCGATAACTTGTTATTCTCTGAGTATACTTGCCTTAGCTTTCGGCAAGCAACACACTGTTAATGGAGCAGAGGGATGCATACAAGAAAATCTTGAAAAGCTTGTCAGTAGGGCTGGAGCCTGATTCTTCAGCTTCAGCTTTCTGCAGCAACTGGAGCTTCCTGTCCACATGGGACGAGTGTTTATGGGGAAAATATTCCACTCTTGTTTGATTATTTTTGTTTGTATAAGGCTGGATGGGATTATTATGGGAAAACATAGGCTCTGAACTTCAAAATGGGAATTTAGCATCAAGATGTTAATTTTCCTCATGAAAATGCTTTAAGAAAGAATTTTTTYTTTTTTTTTTTTTTTCAGTTTCCTTTTTCATCCTCAGCTAACCCCTGCCCTGATGGGTCTGTATGATCATTGCCAACCGTGACAGCTCTCTGCTTCTGTTTCTTCCTCACTTTCAGCATCTTGCCTAACTCTAGGAGTTCTCTGGGGAGGGGAATGTCTCTTGCTCTTCAAAACAGAGTCTCCTCTGAGGCTTGAAGGAGCTACTATAACTGAAAATAGTACTATTGTGTGGATGTCCTCAAACCTGCAAGGGTTCTTTGCATTTTTCCAGGAAAAGACGATGAAAAGCTTGATATTTTTCCCCCGGTGATATACCATTTTGAAGATGTATTTATCTGAATATTGATTGAAAAGCAGAGCACAAGATCTCAAAATCAAGCTACTCTGAACAGCAAAGCTGCTGTGAACCACTCGGAGCTAAACTCAGGGTGTTTTTCTTAACCTTGCCATAGAGGATGAGGAGAGCTGGGAAGCCCGTTACACTCCTCCTGCTGCCTCTGGGCATAGCCGTGTTTTGCCTTAGCTGTCAGCTTATCTTTGTGAAACAGAGATACTGCAGATTTTTTTTTCTTTTTTTAAATTAAGGTTGTTCATTTATTTAAGTCTTCTATTTCCCTACTGATAACTGGGATAACAAAGCCTGCCGATGTGGTCTCTCTCAATATATACTTTAATACATTTGACCCACTTGTCATATTCTTGGCATCACAGCCTGTGTGTTTTACCAAGACTGCTTTGAAAATGAGCTAATGACACATACGGGGGATTTGCGTAGATACAGTGGACTTACACAACTGCGTGGCATGAGAGCGTTAGGAACGTGGAGAGTAGCTCTGTAGTCTATTGCTTGAAATGTACATCGCAGCAGGGCTGGACCTATTTAAAAATCACCAGAGGTCTTGCTAGTTAACTTCCCTTTCATGTAATAGAAAAAAGGGTTGAATGAGTCATGTGAAGCCAGCCATGAGATTAATATAGACAAAGATGTCATATCCTCATGCATGCAGCTGTGAATGGCATATCTACTTTGCCATCTGCAGATTAAATGGACATAGTGTCTCAGTGGCTGCTGCAGGGCTTGGTATAACTCAGTTATCATCAGGCAGATTTCCTGTTGCCTAATACCCAAACACAATAGTTGTTTAGCGTCAGACTTTGGTTTCTGGAGTAGTTTCAAAACCCGCCAGCCACAGTATGTAGTTTTATAACAACACCACCGTTAACTAATTGCACTCACTCGCAGAATTATGAAACCCGAGAGGATGATTTGGTGCATCATGAGTATAYCTTTGTGAATTTTTCATAGGCAGTTTACATTTTAGCTGATACTTAAAATGAGAATATTTTCCTGCAGATCTGTTTGCTCTGATTTCCTTCCTCGTGGTAATTTGGGGCTTTCTTTTCTAACAATTAGAAAAGCGACATTCTGTTTAATTACAATATTTACAGAAACAGCTTTTTTCCATATTGCAAGTTGTAACAAGTTTTATGTCAATTAACGAGTTTTATGTCAATTTGCAAAGACGCATCTGTATTGACCTCTAAGTATCATTCATTCCATTTGCAAATTGGACAGTTGAATGTGAGTGCTTGATCTACAAAAAGCATTTAAGGACATGTTATGTTAAGCACGCTATTAATCTTGATAGGAAAATACCGTAACTCCCTCAAATCGTTCTGGTATTCTGGTCATGGCTGATATCACTGAGCAAGTTTATCTAGATTCTTCATCAAAACTTATTTGTGAGTTCATTCCAAAAGGCCAAAGCTGGGAGAAAATCTGTGCTCTTCATACTGAAATCTCTGATGCAGTCACGTAATTCCCATTTACTTCAGTGAGTCACCCATGTGCAGAGAGATGAGAATTCTCCCTTGTTAGGGCTTTAAAGATTTCCATGGGAGTTTGCTTCCTTGAATATTTTATTTTCAGCTTTGTTATGGTAAGATGATTTTTCTGACATTTCGCTGATCACAAAGCAGCTGGCCCCATAAAAAATAAAGCACACACACAAAGAAACAAATGACTGGGTGTCTGGGGGAAAATGGGAGTTTTGTGTCTGAGCTGCAACAGATTGTCATCATTAAAACAGAGCATCAGCAAATGCTGGAATTATGGGCATTAAAGAGTGGAAGCATTTTCTCAGGTTGAAAGACAAAAGAAAGGTGGTACTTTAATTAAGCCATTGCTCATTTTGGGTGTATCACCTAGCTCTGATCATTTTTAAAATTCTAAAATAATGGTGTTAAATACAAAGARGGTAACAAATAGAAACACTGTAAGGTGCACTTGATTTAACTGTACAAATCACACCATCCCTTATTGCAGGTCTAAATGTACCGCTGCACAGATCTGCCAAGATTGGAGCACCATAAAATCCAAAAATACAGATGCTTGTCCGTGTCAGGGGCTCTCTGACAGAGAAGAGTTGAAATCCAAATTTAAAACTGCGATAGAACCAACCCCAGACATAGCCATTTTCTACCATGATCTCTCTTCCATCTCTGTAGTATATTTATAGCAGAAGATGGTCCTTATTCTGCATCCACACAGCACCCCTTTGCCAGTTCCTACCAGGGTCTTTGCTTCTAAGAGACCAGGCAGGTGAGTGATGGAGGGGTCTGTAGTTAGGTGCTGGAAGGACACATGGGAAGRACCTGGCCTCCTTGTTGTACCAGCTCCGTCACCAACTCTCAAAGACTTTTCCTGTCATAGGAAAAGACATAGGCAAAAGAAATGGCCCATGAAGGGCAAAAAACCCAGCCAATGGTATTAGGTGGGGAACTAGTTCATTCCCTCCTCCCTTCCGCGAGTTTTTTCTTAAACGCTTTCTTTTCTGAGTTTTCCATTTGTTTTCTATTTCTGTTTAATTTCTTGATTTATTTGTTTCTGCTTATCTATATTGCATGAGTCATCATGCTGTTAAAGACCCTTATTAAGGAAAGTGAACAATCTCCTTGAAGTTACTTATATGTGTCTCTGTTCCCGCCGCTTGTGGCTGCTTTCTCCCTGGTTATTGGAAATTAAAGGCCAGAAATTAGGTTTGACGTGGAATTTTCATAGGAATTTTTTTTTGAGGTTTTCCCTTAAAAGCTTTTTAATCAAAAGCTGGAACTAAAACCCAAATTACTTCTATGTTTTCAAAAGGAATAGGTCAGCACTCTGGGTTTATATCAAATGTTACATTTTCAGAAACAAAGAATTGTAACCTCAAGTTGAATAAAAATGCTCTTAGGCAGACAGCATCCTGGCCGCTGGCCCAGGCAGCTGCATTGTTTCTCCCGGGGCCGGGTTTCTGGGCAGTCAGAAGTGATGCAGAATCTGGAAACCAAGACTTCAGAGCAGAACAATGATGGAACTGAATGTGCTGTCGTGTGGGGATGATTTCCTTGCTCCTTTTTCAGCAGCTTTCCTGTACTTGCTTTCATTCCACTCCCCTCCTTCCCATTCACTTTTCTTTCCTTATTCTTCCCTTTTCCCTTGTCTCTCACCACTCACTTCCCTGTTCCCTCCTCGCCTTGTTGCCTTCACTGTTCTCGTGTCTTTGTCCTTGCAGTGATGCACTAACATGACCCAATACTGGCAGAGCTTTGCAGTGGCACATTTCCTGCAGAAAGTCAAGATGGGTTTCAAGGCAGGCTCAAAGTGTTATTTCTTCTGCGCAACTAAAAAAACTGGGTCCGTACCTCAAAACACGCTTCCTTGTTCCAAAAGAACTCGGTCCGTACCTCAAAACACATTTCCTTGTTTATCACGTGGTTGCTTAGCTGGTGCCTCACAAAGCCAATATGAATTTAATTCGTAGTGGTTCATTRAGAGGGACCTTTCAGGTCTTGGAGTGGTCTTGTGGCCTTTCAGAGCTTGCCCCTTTCTCTGTAGCCAGCTATCAGAGAGGGGTCTTTGTTTTTCTTTTAAGTTCTTGTTGACTACTCTCTGTTTGCCTTATCAGCCGAGGAGAAGAAATGCGAAGATGTATGTGTCTGATGAAATATTAAGACTTTTAATACTAGCAGCTCACAAGATACATAAACCGTAATTTATTTCTGTTTACAGCATTTCTGCTGGAAGTATCCTGCTAATCTACCTAATATATGTAAGAAAATGCAGACATGCTAAGATTTTTTTTATTATGACTATCAATCTTCACTGCAATATTATGAAGCAACAAGGAATGGACTTTTCCAGGAACTACATGTCCTATTTATTAAAGACAATGCCTCATGTTATCTGTCAGAGCCCTGTACACAGCACTGGGAGACCTTTTTTGAAGAAACTTGATTGGGTGATGTAGTTTTCCTGCAGGCTTTAGGTGTAAGATTTTGTCATTTTTCCAGATGAGGTTGCATTAGATCCTATACACATGCATTATTGAATGAGACATCCTGTGGCTGAAGCCCACGTAGGAGCTATAGGGCCAAGCACAGCTGGACAGAGTTGCCTGGGGCCAGTGGAGGAGCAATATTCACAAAACAGTCCTTCCCTCAGGCCTGATGCTCAAGGGAGCATGTCTCAGAGATGAGCCTGGGGACTAAATTTCCAAATTTCCAGGGGGGTAAAAATTATGGTAACTTAGATCTTTTTGCTTCATGACCACTGACCTCCATATCCCACCTGCAGCCAGGTTCTTGAGGCAAAAATGACCTTTCTCATCACCCTTCTCACTCTGCCTCCATGGCCACAAACCTAGAGCAATTGTTTTGTAACCATATTTAGCTTTCACTTTGCTTCCACTCTAGCCCTGAACAAAGGATTTATAACCCCGAAGCTGATCAGTGTTTTTTCCCACTTGCAACTCTTGGTTTAAAAAAAAAGCATCTTCTCCTTGGAACATTACCTTTTTCTCTGGAGGTTTCTTCCCACTTGTTATCTCTAGGTGGATGTGGTTTAGCCCTGTCTCTGTTAGTGGACGTGGGTCTTCGCAGGGTAAAACTTCAGAAAATGAGATCTAGCTTTTCCCCCTTTCATCTGAAATGGGAACTGGTTAACTGATGCTGTGGTGACTTCTTGAGGCAAGAACCCTGGCAAGGCAGACCAAGGGAGCAGGAGGAGTTTAACCCCCAAAGCTGGCAGGGAGGCAGGCTCAGAAGTGGGGTCTGCACCCCACACTTCTAACTGACAGTTCTCCCAGCCTTCACAGCCATGATACAAATAGGTGTGCAGCTAAAAATGGAAACGTAAATGGACCCCAAAATAAAGGAGATGGGCAATAACAACATGCTTGACAGGCTGAAGTCTGCTGCATGTTTTTAAGTTAACTGGATGCTCTGCACTTGGCTTCAGTATATAAGATAAAAAAATAAATCCTATTAATACTTTTATTTAAACTAGTCATTCAAATTTGAGTGGGCTGAGAAGCCGTAAGCACCCAGGTTTGCCCAGGATTACCCCTGGCATAAATTATGTACACATCAGAGGTATGAGAATATCAAGTGAGTTCATTTAAATTAATGTTATTAAAACAAATGGCAAATTGATTTTTGGTAATAGAGGGCTTGATTTACCCTAGCTTAACTCCATTGACTTTGGTGGATTTGCTCCTACTTCAGTTTGGTATAAATCAGGGGAATACAAAGTCCAGGGAGTGTAAATGCTAAGACCAAGTGAAATATTTACTGTCTCATGTCTTAGCGCATTCAAAGTAGTAGAAAATGTGTTTCTTCTGATTTATTCTACTGTAATGCAGACAGTGGCCAGGAACAGCAGAAGTAATGACTAGCTGTTTATTGCAGTGTTTGGCCTTAATAACTAATATCATGCTAACACAAACATAATTACAGATTCAAATTGAGCTTATATTTAAGATAGTCTTATATTTAAGATAGTCTTATATTTAAGATAGTCTTAAAGCAACAAGCAGAACTTGGGTATTGACCATTCACAGACAGAAATGGTTTCCAACCTCCGAGCTCAGCAGCATCGTAAGGTCTGAAGTCACTCATGTACCTGACTGGAGTCCTCCTTCCCCCTTTTTTAAAGTGCCTTCTTACTGCTTCATGAGTGAAAAATTAATGGACCTACTTTCRTTTGCTTTTGTGACGAGAAGGAAGCACTTCCATTAATGACACTACAGATAGGATTTACTGTAACTTGGCCTCAGATGGTATTTGTGGTTCCCACGCATCCTGTAACAATATGCTTTCTAAACTTAAACGGATATTGCCACACTGACTGTTATAGAAAAGCAGAAGGAAGATGATGAAGCAGCTCCTCCAAGCTAATTTTTTTTTCTGAGGCAAATTTATTGGCCTCATGTTCAACACCTCGGCAAGGGGAAAAAAGCCCCGACATGGAAGTGAGACAGGTTGCAAGTGCATTTTACCAGTGTGTCTGCAGTGGGGTGATTTCCTGCAATTAATTACTGATGTGAGGGGTAAAGTAGAAAAACAGACTTTTACAGCTGTTTTTACACTCTTGTGTGACATTATTATCTGACAAGGGCACAACTACCGTATTCAGCTCCACCTTTCCCATTCCTCCTCCACCTTTTTCAGCAATTCCCCCCACAGCTGCATCCTCTAGCAACCTTCTACTGATCACTTTGCACACCCCCCCGCAGTCAATGCTCCTCTGGGGTAGCTCTGTCACCGATTGATGAATTGGTAGCGTTCAGGTTCAGTTGGCAATCAGCTGCCTCTGCTCCTTGACCTCTTGCCCGAGGCTGCCTGTAGACCTGTCAATCATGGAAATATTTTTTGTGAAGTCAACTCTTTAAGCAATTAAGATCTATATGTAGGCAGCCAGAGCATCTTGCGTGGCGCTTGGGCCAGCTAAAACTTCTCTTACCCATTACCAGCCTCTGAGTAAGCCAGTCCTGCATAGAATAGATAAATACCAGCCATCCATCATCCCCCGTATGGTTTAGGAGTGTAATTTCATGAGCTGCCTGTGTGGGAGAGAAGTGTGAGAAGATGCTGCGTCAGTGTGTGGGCTGCACAAGGGACAAAGAGGTGACTTAAAATTTATACTGGAAATAGAGAGTGAGTAATAATGTGCCCACCATGGACCTTTCTTCAGAAGAAATATGCAAATGAAAAATGATTTGAATGATGAATTTAACTACCAACTGAGAATGAAGCCGGGAAGCTGAGGTGTGACCCAGCCCTCTGGCAAGATACGGTAGCAGAAAGGCATAAACCACAAAGTGAAATAACACTGTGTGTGTGTCAGGGGGTGAAGTTGTGTAACTTGGAGCTTGGAAAGAGAAAGTTTCTGTGTACCTGCTAGTTTTTTTCTTTCTTTCCTCTGTGGTGCTTTCCCATAATTAATGGAACTACCAGGAGAYTAAAATGACATGATGCTCCAGACCCGAAATCTGAGCCCTGGGGGATTTCTAAGATGAATTCAGACCAGAATACTGTATCCACAGGGCTGTGGGAAAGGGATTGGAGTTTGCGCCTTGGGCCTTAGAGACAGATGGATATGAACCAGACCACCAGATCAGACCCTTCAGATTTTGGAGACATTGTAAATAGGGCTCATATCCAAACATTACGGCATTATACTTGCTCTAGCAAAAAAACCTTAACATGCATGTATGAAACAGAAAATAAACTGCTAGGAAAACACAGAGACTATATTTGAGTTGATGGAATGATCTATCCTGATGTGATATTTGTCAGCTGTGGTCTCCTATGCAATTCTCCAGCATTCATCAGTCAAGCTGAAACAGGTTTTGAGCAATAAAGAGAAGACTTTCTTCAAAGAAAGTCTCTCTTCATGCACATGATCTGGAGAGAGCAATCCTTTATTTTTCCTGTTGCTATTCGGGGTGAATAGGATAGAATCTTTTCTCTTCTGTCCATTCTTCTGCATCTTCCTGCTTGAGATCCTTACAACTGCAAAGTCAGTTCGGTGAAAAACATCTCTCTCCCATCCCCTTCCTTCATTTCCTAAAAAAATAGATACTTTGAAAGGCATGAAATATAATGCCAAGTGCCAAGCGCTGCCTTCCTAAAGAATGTCTAAAATTCCTGTGAGACAATGCATTGTTTCAAAACAAAGCTATTTCAGGCAATTCTATCCTCGTATGTACAAAGCTATTCATCTGAGAGACTTTTTTTTCAGCACAAATATTCTTGCTCTGGGGTTTTATCTTTTAGAAAGAAAAAAGAAAGTGTTTTGGAAGATCAGTTTCATATTGTTACAATTTAAAATAAAACAAACAAAAACAGATTCTGCAGAAGTTCAAACCAACTGTCATTCTTGCTGTCCGCGTCTAGTCAAAGCCAGCATGATCCCTCTGGAACATCTTTTACAAACATTGTTTATTTGACAGTCCGCCTCTGGTGGGTTTTTTGTCAAATGTTACCAAGAATCCTGTGCCATGCTTAACTTTTAAAGGAAGAGTGTAGTGGGTTTGGTTTTACACACTTTAGGGTCTTACATGGCTCTTGGTGTGGTGGGAACTACCCCCAAAACTGCTGAATGTCTCCATGTCCCTGTCTCCGTGCCAGCTTTTCCAGGGTATTGGCACTGCGTTTATTGCTGTTTGGTGTGGCTAGCAGGAGAGAGAACCAAAGTACCGGCCTGTTGCAAGCCATTTTCTACCAGCAAGGATGTGGCCTATAGATTTTTATGAACTTTGATTCACAAAATCACAGAGCTGGAAGGTTATGAGCTCTGTAGAAGTGTTGTTATTTCCAAAGGAAATATTTTATAGAAGGCAGGCAGGTTTTGGCCAAGTAAAGAACCTCAGCTGCTGTTTTATGTACTCTCCTCATGCATGAATTCATTGTGGGCTTGAACCAGGAAAACCTGGCTAATGCTGCCACAGTAAAATGAGCTCAAAAGTATGGATAGAGCAATGATGCCTTCGTTTCTTCCACTTATTTTGCAGAAAACAGGGCCTCAGACCATTAGTGCTACCTGCTTTCTCGGCACCAAGCCTGCTCACTGAGATTAGAGATACAAAACTATTTCACTAGCCCCTGCTTTTTGACTTCACTCCAAGTCCTTGGTTTTGTTATTGTGGTAGGAGATAGATATTCACAGAGCAAAGGCAGGACACTGTTGCACTAAAATGTGTAATGTGCTCTCTGGGAAGTAAATTGTAGGTGTCCTACTAGATAAAGATTTAAAGATGTCCCTTCTCATTTCAGTGCTGATGGTAACACGGAGGAAGCTGGTTTTAGCAGCCGTTGGTAATTAGCCAGTTTGCAGTGTTATCAGAAATATGTGCTTTTCTGCAACAACAAAAACCCCTAGAAACATTCTTTTTTTATAAATATCTGTTAAACAAAACCAAAAAGTGGAAAAAGAAAATTAGCAGCTGCTATTGCACTAAACTTTAATGTACAGATACTGCTTTCTGAGAGCTATCATTAGAGCCAAATTAAAATATAGCCAAGATTTTCTAAATAAAACTGTCAATGAAGATAAAAAGTTTTTATGTTGACAGTAAAGCAAATTATTTTTTCCACTCTGTTGAGGTTTTGTAATGGTGCAGTATATCTGGTTGACTTATGGCACGCTAATGACAGATTAACAGCTGCAGGAGAGACGATTGCTCTGAGAATCGCTCTCGAGTGAGCAAAGCTGAAGGCCTGTGGGCAGGGGCTGGATTTGGAGGCAAAAAATGGGTGGAGGATTTACGCAAGGCTACACATTGGTAACACAAAGAACAAATTAAGAAATGCACATATGGATGTGAGAAGAAGTGGTTCCTAGGGTGGGGAAAGCCCCACGGTGGAGGTTACGTCTTGGCCCTGAAGGAACTGAGATGCAGCAGCAAAGTAACTGAGCTCGGGTATTTTCTATAGGTTAGGGAGGATGTGCACCAGCAGCAGTGAGAATTGCTGGGGATATTAAGTAGGTTAAGCGAGAATTAGAATCTGGTCTTTTAATGCATTGCTAGCATGTTCAGCCAGCACAAATGTCCCCGGAACCAGCCTGAAATAGCTATTTCCTTGGGTGTTTTCCTGAAATATTCACATGGGGAGAAAAGGTCACGCTGGAGGAATTTTTCTCTTCTCACCACCCAAAACTAGAGACCTTGTTCCCGCTTTGGGGTGGAAAAGGCTCAGAGTTCAGCTGAACAGAAGTTCAGTTCATAGTGGCATGGAGGAGTCCTGCCATGGTGGGTAAATGCTGACCTGTCCTGCTGCACTCGGGGTTGCTACATTTCCTGCTGGGGAGATGTGAAATGAAGAGAAGGCTTTGGAAAGTTGCCTTTTTGGTGGAAACGCCCATTGGATGAAAAATTTACTCTAAAGAGCTCACTAATCTACTATTATTTTATCTATCTGAAATAGTGCTTGGTAGTTTGTATTTGGAATTTGTGTTATTTGTTGCAAATGAGGCAACAGAATGGTTTGAATATCATGGTTTGAAGTGGAGCAAGCATCCCTCTGCTTGGTACCTTCATTGTAAGATGATGGCAGTGGCGGTTGCACATTTTATCTGATGCTCTTTGTTGTAAACAAATAGTCAAAGAGGGGCTGGAGTGGTGCAGCAGCAGAAGCCATTCATTGCCTCTCTGTCTTCTGTGCCCACAGCAAGTGGAGAGAAAGGGACTGTGAATCCTTAAGCCATAACTCATTCTCAAGTCTCCAAATGTGCTGGAGCTGCTCCCTTCATTGTACGGTGCCCAGTTATAACCTTGTCCAAGGACAGGGACTATTGGCAGCTGTACCAGGTCCCCCACCCCTTAGTTTCCAAGTCCTGAATTTCACCACCGTTAGCAAAGAACATGCATTTAGCTCTTCAAAACTACCATATCTTGGAGATCCTTGGATGCTTCCAAAACCACTGTATGTGATGACCTGAATTCACATGGAGATATCTTCAACATCTAATTAGACTAGTTATTTCGGCAGGGAGGAGGAAGGAAAAAAAGCAGAACGCTTAGAAAAGGACAGCTTTTCCTTGGATTGTGACATCTGAATAATTTAAAGAGGTTTTGAGAACTATGCTTTATTTTAATTAGTTTCTGAATCAGTTTCTGCTTTGCCTATTCTTTCTCCCCCCTCTTTGTACTGTTTATTTTTGATGACATCTGCAATCCTGAAAAAAAAAGAAAAAGGAAGCAAATTAACTTGGTTCAAGCCACATCAGCACATCCCTTGGAAGATCACAGCAGTCAGCTGTAAAAAATGGGCTTACACTGAAAGAAAATGAGGAACTCAGAGGGCTGAAAATGTACTTACCTATTTATTAACTACATCTATCTTTATTATTTTTGTATGACACCAAACAGTGTTCTTGGCACTTTACGGATGTGCACAAAGGACATGAGGTGGACTGCTGTGGCACTGTTTTATTAAGGCCACTCTGCATTTACATCTGCCAAACCCAGCACAAAGTCCATCCTTTGACAAACTCTCAGTCTAAATAGGCACAGTCCAGGAGAGCAACGGGGGAAGAAATGAGCCATGTGGCTGTGATTACCACTGTGATTAAGGAACATCACATTAATTCCAGAAAACTCTTTTTGCTCCTTGCAGACCCCTGCCCCGTGGTGCTGTGCATTTTGCCAACAGTCCTTCTTGTGTCCTATTCCCRCCAAGCAGCGAGTGAAGGGTAACCTCTGCAGCGACAGTCTGCCCATTTAACCCAGCTGTGGGCCTAAGGAGAGTGGAGGGAGTCAGGGTGAAGGAGATGATGCTCACAAAGATCTTAAGCAGAGAAATGAGAAGAGATCCAGCAACCCAAAGCTGAAGGAAACAGACCTGATCAACTGATTGCTCTTGACCGTGGTATCACTTAGCTTACAGCTATGTGTCTTTTCAAGTAAGACGAGTTGTCCTGTTTGGAAATGGGCACTGCTATTTGCAAACTTAAGTTGCCCATATGAAGTGTTGCTCTTCATGGGTGCAAGGAAAGGAGCTACTCCCTTCTCATAAACCTGGGAGCTACAGAAGTTGATAGAGAGATATATGTATCTTTGGATTATCATTGCCAGTCCACATTCAACACTGATAATTTTGTGTGCTTCCTGGAAAGACAGGATGTCTATGGAGTAAAAGAACATGAAATACAGTTGTAATTTTAAGACCATTTTGGATGAAAAATGAAAAATTGCCTTAACCAATATATTTTGCAAATTAATATAAGCCTCAGCTAATATTTTAGTAAGAAAGAAAAGTGCCAAGCAACCTGTCACAAAAAAAGACAGAGTGACTGAAATGTTTCATTTCAATATTTGTCAAACAAGAAGTTTTGAATTTTTTATTTGAAGTGAACATTTTGGGTTTTGAAATGTATGCCCTCCCTCCTTCTTTTTTCAGGAAGCTCAAAGTGAATCATACATTTTTTCATCCCCAAAGAATTTTTATTTTCAACCTTTTCTAAATGCTGGGCAGGCCAGGAAAAAAAAAAAAAAGTTATTTGTGCAACATTTGTTTGAGAGATGTGGTTTCTGAATGGACTGTGTTGTGATGAGGTCCTGAACACTGACTCACTAGTTCTGATCTGAGTTCAACAAACGGTACGCGTAAGGTAGGCGATGGAGGTAATTCTGTTCTCCTGTCGTTCTGTCCTGCCAATCTTCTCCTAAGCATTATCAACTAATGTGTGACAGTTACAAAGTGGATTATAGGCCAGTCTGTCTGATGTAGCTAAGATGAATCCATCAAACGTATATCATTCAGAATCTCAAATGGACTTGAACCTCAGTCTGTGAAGTTGCAGTTAAGTAATTTGTCGCGTTTTGCTAACACCTTTCCTCTGCTTGGTGTGTCCCATGTGGTCCTGTATTGCAATTCAGCATGCTGATTTTAGCTGTGTTTTCAGTAATATGAAAATTACTAGGCATTATGAAAAGGTCAGCTCTGTTAGACTCACAGAGTAAGTAGGAGGAATGGAGTTGCTCTTAAGATATTAATCATCTGTCATTATTTCTTATTAAACATCCCAAACAAATCTTGGACGGTAGTTCATTAGAGAGTGCATGTCCTACAACTGTCTGTGATAGGTGCCATTTTTACTGTATCTTCTCTTTCTGACTTTTTAATCATGTTACTAATTGAGATTCTTATTGTGGCATTTTGATTTTTGGGCGTATAAAATACATGCAAACATATTACCTCTATTAGGAAAACCTGAACAGAGAAAAGCTGTGTTGAAGAGTGAGAGTTAGCCTTGGTGAGCAGCAGGGCTGTCTGGGTGAGGAAGTACCTACGTGCAGCGTTCACTGTTGAAGACAAACTCAACGGTTTGACGAGATTCAAGAGATCCAAAGCATTGTCAGTATGAGAGAAATACACAATGTCAAAAATGTTTGACACGCTTAATCTAAAGGAGGCATTAGGTGGCATACTAATGGAAGTATTTAACTCCCTAGCACAGCCCAGTCTGCTGTTCACAGCAGAGACGCAGCTTTTGTAAGAGCTTTCTCTGAAAGATCTGCGGATGCCAAAATGGGCTTCTGTGCAGGCAGACAGACTGGACGGGGTGAGTCCTTCCAGAGGAGTTTGACTGAAGTCTTGTTTCTGGGCTTCAGAAGCAAGTCCCAAATAACAATGTGGAGGGGGAAGGAGCATATGCAACTGAAATACTAAACTTATTCCTGTAGAGCTGAAGAGCCAACACACACTACAACTCTTCAAAACATCCCTTCAGAAGGAACAGGCAGATCCTGTCGCTTCGGAAGGGTTGAAGGTGTGAAATGGCCAGGTGGAAGCACCCTGGAAAACAGCCAGCGTTCAGGAGCTGTCCTTTTACTAATTTGTAGATTAGAAAAAATGCTTGGTGCCTTCTAAATTTGTCTTCACATCTCAGATATGAAAGTTCAAGAGGTTTTTTGGTTTTTTTTTCTATGTCTTTTGATGGGGTAAATAGAGGGGAACAGAGGTGCAAGCTTTACTGGAAATGCATTTTCCCTTTACTGCCACTTGTAATGGGAGTAATGGTTCGGGTTCTTCACTGGTGGAAATGACTGTAGTGCTAATGAATTTAAGGAAGCTACTATCACTAGGTGACCCAGGGAAAGTGAGATCTGGAGCTGTGTGTTAACATTTTTTCTGTTGCAGGAATTGCAGGTTTTGCAGAGAACACATTAACCTGGTTTCCAATGGGTTTTTTACCTGACCCCTCAGAATGATGAGAATAAAGCAATAATCTTTTCAGAAGCAGATGCTGATTGCTTTTTTGAAACCATAGGACCAGAATCCCCTCTTGTGTAAACAGGCATAGATATGTGTGAGATAACTGGAGTTATGCAATTCTGCTCAACTCCAAAGGCTGTCCTAACTGTTTGCATGGCTGTCTTCTCTAGGAGAGTAAAGTTTGTGATGAAATATCAGGAAAGACAAGGAGACAGACAGGTTAGCCTCTGACCAGTATTTCAGCTCAGCTTGTGTAATGCAATGGTCACCTTATGCAAACTGCTCTGGTAACACCTGCATTGCTTCCTCATGCCTCTCTGCTAAGTTGCTTTTCAGTACTCCTCCCACACACGAGGGGTTTCTGTGAGACAAAGCCAAGTGGTGCAAAGAGAATGACTCTGCCGTCACCCAGCCACCAGCTTCTTCCCCCCACATGGCTATGTATGGTCACAGGCAAGGAAGAAACATGTTCCAGCTCATGGTGGCACTTCTTACAGGGGTTGTAAGCATTATAATGGAAAGCACGTCACTCCATAACACAGGTACYGACAGAGAAAAAGCTTTTGCGGGAGTTTTGCTCCTTGGTAAGTTGGATCCTGGTGGTGTAGGCTTTGCAGATCCAGGCCATGGACCAACAGCACTTCACACCTTGGCACCAGAAGGGTTGGCCTCTGGGGGCAGAAGCCAGGGGCTCTCCTGAGTCTGTCCACTTCACCTGGTGGTTTCCTTGGAGGCAGAGGGGTTTGTTGCATTAGGACTAAGAGATGCCAAAGAACGGGAGCATCTTTGGTTTCGTCTAGGTTCTTCCTTTATATTAAGTACAAGAAACAGGAGAAAAATATTTGGCAGGTACAAATGGAGGTGGCCGCATTGTAGGCAGGAGGGCTATGCTCATCTGCAGCAAGCAGTATCACAGCCTTTAGCTCAGTGATGTGGGCTAGCACACATCTTTTCCTTCTGTATTCATAGAGGACCTAGCACAGTAGAGTATGCTTTCAGAAACCACCACAGCACAAGTAAGAAATGGATAATGGAGTATTTTGTTTCCTTCTCCTCCTGCAGAGTTTGGTCTATTTTTATAGAGTTATATGTAAAATGAGCTACCTAGATAGCTTTTCATCTCTCTCTCTATTTGTCATACTGCTAGTAGATCGATACATAGCAAAAAGTTCATAACTTGGCTTTTTTTCCCCCATATCCAGTATTTGTTTACAGAGAATGAATCTGTCATTCCAGATCAACAGGCAACCACCAAATGATTTTATGATTACCATGGGAGCTCCATTGTTGTGGGGGTAAAAGGTGGTTGTGCACTATGGTATTTGTTACCCTTTAAATAAATGAGTAGTTGTAAGAGCAGATTTGTTTCACGGGAGTTTCAAGAATAGCATGTTTCAAGTCTCTCAGGTATTTGTTGTGTGGAGTCTGGAAGGCAGATCTTTGTGTACGATGCCCTGCAATGACATGGGTGGCAGGACCAGGAAACTGAACCTGGCATCCTTGGCTGTCAGCAGCGAGAGGTGGAGGCAGCAGTCCAACGGCTGGGCTGCATCAATCCTTTCATTGCTTGGCCACCTCTAGAGGGTGACAAATGGCCACACTGAAAGTTGTTACCGTAACTTTGTCGTGAGACACTCTGTCATAAGACTTTGTCATAAAGCTATATGGCAACTTTGTCATAAGACTGTCTCTTATCAGTGCTCTTCTGGCACTCCTTTGCAGACTCTGGTAGCAGGGAAGCTGTGGAGCAGTATAAAGGAGGTGAGCAGCAAATAGTCATTTACTGTTTCCCCTGATGCAGGAACTGGAGACTGTCAAATGAAATAGATGCTTTCCATGCAGTTGAAATGTGGCACTCCTTGTACAGGGTGTTTTTGATGCTAACACTTCACACATAACCTCTAGAAAGTCCTTGCATTGCAGATGTTTGGAAGGGAGGATGATCTGTTGAGGCAAACAAGCTTTCCCTGCACTTTTGTTCTCTTCTGGGCTGCAGTTAAGACACTGGATTTGAGCTAGAATGGCCTTTGGTCTGACTTGGTATGATAATTCTTGTGTTGGGATGCATTGTAATGGAACAAAACATAATATTTTGCAAGAATCAAATGGTTTTGTTCAGTATGCTTGACGTAGACTTGGAAATCATGAGAGGGCTTTGCAGCAGCATAGCCATATGCAGTTCTCTGAGTCAGAAAGAGGAGGTAACGTCTACCACCAGGTATGGAAATGCAACATGAAACCAACTCCACCACTTAGATCATCAGTGGACCTTTTAAATAAGCAGAGGACAAAATGTAACTGCTTTTTCTCCCAAGAACGATGACAAAAACTTTAAGCAAAATGCCCTCTTTTATATGTGGAATTAATAGTTCTATCAAAAGCTTTACATTTCTGGAAATCAGAAGAGGGTTTCTATCCAGCAGGCAAGTGAACTCTAGGAACACTAACGGGACAAAATGATCAGTGATGCAGGGGGAATGACGTGATGTGGAGACTTGTAAGTGCAGAGGAAGGGACTTGCATTCATGCATCAGCCATGAATAACCTGAGAATCCACTCCCAACATAAAGATATTCAAAAGCATATTTTCAGGATTAGTATATTAGATAACCAGAATTGAAGGAGCGGCTCTTCTTATATAGGCAAGTGAAGGTAGGATTTGGAATCTGATGTCAGGAATTGGTAAGCAAAATGCCACCCAGACACAGCCGCTTTGTCAGCAACATCTACAAATGTATTTTTCTTTTGCGAGGGGCTGCAGAGATGCTTATGATACAATTATGTATTATGGTGCTATTGTTGCATACAGAACGTGAGAGGGGAGAATGTTTGGAAGGAGGCACAGAAATGAAAAAAAAAAAAAATTAAAACCATCAGGACAGCCAAGTTGAATAATACCAGCTGAGGACCTGACTCATTTTGTGATGTCTGTGGCGCACCAGATGCATGCGCATGTATTGTGCTTACTGCCCTGTGGGAGTAGCTGAAAGAAAGAAAAAAGACATTTCTAGAACAATACTGGCATAAGGCACGTATTATTATACTAACCCCCCTGATGCGTTATGGTTTTAGAATAATTGTGTGGGTGTGTGGTGTTTGAAGGAGAAAGGAGAGATACTGCAATGAATCACCTCTTCCTCCCCTCCTGGCTTTCGCACCATGGGCAAGGCTGGTGGTACTTCAAAGCTTTCTCACTGTACCACAAAGATGTGCATTGACCTTTTAATGTCTTTTAAGGTCACATGGGACCATTTTGCTTCACTTGAAATAATCCAGTCCAGCAAATGCTGCCCTGGAGAGGGGTGTCCTGACTGCCCAGAGTCCACCAGCCGTCCCTCAGCTCTCTAGCTCCCCAGCTCTCCCTTCACCCACTTGCTTTCCCCTCCAGCACAAGCTGCTCATTGATTCTGAAGTTCTTTTCCTTTGGTCTTTTGGGGTTTCTGTCCTCCGTAAAGGATAAAAGAGCAGCCCACTTTAGTCCCGACTATGCAAAAGAGAAGCCTGCACTGTCTGAATTTCTCTGTCGGGTGGTAGGATGCAGGTGCATAGGGGTTTTCCCCCCAGTGATGTCTCTTTGGAGGTGTGCTCTGGAGCTGAAATCGTGGCCACAAGGAAAGTCAAGGGAAGGTTTCCATTAAGTCTAATGGGGATAAAGCCTTAGCTGATGAGGCAAACACGCAAGTGATGTATTCCATTTCTACTCTACATGATTAATACAGGGAACCAAATGTCTGTATCAAATTCAGTGTCTGTCGTAGTTATGCCAAGTTTCGGGGCTCAGACAGCTGGCAACCAGTAAGGAATTTCTTTGGAAATACAAACCATTCGCAAATAGCCCTAATTCTTTTACTACCTTTTTCCTTTTCTTAGCTATTTTTACCTCTCCTTTTATTCATTCCTATTATGTTTGCAAGGGATTTTTCACAATCATTTTGAGACATGTTGGTTTGTACCGCAGAGAAGATAAAGCCCTGTTTGGCTGAGGTGGCCAGCCCCAGCAAGGAGCTGCCGGGGATCCCGCTGCACCTCGCTGCCTGGCTCTTCAAAGGGAAGCTCTGATGCAATGTTTCTGTGGCCAGAGAGCAAAATGAGTCCCATGGGAACAGCTTCATTTCCTTTGATGTTTGGTGGATTTGGCAGTTCAGCATCACTTGATTCACCAGCCTGGCAGAGAGCCGGGATGCCTGCAAAGCAGGTCAAGGCTGTCATAATTTCACTGTGGAACAAACCCATTTTCGGACACGGTTTCATAACAGCAGCCGAGCGTTTCCCCTGCCCTGTGGAGAGGCTGGCCCCAGCGGCATGCGGCAGTGAGGGAGTGAAATCCTGGCTCAACACTTTCTGGTCCCCAGCCCCGTCTCGGCTCCCGGCCGTGCATACACCGCAGCACTGCAGCCAAGTCAGCGTCCTTGTCGCAGCTGCAGAAATGGAAGAAACGCCCGCACAAGAAATAAACTGAAATCTCTGCTGCAAGAGGACATCTGTGTGGTGCAGGGAAATTTGCAGTTTGTCAGCCGGTGATGCTGTTTCTGGGTCAGGCCCTGCAGAGGAGCACCGGCTTGGATGGCTGGGGAGTTGCCAGCTCCAGGGTGCACCCAGGGCCTCGGAGGAGAGTTTTCCAGAGGTTTCCAGCTGTTCTCTTCTCTCTTGCAGGGTAGGGGAGAGGGCTGTGAGAGCTTGTTGCAGCCCCCTCTCATGCCCACTGCCGCAGCCAGAGGGGCTGCCATGAGCCCAAAAGCRGCTGCCAGCACTGCAAAGCTGGAGCCTTCCCCAGGGCTGCTGGAATAACTTATTTTTGCTGTGCAGTAGTGTCCAGGTACCCTGCCCATGGTATGTGTGTTTGTGTGTGTGTGTATATATATATGTACGTGCATATATGTATATACGTACATAGATATATATCTTCTTTTGGGAGCCTGAATAGTAGTTCTGTATGGAAGATCTCTGAGCCTATGTCAGGCTTTCATATCTTTAAACTCCCCTGATATTTCCTAAATCTTCATTGACTGTGTGTTCCCAGCTCTCTGAACAATGCTAGTGATGAAGAAAGAGATCAAATGCAGAGATACAGGTTCTGCTAGGCTTAGGTGGAAAACAGTTATGCTTGCTTTATTCCCCGGAACTGGTCATTGCCATAGGGCTTATTTTGGGCTAAAGTAACGCAAATAGGCAATGTTGATTGTCAGGAGCGGGGATTTTAGGGTTCAAATGGATGTTGCATTAACAGAAGTGTTCAGTGCTCAGTTGGCATAAACATGATGGTGCGTGAGTCCGTAGGAGGTTGGTCAGCTGCTCGCAAGCAGCTGCTGTCTGCAGGAGGACACCGTGTTGGTGCTGGTTCTGCACACATTGAAGGGGCAGCATTGGTCCCCCAGTTTAGCTCACATGTCCCCATGTGATGGGCTGACCAAGTATAATTGTATAACGATAGCTCTTCTTTCCTGCTTCCCTTCCCATCCTATGTGGTTAATTGGCCTAAGCGAGAAGCCTCAGGGTATAAGGATATAAGAGCAAAACGTAAGCGTGCCATATATTGAAAATAATAATAAAAAGAGTTAATTATCTTTAATACTGGGAGCTGTCGGAGCTGAATAAAATGAGATAGCAGCTTAGAGTGTGTTTGCCTGCACATGTGGGAGGAAGGTGTGGAGGCTGTTTATTTACAATTATTCCCTTTCCGGAGAGCTGGTGCAAACCAGTGTTCCCTCACCCTGTTCAAAAATCAGTGAGAATCCTCCTTGGCTTTGATTTTGTTGCTGTTTCACTTACCCAACAGGTAAAGTTTAAAGGTTAAGCCAGGAATCAGCAAACCAAAACAGTTTGGACATGTCTGAATGAAAGCCAAAACCTTGAACCTCAGCTTTGATATACATATATTGCACTGGAGCACTGGCTGGTTTTGGTGCTCGGGTGTTTGCAGCACAAGATTAGCACTTGGCGTGCCTGCTGAGACGCCAGGTTGCTGCAGGATCCCAGCGCAGCCCCCACTGACGATTTGTATAAGCACTTTTTGCTAAGTCATCTCTGGTTTTCTTATATTCTTCTCAGGTTGGAGAAATAAGCTGCGATCTTGCTGGTTTTTTTCCCTTTCACCTGAAACTGCTAGAAGTCCTGAAAGAGAAGCAAAGGCCATTCGGTCACCTTCCATGCATGCCGCAGGACCTCCACCACAAAGACTGATTTCACCTTGGTGGCCCTCCCCACTGTGTTGCAAGTGCAATAGCCCCAAAAAGCAACTTTGCTGTTGCAGCTTCTTGCCCTACCCTTCCCAAGGTGGTTTGTCTGGGGATCCACCATGATCTCTCTGTGCTTTACCCCAGAAGCATCATTTGAATCCTTTTGCAGGACTCACTCTGACCAGTAGGTTACAGAAACACCTAAATCAAAAGAGAAATCCTATATATATAATTAGGTGCACGGCCCATGACTCTGCTCAGCAGCTTTAACTGCCCAGAGCTACCTGTGAGCAGGCTTTAACTCCTCGGTGATAGGCTTGGCACAGTAATGCTGGATTTAAAGATTTTCCGGGTGGAGGGAGTTAAGCAAGCTGTAAGACTCCATGACTTCAGCCTTTGTTCAGAGACAGGTAATTCCCTTTGAACAAAATTTTGGTGCTGGATTGCTCTGAATTCCTCCGAGCATCTGTGTTCCTGGAGTGTATGGTGAAATAAAATTAATTCYCCTCCACTGGGGCTCCCTGGATGGCACGTGCCAGGAGGGACACAGTGGTGGGATAGGGTCGCCATTCCTTGGAGTAAGCGAGTGTCAGGCAGACTGCAAGTTTTTGCTAAGAAAAATACGGTAGAAATATTTGTAGATATTTAACCATTATGCCGTGCTATGTTCTTGCTGTGCAATGCACTGAACACCTCCTCTCAAGAGAACAGGCTCAGGATGAGGTTGAGCAGAGAGGAGCGAGACAGCCACTGGAAGGAGATGTGAGGGAAATGTAATTCAGCTTGGAGCCGCAGGAAAGAGCTATGGCCACAGCAGTAAAGGAAACCAAGTTCCCTGGGTACATTTGGTGCCCCCGGCTGCAAGTGAAAAGGTGTTCTGTTACATTTGTGCCCTCTTTCCTAGTAATTTATCCAATTTTCACCTCTTCTTAAACTGTCAGATTTACAGTATGCATTTTCAGGAGAAAGGACTGTGCTCACAGCTTCTGTGCTGTGAGACTCTGAAAACTTGATTTCAACTTTAAAAATGTCATTCAGCAAGGAAAAAAAAAAAAGGTGTCAGCATCATCTGTATCTGTGGAATTAGGTGTTTAAAACTAAGACCAACCCATGTTAGCTCACTCAGGATGAAGCCAAATCAAGAGTGTTACCGGTTTTAATAACTTGCCGAGATTATGTAGCAGARTTGTGGGTGCCATCGTTTCTTTGCAGAGAACACATTAAAAACGGGTATTTTGGCTTGCACCACAATACTGCATAATGACAGTGTTATGCTGTGTGCCAGCAATTCAATGGGATGCTCCTTTCTTTGGATCACGTATCTGTTATCGCTCCAGGCAATGGGTATCTGATACAAAATAAAAGTGATGGATGCCAAGTGAACCAGTGAGTGGGGAGAAGATACTGTGGTTCATTGACTAACCAAATTACTTTGGGGGTATTTAAATGCATCTCTAGCTTTTTATTCTGCATGGGCTATTATAGATGAATTCTGTGATGATTCAGCCTTGGAAAAATTAACCTGTTCTGTTCCGTGTGGGACGCTGGTGATTGCAGGAGTATGATGATGTGTTGGGGGACTATAAGGATAAAAAGGTGCTGGGTCTGGACACTGGTGGAAATTATTTCAACATTTATCATTTAATTTTAGTAGAGCAGTATAGCTGTTCATACTTACAAACTGAACTAAAACTGAATGTTGATTTGAAATACAGGCTGCACTGTGTAGCTTTAGGCAGCAATGAGTGTGCACTACTTTAATGCATTAGCTTGACTTTATCCCCCATTTCACTGCTGGGTTTTCCATCCACCATGACAGAAACTGAGGCGGATTGATGAGTTTTGCTGCAGAAGAAGCAAAGCAGCTGTTAACTGAAGCAGGAAGAATCCCTCAACAAGTTATCTGTAAATAAGTAAATAAAACCCTGGATTGGCTTTGCTGGCGTTTGCACCCATCTTGTATTTTGTTCTGAGGAGATCGTAACAGATCAGTTTGTTTGCAAAGACTTTTGCATAAGCAGGGAATTAGAGGTCGGTGGCAAAGAATGTGCGTAGAAAGACATTTTGAACTTTTAAATATAAATATGCACACTGGAAACTTCTTCAATAAGRGTGGCCAAAATAAGACGCCATCATCTATATATCGTGTCCAAATTAATGAACAAGGTCCGCATTTCCAGTATCAGATACCAAATTGCTTATGAACAGTTCCAGCTGTCATGAAAAATATTCAGACTGATGGTAAGTCAGTTTGGAAAATCTGATGCTGCTTTTGGACAGTTCATACCTAGAAGAGATCTTATTCCATCCAATCAATCAGCTCAACTTTTAACACAAGCTTATAGAAAATAGAAGCCCTCCAGTTAYCAGGAAAATGCTGTTATCCACTATTACGTGAGAATTCCTGAACAAAAAATTATTTTAAAATGAATTTTTATATTGGCATACAAGGTGCACAGACCAGGGCAGTGCAGGGGCACTTTTGGGGTACTCTGGGATTTTTCTGATAGGTGTTTGCAGTTGGATTTTGCTGCAGACAGGCTGTCGTCGTGCAGAGGCTCTGACCTGGTGCGTTCGCTGTTGCCTCAAATGGGTTTATGGTCAACCATGAACACATTACGATGTTCAGCTAAAACCCATCAACTAGTTAGCCTGGAAGTTGCTGTGTCTTCCTCTGGAGCTGTTGAATTAAGATGATGGCAAAATAAAGTTGAACTAAAAGACATCTGGGAGGCTGAGGAGCTGAAAACCATAAACACAGAGAATTATTTTTGCAGATAAGTATGTATAAGCTGACAGGTAAAGCCTTTAAATTGAATATGTGCTGTCAGTGAGGTGTAGTCAAATAATTATTGAAATCCAGGGAGTGGGAGAATATATCGGAAAACAGGAATATTGGTTAGTGGGAGGCCAACAGGGGGCAATCGGAGCCTTCCCTGCCCGCGGCTGTAACCTGCCTCCAGCCATTGCCATTAGCCCAAATTGTTGCCTGTTGGGCTGTAAAGCGTTACACATTCCAGTTAATTAACAGCTTAAATTTGATCGTGATGGTGTGGGAGCTCCTGGGGAAAATGAAATAAATTCACAACTTGTATTAACAAAGACAGTGTTTGCAAGGGGGTGGAAACCAACAAAATTGCCCTGGAAATGTTAAAATGCTTTATTGGCGCGAGGGGTAGAGCCAAGTGAGGAGTGCGAACTCACCATGCAGAGCAGTTGGCTGTTGATTCTGCCCATTTGGTGAGAGCCAGCATAGGTGGGTGATGGTCTCATGGCATACCTGCAGATCTGCCCCTGTCTGGAGCCTTTCTCCAGGTGCTGGGTTGATGTAGCACCATCCCAAGCTTCCTTCTGCTGAGGGGGATGGCTCTCTCCAAAGCCACAAGCACGAGGAATGACACCGTATCATTGAGCATTGATGATTAATCAACAAACTAATTATCATTCCCAGAGCAGGCTCTCAGTAGCATTTCTGTCAGGAAGAGTGAAGGCTGAGAAACAAGACTTAGTATGCAGCGAATACGAGCTGTTTCCCACACTGCCTGCCACCAGATGACATTGGAGAAGGTTTTAATGTTCCAGGAGTAGGAGGACTACTTCTGTGTGTAATTGTGGTTTGGTGACCAATGTGAGACAAAAGCCTTTCAAAAAAGATGAACTTGAATTTAAAAAAAGAATGGAATAGATTTTCTGTGGACCATCATGCACATCCACCACTGGAGGCCCTTAAAAACATGTGGGGACATTTGACAAGATGTACATAGGGTTGGGTCTGCTTTGGGAAGAAGGATGGATTAAGTAATTCCTTGAATTTCTTTCCAGCCCTATTTCTGATTATTACTATTATTCTTGCCAAAGATAYCCAGGAAAAGCAAAACTATGGATTACTTTTATATAAACATGTTATTCCCACTTTTATGGGGAAATAAAATAATTTCTTAAGTAGTTCAACATGCAGAATATATTCCATGTGGACCCATCCCAGCTTTAGGAGCAGGGAATCGCATGGGCTGCGTTGCTCCCTCACTGGGCGTTGCTTGGTGGGCGGCGTTGCTTGCTGCCCCACCGTACTGAGGAACCACCTTTCACACGGGACTTGAAATTCTTCCCTCCTTCCAGCAGCTGTGATATGAACCAGCAATATCCTTCTCGTGTCTCGATTTGGATTCCTGCTCGTGTTTCATAACAGACAGTGTCTCTTTTTCATTCGGCAAGATGCCTGCCCTGCTTGCGTTTCTCACATTATTGAATTTGCTAGGCCCACCGGAGTGCTCGGTATGTACCATAACCCACAGCATCAGCTCTGGCTGCTTTTTTGGGGGTGTTTTGTTTTTTTTTTTAAGGGAAATATTTTCCCTGTTCTCTCACTGCGTGTCAGTTTAAAATCGGGGCTGCAGCCACCCTGGAAGGAGTGAGCAGAGGGTGCTCGGTGCCACAGCAAGAGCAACCTGCAGGTGAAGCCTGCGGTGGCGTGGGGGAAGATACGTCCTTATCGGCACCATGGAAATGGTCACTCAAAGTACACGAGCCCTGCCCGGCCACTGTAGCAATTCACTGCCCCGAGTGCACCGGAGAGGTTCGCGCCCCGGGGATGCACACTGCTAGCACGCAGCTGGTGCATCCTTGGGTCTGGAAGGGGACTCCGCTTCGTGTTTAACATATCAGCCGAGTCACCCTCGCTGCTCGCATCACGTGCAGCCCTCGGCAGAAAATCCTTGGCGTAACCATGGGAACACGGTTTTGCTTAAGCAGCGCTTGCGAGGATGCAGTTCATAACGAGCCAGGGGTGATCGGGGCAGGTGCGTGGGGGAGAGAGCGAGAGCATTCGTCTTTGCTTTCCTCTACCCCCCTGCTAATCAAATGCAAGAAAATTGTGTAAATGAAGGACTATAATTTCCCTTCACCTCCACAGCTTTTCTCAGGCTGTCTGTCACTGGATATCACTCCTCATTAAACACAACACCACAGGACTCATTTTCAAAATCAGATTTTTTTRATGGGTAGATCAGTGACATGCTCCGTGCCCTGGGAGTCCGGGGMAGCTCCAGCAACACCCGTGGATCTGGGGTCACGGGGGCCCCAGCTTCCCTGGAGCCCAGGGGTAGAGCACCATGAACAAGGTGCTCAATTCAGAGGTCAGGTAGCACCTGATGGCCRCCTCCATGGCTCTTAAAGTCATTTTTTAGGGGTTTTGCTGCRGGTAGAGTGTGGTCCCTAAATGACAGTTTTGGTGCCTACCTTCTTGTATCCTGTATTTTACGCTATGGTGACCACAGAGTTGGTGTCAGAAGTACGGGCACCCAGTGGCAGTAAATTTATTACCACAAATTGGTAAATCCCTCTCCAAGTCTCCAGAGTGACATAGGTGATACCAATGTTGGTTTCCCCAACAGACGTCAGTGGGAGCTGGCTGCAGCAGGTCGCAGCCATAGCTGCTGCATGCTCTGTTGCTCTTAGAGAGGATCAAAGGCACTTTATCTCGGTTGCTGTTCCCATTTTCTCCCAGGTTTTCCTATGATAAGAAGTCACCATAAGACGGAGCTCAGCTGCACATGGACTTCTCTGAAGTTTTCACTCCCCCTCCATACAACACCCCAGGCAACTGTAGGATCCAAACTGCTTTAAGCATTTTGTCCCTAATTAATGGACATATTTAAGGACATGCTTAATTACAAGTGAACAAACACACTTCAGTGCCACCCCGAGGAGAGGCTTCCCTAAACCAGCTCTCACTGCCCCGGCTTTAGAGCATGCTGCAGGAGAAATGGTTTTTTAGAAATGTTAGTGCAAGAAACATTCCTCCCCCTCACGCCTTTCGCACCTTTTCTTTTTCGTGAACATTTTTTCAAATTTTCAGTCACCTACATGTATGACTAAAGGCTTGAACCAAAGCCAGTCGGCTTGGTAGATCCATTCCCACAGACTTAGATGAGCTTTGGGTCATCAGCCGGTGCACCGGGGCATCGGAGCTGTGCTGAGAGGTCTCAGGCTACACTYAGAGGTGAGCATTTTGGGTATCAAATGGCAAAGCATATTGGAGCAATGGCTTGCTTTCATCCCCTCCAGAATGATTGCTGTTTTTCCTTATTTTCTCTATTTCATTTTTTTTGTCTGTTCTGTATTATTGTTTTCTGCAAATAGTGAAAAAAAATCCATCTAAAGCAAAGAGTATGCACCAGCTATTGCCTGCCCCCTCAGGAGAAACCATCTGAGAACACTGTAATATATATAGAGAGAAATTGCTACAGCTATTAAGCAGTGAACTGAGACAAAACTGAACTTGCATCCTTGTTTAGCTGCTCAACACGGCAGTGTGATAATTGCAAAAATATACTTCTTGGAGTGAGAAAATGGTAGAGATTTAGGAAGTAGGATCGATTATTTTTCACATGTGGGATTACTCTGTTATGATATTCTGCCAGGTTGCCGTGGGCAGGGGGAGGTAGCTCGCTTTCACATAGAGGTGCGCAAGTCGGACACGAATCTGTAGAAAATCTCTGTGAGAGGTATGTAGCCACCTCCAAACTTCACATCTCTGCTGTTGYGTCGTGGGGTGGAGTTAAAAGATTGATCCATTAAACCAGTCTGCTAATTCCTTCGCTAAGACTGAGTCTGGGCAGGATTCCCAGTCACTAAACTTCATCACCTAATCTGTGGTTTGCGAGTCGTTCAGGCAGAATGGAAATTCTCCCCAGCTTTTCAGTCACACAGCCCTGCCCTCCATAAATAACATTTATGGAGAAAGCCTAATCATGCTTACTTTAGGGAACATTGTTTTGCTTTCACAGCTACACCCAGTAAGGGACTGGGACCAAAACCTCAGAGCCACAGACTTTCCATCCTTCAGGATGGTTGAACGTGCATCCATCTATTGGAGCTCAGGCTTCCCACCCATTCTCCATACGGGCGGTCTGAAGCTGGGCAGCCCGGGGAAATGTGGGAGTTTGAGCACACAAGCTCTTTGCCTTTTCATGGACACATGCTGTGARACGCAGAGTGCTGCCTGCTATTCTTCTCTGCAGTGCTGGGGCTGGATCCAAGCAGAGCATCTGGAAGGCAATGAAGGGCTGAGAAGGACCCGAGGCAGAGCTCGGTTGGGACTTCAGGGTTTGGGGCACTGACTCAGGAGAGCTGGTGGCATTCAGGTGCCGTGTGCTTCAGCTCTGTAAAGAAATAACAGGATGGTAATAATGATGACGATGATAATACTTCTTTTTTCATCCAAGGATCTCAAGGATAGTACATTGAGGCCAGCCTGTTAGTTTTATTCTACTTTTGGTTTTTGACTCTTAGTGACAGTAGCAGAAAGTGCAGTTTAGCTTGGTTTCTCTCCTCCTCCATCAGCGGCAGTCTCTGTTCGCACAAGCCCTTTGCTAGGAATGAAAATGTTAGCAAATTGAGCTGAGCGTGAAAGGAGGCTTCCAAGAGATGGTTTTGTTGTTTAACCACCTCTTTGCTAATAACAACAGTTTCCTTGCAGGATAACAAGCTGGACACCTTCAGCCTATATGTTTGCACCTCTGGGAGCAAGTCACACTCCAAGACCCTTCCGAAAAGGGGGAGAAGAGAAGGAAAGAAGCGCATACAATTTCATGTGCCCTGGCGAACTGTAACTCTCTCCTCTCCTCCTTCCTTCCTACCCACTGGACAGATGAGGGAAGAGGCAGAAAATGGTTTGGGTTGCTTTCAAAGTGGCTGTCACTCTCTAGGACGGCGTTTTCCCCCGTTTGTGAAAAGGCCTGAGACTGTCTGACATCTCTGCTGCAGAAAGCATTCCGTGCCCTGCTGCTCACGTCATTGTGGCACATGCTGGACTTTGCAAATAAAAAAATCATGGCATGTATCCTCAGGAGATGTAACTATCTTAGATGCCCTGAAGGCAGTGGGAGGAACTGCTAGCTGCAGAGCTGGCCCTTGCTCTAGCTGCAGAAGAGCACGTGCTGCGCAAATTATGTGATCTGAATCTTAATCAAATCTTGTTTGCATCACTGGACGATTCTGGCTCAGCCTCTGGGCTGGATTTTCCTCTTGTTTCCAGGGCTGAAATCAGGAGGTGTGCTGTTTTCAGGTGGACTGGGACAACAGGCGGATTCCCTCCATCTGACACACACCAGAGAAAGCAGAGAGTGGCTTGAAGCAAGGGCTCTTCCCTGACAAGCCTGGGTTTGGGACCCGCTCCCACCGCGGCGGTGCAGGCAGGGTGCTGGGGCAGGCTGCGACTGCTCCAGCCACAGCGTCAGGTTGGGGGGCAGAGCTGAGCCCCCTGTCTCGACACCTGTAGGTTGGCTGTTGTGTTGGTTGTTTTATCAGCAAATCAGGGTCTGGCTGCATGGAAATCTCATTTTTCTTTTAAAAGCAGGTGATGTCAGAGTCCCTTCAGGGAGGAACTTTTATTTTCCTCTTGCAAGAGAGGCATGTAAAGGTGGCCAGGATGCATGTCTGAGGCTGTGCTAGGGAGCAGGGTGGGCTTGAGCTGGAACTTTCCCTGGGTATCCCGTTAGTCACCCAAAGCACCATGTTTGTAAGCTGGGGCTGTTGTAGCCCATGCAGTACTGGCAAGAAGGAGGCAGGCGGTGGCCGGTATCTGCAGCGAAGGGACATCCCAAATGGCACTGTGAATGTCCCGAGAGGTGGAGGGAGGCTGGGACAGGGTTCGTGCCAGCTCTTTTCTAAGCCTGTTTCTATTGTACTGCACAGAGCAATGGGGCACAAAACTGTTTGTCAAGATGACGATGCATCTTCTGTCTAATGTCATGAAAACGCTGGCTGATTTTTTCTCCTCTCTTGATTTTAACAGAGTAGAAGTTTACCTTATAAAAACGAAACAGGCCTGTTAGTGGGCTGGTGGTAGCGTTGTTTCAAGCTGGATGCAGAAGATTCAGAGAGCTGGATCGCATCCTTTTTTCTGGCACGCTGAGTGATTTTGGCCAAGTCTCTTGCCCTTGTGCGTCATCTTATTTTTGCTTGTAAAACAGAGACAAAAGTGCTGTGTTCAGCTGAAAGGACCCTTTTTTTATTCAAAAAGCTTTGTAATACACAGAGTAAAGAACTGTGGAAGGGCAGATAAGTGACAAGTAGTTAAGTTATACAGCAAAGCAAAGTAAAAGATGCAAGCCTTTGTAACCATATGCAAGAATTTTTTGGAGTCACCAGATGGCAGGATTTTAGATCAAATTTGTTTTCGCTCTGCAAATCAAAACATAGCATCTTTTATAAATGTCTGTCAAGTGAGACGTGGGTCGTCTTAAATGGCAGGAGTGTTTGAGTATCACCACAAAGGATCCAGGTGCAGAGAGTCTGGGAGACATGATGAATAATCAGTAAAAACTTGCTGCTAGGCACAGTGGTTGCAGGGAGTGTGGCTGGCTTTAGAAACAACTGGCACGGGGCAGTGGCGAGCTGTGTGTTTCTAGGATTTTCACCAAGGTGGGGTGATTTTCTGGAAGAGATGCTGCAGCCCAAGCAGGACCCGATGCTCAGAAGCACTGCGGCTGTGAGATGAGGCCATCAGGGCAGCTAATTGCTGTGGTCTCTGCCTCCTTTCCTATCTGCAAACCTGGAGTGTGTCAGCTGTAGACCTCAAGAGTCATTTTACTAGGTGGCAATAAAATGATACGCATTTTCCAATTAATGGTGCAGGTAGCATTATTTCATTTTTCATTGCCTGCATGATGTAACAGTGCTCAGGTCATCGTGGCCTTTCTAAAGAGGCAGGAAGAAATGGATAGGACTTCTGTGGGATGTCTAGCAGCTTTTCTTCTCTTTAATAGAAGATATCAAAAGAGATCGTAGAGAACTTACAGTAGAGACTAAATGTGTAGCACCAGGATAAATAAGGCACACAGTCCTTTGGGTTTAGAGGACATCCCTTCATTTTTGCTCAGTACAGTCCAGTCTCTCCTTTTTCAGTTTTCATGACAGATCTGGCAAAGACAATCTTCTCTTTTAATGCTGAGCTGTGAGTACTGCCAGACGCTCAGTTCTGTAAGAGCATGCAGTTTTGATCAAACCAAACCAATTATCCTACCAGAGTGATAGTTTACCATGTGGAGTGTGTCCATCTTACAAGACACTGCTGGAGTCTTTTTTTTTTTAAAAAAAAATGTACATATGTATTTTTTAGACCTACACCATTATTTGATTAGATTACTACTCTGCTAGGGAGCAAATGACACACTGCCATGGAGGTAAGCTGCCTTCAGCTAAATAAAGACTTAATTGTGGCACAAGTAATTCAACACACATAATAGACAAGTACATTCAGTCTGGAAGATCGATGATGTTGACAGCTTTTGAAAATTGTAAAATGTAACTGTTATTAGAGCAAGGTGGTGGGTGAGAAACAATGTGGCCCAAAGTAGATCTTGTCAGCAAGGCTAATGTATATTCCTTGAATGACTTGAGAGTTGCTGAGGAGGAAATACAGCCAGTTTGAATCTCCCGATCAGGTGTGAGATGCTTGGGGGCTGGTCACAGAATAGCTTTTGGAAATGTGAAACTGCAGGGCTGGGCTGTAAAAATTAGAGTGAAATCAGGAGAGAGCTCAGCAATATTACAGTGTTAGTTCTGCAGGGCTCTAAGTGACACCTCTAAGCATCATTTCTTTTCTCTTTAATTACTGGAGAAGTGGTCGAGCTGGTGAAAGTTTATTCCCATGTACCCCAGGGCAGAGGCTGCGCAGGGAGGGCTGTCGGAGGCAACCAGTCTCAGCAGACCCTGTGAGCAGGCTCCCATCACATCATGCAGCAGGACCTGAGAAGGAGGACTTTCAGCCCAGGAAAGGAAGGAGAAGGACATTGCAGTAAAAATAATCTAGGCTGCTTTGCAAGTCATTTAAAAGCTTGAAAAGAGTTGCTTATTTTTTAGAGCCCATTGGAAAGTGTTCATCAATGGATTTTTTTTTTTAAAGGTCGCACATTTCCTGAAAGGAAATTACTCCTCATTCTGAGAGTCTCAAATTCACTGTCACTCCATCACTCTCCTAATGTGTGGCACTCTTAAATGCACTTGGCTTTAACTTTTCAGCTCGTCTGAGCAGCATCGCCCTCTTTTCTCACAGCGCTTTTGTGGGTTTTTTCCAGCCCTCTCCAATTCTTACACCGTTGTCAGCCTCCTTCACAACGAGCTGCCTCTCTGACTCTTCTCTCAGGGCTCCTGTGTGAACTCTCTCACGCTTTTATACCTAGTGTCTGCTGATGATGCCTTCAAGACATTTTTTAAAACGTCTTTTGTGCTTCTTGCAAGCTCTTTGCTCTAAACCCCTCTCTGCTGTCACCCTCTGCCTTCCCTGCTGGAACCCAAAGCACATTCGCTCTCGAGTCTCTCCCATTCAAGCTGCAAAAGATAATATGTTAAGGTGATATGTTAAATTTGAACTGACAAGGGTTTGCATAGGACTGACATTTTTTAAATGCCCATCTCAAAATATTATTTTGCCTTGTTACATAGTCTTTTGCTTTGTTGTGGCTTTTCTTAATTAGTTTTTGACTTGCTGCTGTAAAAATTCAGAAATAAGGATTCACTGATCTCTGAATTGATTTCCACACATGCTATAGAAAGCATGGTGGAAATTACACTGGAAATTGAATATCATATGGTATGATAAATAGTAATTTAGAGGTATATTAACCTGCTTCCTTTAGGTAAAGAAATGTCTTATACAATAACTGTCCTCATTCAGGAGCTGACATTTCCTCCTGATGAGGCATTTATCTTACGGCTTGATTATCTTTCCATGAAAACACTTCAACTCTGACCTTTGCAGATGCTAGAGTGGGCTGTGCTTTCACACGGACTGGCAGCTTGTGGTGGCATGAGGACAACTGGGAATATGAGGTGTTCTGCCTACCCTAAATCACTGAGATGGTGATAACTTGTTGAAAAGCTCCTTGATGAAACCTAATTCCCTTCCTTTCACTAAAAGATAACTTATCTAGCAAAGTAAAATGGGTTGATGTAGAAGATCACGTGGAAGTGTGGAGCAGGTTGTGCACCGGAGAGAGGGGTTGCACTGCTCCCCGGTACTGCTGGTGGTGGTGATGCCTCCTGGGAGCTGACAGCTCAGGGAGATGACAACCTGTTTTCTGCCCAAGCTTCAGTGTTACGAGAGAGATTTGGGTACRTAGCAAAACAGTGCTGAAACAAAGCCAGGTGCTGTTATTGTTGTCTGCTGATTCTGGAAGTCAGACCTCCTTTGGTCTTCCCTCGGCTTACCCTGACCTGGGATGAGTGCAGAAACTGGCTTATTTCTGTAGGAAATGTGGAAGGCTGTGGGAATAAGCTGCACCATTTTAAGACTGTGATTATTTACTGCTATATGCAGCCAGAAAGGGGGTAAAACAGGACTAGGGATAGACTCGTGGTGCCCCAGCCCCTTCCAAGGGCAGGCTATGCACGCACAGCCCTTTCTCTCTCTCGCCCTGCTTACTTGAGGGCGAGCTCTGTCCATAGCACAACTCCCACTGAAGTAGCTGTGATATCTGCTAAAGTCAGTATACCAGCATAGTGCCCTAATTTCTTTTGCGGTCACTGCCTGACTGGGCATAACATAAAGGCTGTTCTTGAAGTATCTACTTACAAGAAAACATATGAAATGTATCCGTGCTTCTGGGAGTACCTTAGATCAAACCAGTGAATCCTTCTACAAAAACTGCAGAAAATGAAGACATCTGCAGAAGATGCATCTCAGTTTTGGTGCCATCTGACAGAGTCAAAAGCCACTGGTTCATGTCCTGCGTCACCAGCATGGCTGCAGAGAGTTTAGGGCAGCATCCCTGGGGGCAAAGGCTGTCTGTGCAGATGGACTGTGCGTGCCTCTGCATGCACCCCATTAACAGGCACCATGAAGTCTCTGTCTCTCACATTTACATCTGACCCTCCCAGAGCAGATGTCATGGACCTTATTAGCTTTTGTAGTTGGCTTGCGTTTTCCTTCATTGTACACTACAACCCGTTTTCTTAGGTTCTCATTCCCCCTGAAGAGCCCAGGACTCGGTACACCATTCTCTCCCTGCCAGCCTCCCGCTGGAGTGAGACTCTGGCTTCTGCAAGGGGGAAATCAGAGGATCGGGAGAGACACACAGCCTTACAAAGCTTTCTCTGTAAGGAGAGAGGTAGGGCAGTGGTGAACTGTTGGGCCTCATTAAAAGGAGCCCAGACAAAGCCACAGGAATGACTGAGACAGCTGAATTCCCTCAGATTACTCTCCCCTTGAGTTTTTGCTGTGAAATGATTTTCCCTGCAGGCTGCCATGCCCTGCACCTCTTGGCAGTGACTGCGCAGCTCCCGCAGCGCGCCTGCCTGTGCCTTGGTCCTTCTGTAACCGCTTTTGGGAGAGAAAGTGTTCAGTAATGCCTTGTTGTTGGGAGACTTTTAGGGATGTATGTGTATACTTGTTTACATTAGCAATTACTAATTCAGGAAGAGGAGCCTTGTGCCGGAAGTGTCGCGCTGCTTGTTTCTTCCAGTTGCCTGTCCCACCACCTCCAGCTGCCTCAAACAGAAAATTCGGTGTCGCAGAGACAAACCCACTGCTCGGGGAGAGCTCCATTGTGCCGAAGCAGCAGCGATGTGGGAAACACCTTGTACCTGGGAGCTTTAAATGTCCGTGTGGGTGTCCTAGGGTCGGGCTATTGAACACTTCAGAGATGAGAGCTGAGATCTTGAATATGACTCCAAATTTTGCGAAAGGCTGGTGAAGTGACAGGAGGTCAGATGTGATGTTTTTGCAGTAACCTGTGCTGCTGAAGACACCCATTGTAGTTTTTTGTGCTTGTTTCTGTGCGTACAAGGGAGCTCATTACCCAAACCAGAGCACCGAGCCCTTTTCAGTAAAAGCAAACTAGCAGCGCTGCTGATGCCCCCCTGACCTGGCAGCTCATTACAGCGTAGGTATGGCAGAGCTGAATGCACCCATCATGCTGAGATTGGATCCCATGTCCTCACTGCGTCCCATTGTGTCACCCAGAGCTGTTTAGGTTCAGACTTGCTATTTTCACCCAAGAAGCAGCAGCCTTTAATGAGAAGAGATCTCTTTCCTCCTCCAGCTCACTGCTGCTTGGTCACTTCTAAGTTATAGTCCGAGGAGCAATGAGTTTTAATCCAACAAAAGGGATCTCTAAACTATGCAAAACTAGCTGCCACATCCTAATTTCATGGACCTCCAAATGCCTTGGAGGTCCCGTGTTCAAACACTGGTTACTGTGGTGTGGTCATTTTGGGTGGAGGAGACTATTGTGGGTACACTAGTGCTGGGGGTGACAGGGTCCCCGTTGCACCCCTATTGCTTAAGCCAGGCATGGAAAACCACAGCAGAGAAATGCCAACGTGATGATTACCAAAGGCATGTCAAAGCCGGGTACTGAGTGAACAACCTAATTATAGCTGGCTGAACAGACCAGTAAGCAAAGGATTGTTGTTTAAAAAAGGGGCTGCGTTGGTGGTGCCGAGTGAAAACGTGTATGCAGGGCAATCTGCGCTTGGGACTCATTTGCGTGGCAAATGCAGTAGTTCAGGCATGGAGAGGATTCCCCACCAGTGACAGTGTTTTGCAAACACAACCAGAATTAATATACTGGGCAGATAAACCCCAGACATGCTCAGCTATGGATTGAAAAGGACTGCAAGAGATGAGACTCCTCCAGAGTTGAAAATTGAGACAAAAGCCTGAGCTTGGTTTTACTTATGCTAGCATGAATCAAGAATAAATCCATGGAAGTTGGTGGAGTGATGCTTGTGTGACGTAAATGACGTGATGTAAATGAGAGGAGTCAGTCCCCACAGTCTGTCAAAGGAGAGCGTGACATTATCAAGAGCTGTCCTTTATGTGCTTTCTATTGCTTATCTACCAACGTTCATTGCAAAAAATGAAGTTCCTGTGCATCTCGCATGTTGAAGCAGGATGCAAAGATTGGGAGTGCAATTAAAAGCCATTGGTGGTGCACTGGAAGAGGTGTCCATGTATGGGAACAGTGAGCTTTATAAATTTCCCCTAAGGAAGAGGTAGGGCAGGAGAAAATAGGTCCTCTTTGCTCAGGTCCCTTGAGGCTCTCCTGGAAGGCTCTCAGGTGCTGCTGTGACGAGGAAAAGGAAAGAGCAGATGTGTTGGGTACAGCACTGAGGTGGGTGAGCCCAGGAGCAGGGCTGCGGCACAACGCAGTTATCAGCAACGGAGTGGCTCCACCGAGCTCCAAGGGCAAACCTGGCCTGTTCAGCAGCGGGTTGTGCATGCACAGGCTGCTTACACCTCCCGCGCTGGAAGCTGCCTGCCAGCGGCTGGAGCCATGCACGCGGCCGAGCGGCGAGTCGTGCYGTGACTCATTCTGCGCTGTGGCCATGGAGGGTTGAGTAACGCTTGGTGAGCCGAGGGATGCAGCAACTTGTCAGAAGAGCTAATGAGAAACTCTCTGCCAACATGTTGGAAAACACTGTTTACAAAATGTAACATTTTTTGTGAAAAAGAAATCAATTTTGCCAATTTTTTTCTTTTTTTTTTTATGTTTGTAACAAAGTATCTCCTTACTCCCTGCACCTTCATTACTCAGTAGTCGGCGTGAAAGCTGATGATGAGCCCTGAGAGTCCAAGCTCCTTGAAAGGCACAAGAGGCTCCTTGGTCCTTGGTCTGCCAGGCAGGCTGCCCAGCTCCCCCTTTTTTCCCCCAGACCATCCCCGAGCTGCTCCAGGGCTCTCTGGACTAAGCTGAGTTCCCAGGCTGCTCAGGCAGGCAGCTGCCAGGAGCTCTTCCTTGCATGTTGTATTTCAAAATCAGCCAAGATCCCTCAGCATCCACGTTCGGGTGTTGCTGAGAAATTAAACATTGCAGAAATCCAGCTGTGTGAAAAAGCATCAGGCTGTGGGTGTTCTGCCCCAAACCAGCACGTGGGGCTTACCACCCTACACATTTTGTGAAGCTGAAATGTCCCTTTCCCCACCAGCCCAATATGTGCCGTACATCAAACGCTGTCGGCAAGACTGACTGTTTTTTGTCAGATTTTGCTTTCTCTCTTGCGGCACCACTGAGGTGAGTGGGAATTGTAATCACTTTCTCCCCCTTCCTTCCAATTAGTGGTCCCTCTTTTGCGCATCCTAAAATTGGCCCCTTGTGACATTTGCATGTCTACATGGCATTAACATTTCCAAATTGGCAGGGAGCAATGCTGTAGCTCAGCAACACAACCACCTGATGTGCTTGTTTTAGCTAAAATGAGGGTACACGCATGTGCGCTGGGGGGGTTCAGAGGGGAGTGGCTGAGATGACTAATTGCTTGGGGATTTTAACCCAATTAAGACCAGTTAATGGGCTTAGGAGGTAGATCGTTTGTAAATATCACCAAAAGTTGGAACTGTTTAATTGAAAAGAATTTTGAAGTTCCCGAGGTCTGAGTCGACATGAGCTCCCATGGCGCCGCCGAGCCCAGCCCAGCGCCCGTAGCTGCGAGGCATCTAGAAGGGAAATCGGATTTTGTATAATCATCCCTTTCCTGTACCTGATGACTGAGCACATTTTGTTAGGGCTTTCCTCATCTTTTGGAGCAGACGCGAAGCAGAGGTCCTGACCACGTGTGGTCATTAGAGATCCCATGGCGTTTCTAGCAGCGGTGCTCTGGCCAGATTCCAAATTGGGTAATTACATTACGTTTCCCCAAATTCCCCCCGTAGTTTCCACTGGATACAATTTTCTTTTTCACATCCTGCCTGAATCCATACTGTAGCCCTGTAACTAATTAATTTAAGAGCTTTGAAAGTATAAAATGCTATGTAAGTGCTGCAAGTGCTGTTATTACTAGTGTCCCAGTGTGATGCTGAACAGCTGTCGTGGGCCAGCCCCAGAGGGTGGGCTGTATCAGAGAAGGGGGATCCTTCGGAAGAGCTTTGAGGCTCATTGCAAGGTCACTCTATAAACCTGCAACAAAATAATATCCCTGGAAAAAGGAACAAGCAAGTAGATTGCATTTATTGAACTTTAAAAAGTTTAATACCAGTATAATCTTCTTCTCTTAATCTCCTTGAATGAAACAGTTTAACTAATATATTCTTGTGATGTTGATTTACTCTCATTTATATTACAGTTTCCCACGCAGAGATTAGCATCTCCTTACGCTAAGAACTGTATAAACTGTAGTAAGGGTTGGAGTTTATAATCCAAATAAATCAGATGGGCAAAGAGATGAAAATAGAAGAACTGGTCATCCCAAACTAGAAGCTATGATTGCATGGACCAACATTTTTAATTTCCCTCTGTAATCCAGGCTTCAGGGTAGCCAACTTGCAAAATATCCCCAGGCAGCTTTTCATGGGTGGGACTTCTCAAAGAACAGGAGTGGCATGTTGATTGAGTTAAATCTCCCTGGAGAGCTGCTCCTGGAGAGGCAGTGGAGAGGGACTGATGCACAGAACCTGTTGAGTCCTTGGTGGTACTGTTGGGAAGACCAACAGTTCTCCATCCAGCTGCACGCAGCTGCCCGAGCACCAGTCTTGGCCGGGGCAGCAGTGGCTGTGCCATGTAGACATGCCACTTCCTTGGCATTAGCTGGGGAGCTTGACATGCAGCGAACATCCCCGAAATGGCCTGAATTTTCAGAGGTGCTGAACTCTTATAAGTCAGCATTTAAACTACAGCATCTGTTGAGATGACCAAATACAGCTTTGTTGGTCTCTGTTCAGGCACCCATGCTTGGAGCTGTTTTTTTCCAGTGGGAGTAAATGCCTCCGCTCTGTAAGGGGGCTATGTTCTACAGCGCTGGGGTGACAAGGTCACAGCAGAGGGGCACTCAGTGTCCTGTGTCTTTCTTCCAAACATACACAGAAAGTGGGATGGCAGAGGCTGCCTGGGTGATGGGGAGGGAAGGCAGAGCAGGACTGGTCCTACCGAGGATGAAGCTGCTGCGGTTTTGTTTGCATGAGGCTGCCCGCACCCTGACTGCAGGACCCCAATTCTTCTTTTATTTTTTTTTTTAACTCTGGCCAGAGGGGATGGACTGCAGTTTAGTTTTCCTTCAGAACAAAAGCCCAGACCCRAAGGCACCCATGCTTCTTCTCACTTTTTTCCTCACTTTTTTTTGTTCTATTTCCTATGTGACTAATGATGCCTCACTGTTGTAAAGCACAGATTAAGATTTTGAAGCCTGGTGGGAGCGAATCACAAGGGCCGTGCTAGCAGATAACAGAAACTGTGTGCTACAAGCCTCTATGTTGCCCTGGAACAGCCGTCACCAGTGTCTGCAGGCTGTGGTGCATGGTGTGATGGCACGTGTGCCAGCGGTGACGTGTCACTGAGACATTTGGGTCATTGCTACTTTCTATGAATGTTGTAGTGAAATATTTGCTCTCTTCACCTCTATGTGATAAGGAATTGCCATGGGGAGTTGATTAGCTTCGGACAAGTGCTGCTGCAGCGAGTCTAAACACAGGGACTTAAATTTGAGTCTAGTTCTCAGTATATAGCCCAGACCACCTTGAGTCAACGCTGCGGAAGGGCTGTGCGTTTAGGTGTGTAGGAGGATCCCCAGGCACTGTTTGCACGGCCGTCTGCAGGCATCGTCCTGCCCAGCGAGGAGCACATGGGGGTATCGTGCACCCAGCCGCTGCTGGCATGGTCTGCAAACCATCTCGAGGGCAGCTGTAGAACTCTGCATGCAGCGCGGTCATGCAAGCCAGGGCTGCAATAGTTTAAAACACCAGTTGCCTGGTGTTTGTTAACAGCCCTTAGAGCTAGGTCAAGGGAAAGGGAGTGTATAGCTGTACGTGGTATGGTAGGCTGTGGCTCATGGTCTGGCATTAGCTACAGAGTCATCTTTGGCATCAGTTTAGGCTAAACGCTGGACTATGAGGTAGGACAGGAGGACTGGCACATCACTTTTCTGTGTGATGAGGAAGAGGCAGCTGGAGACAGTAAGCTGGAAAAGCTCCGCAGCTGGAGCTGTGAGCTTGTCTCTCAGAGCTGATACTTCGAAAGCCAACCTGCAAGGCTGAGACCTTTCATGCTCTTTTAACAAACCGACACTATACATGCTAGCAGAAAACCTGCAAACCTCTCTCCAGTCTAGTTACCTGCTCCTGCATTTATCTTGCTCATTCAATGACTGAGTGAATTGTTCCGTAGTCTCTGTAATTATTATATTTCATGTTTTAATAGAAAGGAACATGCTTACTTCAAGGGTAACTATTATTTTAAAAGGGTGAAACTCAAGCCTGAGGAAATTGCAGGGATGCAGTGTACCATCTGTTTAGCTGCTTTGGTTTTTGTAGGCTTTATGAAACCCATTTTGCTCAGAAGGATGAACTGGATGTGAATGGTTGACAATGACATTTTGAAGAGACACTCTGGCAAATAAGAAAGCATGAGAGTCTCCTGTGGACTGTTAAATACTGAATAAAATATGAATAGTGCTGTGTTTTACTAAAATGAGCTATTTTTAATGATTCCACTTATAACCTGCCAGCCCTCTGACGTGACAGCTAGCAACCGCACTCAAAAAACATGAATAATAAAGCAAGCAGTTTAAAAGTTGGCCTATATATTAACATATACTCTGACGTGGGTCTCAGGTGTCTCTAATGAAGAAAGATGATTGCACAAAGAACTAACAAGAAAATCATGGATTTCTCCCTCCCACCTGAAAGTTACTGATTTAATTTGGTGTAATGATGCAGAGAAAAAACAAACAAGTTTGATTAAAATTTTCTGTGCTGTTTTTGAACAGAAGCAGAGAGCTGTACTCATACTAGATGAGGAAAAGGAAATAATTTTCAGTTTAATAGCCACTGAAGAAAATGCTCAACAAGATTTAGTAGAGTTACATTTTTTTGATTTAGCAGTCCAGGATAATTTGCACCCAAGAACTTTAAAAGTCTGGATGTTAGTGTTTCTGGTTAACAGAAGTTAATTTTTAATAAATCTTGGATTACCAATAAGGAGTAATAGACCACAACAAATACGGGAATACAGTGTTCTAGTTGAGATAGAGAGCTGAAAGGGGAGGAGGTCTTTTTGGCCCAAATCCAACTTCTAGCTGAGTAGGTTTGTATCTGAGCTGGTTGCTCCAACAGTTGTCCAGCTTGGAAGGTCTCATCTCCTTGCCAGGCTTTGCCAAAGGCAGAGGGTTAGATCGGCTCAGTGGTTTGGGCATTTTCAAGGTAGCTGCCGCCACTTCTACCATCTAGGTAAGACCCAGGGTGGCATCAAGGACCCAGGGCTGGCTGGCTTCTCCCCTGCACAGTGTGGAGTGGAGATCTAGGCAACATCCCCAGCTTGGAGTGAGCCACAGGAGATACCTAGTACAGGACTGTGCCTTAAATATTGCCTCGCTGTGCAAGCATCTGCATCAGGGCTGCAAGCGGAGACCTCTCTCCAGTTAGGATCAGGATCCTAGCTTTCTCACCTAGATTGTGAGCATCCAACATTTTCTTTCAAAACAAAACAACAGAAAAAAATAAAGGAAATGGAACAAGCTGTGATCATCTGGGACTGTTTAGTCTGGAGAAGAGGAGGCTGAGGGGAGACCTTATCGTTCTCTACAACTACCTGAAAGGAGGTTGGAGAGAGGTGGGTGTAGGTCTCTTCTCCCAAGCAACTAGCAATAGGACGAGAGGAAATGGCCTCAAGTTGCACCAAGGGAGGTTTAGATTGGACATTAGGAAAAATTTCTTTACTGAAAGAGTGGTCAAGCATTGGAACAGGCTGCCCAGGGAAGTGGTGGAGTCACCATCCCTGGAAGTATTTAAAAGACGTGTAGATGTGGCTCTTAGGGACGTGGTTTAGTGGGCATGGTGGTGTTGGGTTGACGGTTGGACTCGATGATCTTAGAGGTCTTTTCCAACCTTAATGATTCTACGATTCTATGATCAGACTGAGGTTGCTCGCTGTCATTGCTTGGTGGCGGAGCTTAAAAAAGTTAACTGGGGCCAGGAAGCATTTGGGGATGCAGTAGTGTTCTGGAGCATCCTGAAGGAAGGGGGAGCAGGAGGCAGTGGTGGGGTTACCCCACACTGAGGAGGCTCAAACCTTTCTCCCAAGAAGAGTGGCCCAACCCGAAGGCCGCAGCTGCAGTGCTGTCTGCCTCTCCTGTTGGAGCCGCCTCGCTGGACCGGGCAGACAGCAAGATCGGCGGCAAGCCAGAGCACACGAGGCTGCGTTGCATGGTGGTTCAGGGTTGTTTGGTGTGAGCAGGGAAAGCTAGAGGTCTTGTTTCTGCTCTTGAAAAGGGCAGTGTTGGGTCCCAGTTCTGCTCTTTTTATGTCTTTTATATTTGAAGCTCAGCGGAGAAAATATGGAAATTGTGCTGGAAGCAAGGATCAGGACCCAGGAGTGGACCTCAGCGTGCTACAGGAATTGTAAAATGTGTTGTTTGAGGCCTGGAACATACGTCGGTCCCTTTACTGACATGGCTGCTTCTTTCCCCCATGGTGGTACTCCTCCTCTGCTGCAACGTCATGGCAAGTGCTGCTTCACCCCTCGGGGAGAGGAGGATGCCAGGTTAGCAGGTTCCCAAGCCCTGAACCAGGAAAGCAAAGTTTAACTGGGCCAGGAAGCAGCTTGGGGGCATGTTAGTGCTTGGGAGCATCCTTAAGGAAGAGGAAATCTGCCGCTAGGGACAGATAAGGAGCCACGCTGATACGCAGCAGGAGGATTAGCACTCTGATAGAGATGCTCTCTTTTGCTTTGAAAAAATTATTCCTTGCTGCTGAAAAAAAAATGCCCTTTTGGGCTCTTTCATGTCCTCAGTCCTTCTGTCTTTGAGAGAGAAGATGCTTCCATATGGTCCTGGCAGGGAACCGGGGAGTACGCTGGGAAAGGCATGATTTAGGAGAGCAGCTGAAGTGCTTGCCTGTCTGCTGGGCTGCCCCAAGCCCCTGTTTCTGTGGCACTGAGGATGCTCGGGGAGCCAGAGTTCCGGCGGTGCAGTGCGTCCTTTGCACCTCCTTGGTCCTCCCTGTGTCCTGTGTGTCCCTCTCTTTGTGCACTGTTTCAGTCCCTGCTGCTCAGGTAAGAGAACCACATCTGGAGCTAAAATTACAGAAATGGGCCAAATCAGCCCCAACCCCAGGCTAGGTTAGCTCACCGGTGAGCTGCAGTTGTTACAGTTCCTTATGGAAGTGCAGCTTCTTCCACCAGCCATAGCTGGTGAAACGGTGATTTATGCACATACTTGTATTTTTCTAGGGCTTTGAACAAGACCTTGTCTCCATCCAGCAAAATTAAGGTGGATGATTTCCAAACCAGACATTCATGAGTTTAATCCTTATTTATGTGAGAACTTCCACAAGCCTAAGCTCTTTACTGCCATTGCACTTGTAGTGCCTTTAATGGCTGTAGGTACATAATGGATAGACCTTCAGAAGAACAGCATCATCAGTCAAGTTCAGTAATCTTTTTCCAAGCAGATGTTGAAGAATTTACCAGGACCTCATGATACATACACCTGGAAACCTCTGAATTTGATTTAAAGGTGCTCACAGAGTAGTAATTAACTCAGAACTGCCAAGCACAAATACAGTTCAAGGAAAAAATATTCCAGCTTTTCAGTGCTTAAATGGAAAAATGAATTAATCATTGGTAATTACTGAGTTAAAAGACTTAACTCATGACTTGAAATACTCCCACACAATCTTGTTTCCAAAGCTTTCATTAACTGAGCTAATAATTACTACTACAATTAGAGATGTGAGGCATTAAAAAGTCCAAGATAATAAAAGATATGTAGTTATTTAAAAAATTTACCAGTCAGTTTTGCAGTGTCTAAGAAATTCACCTTGTCTCTTGTTTGGAAACGTTCCATTTTCACACAAATACTTGCCTTTTTGGACAGTAAAACTGTCTCATGTGCTGGCACAAAGCATCCCAGGACAGCCCCCAAACAGCACTTTGCTCTGGCTCCTTGTGTTTACCTGGGGGAGTCTGCGGTCACCATCAGGGGACTAAATTTGTGGAAAGGTTATTTTTTCTGGAGGATATGGAATGAAGCTGGTATGTCTCATGGTTTCTGATCGGGTCTCGTATGAGCATAGATGGGATTTTTTTATTCGTTGCCCTGTTTTTGTCCTGTTTAATACAAAGGCGATTCAGTGTCGGTAATTGAAGGAATGACATCAAATGCTAAACTAGGCCAATACTGAAATCTCAAACAATCATGTCTTTATGGCAAAACATCTCCATCTCCCCGCAAAGGGATGGGTTCTCAGCCGAAAGGAAAGCTTGGAAAAAAGAAGAGGTGGGCGGGAGGGGAGGTCACGGAGATGCAAAGGGCGGCTGGCAGTGAAGTGTTTGGGAGTTTGGCTGGCGGAGAAGGGAAGAGAAGGGGGAAAAAATTGACCATTAAATGGTATTCTCATGTACAGAGTAGCCTAGCTTTGATSAGGAGAAGGGTTAACAAACACACAAATGGACTGTTTAGTCAGATCTTAAACAGATTCTTTTTTCTTTTTGGCTTGTTAGCTTAATTATTTCTTGCCAAGAAAACACGGAAAAATGCTGCTTTGTATCAATACAAAGTGATTTATTTTCTTTTTCTTTTTTTTCCCCCTAACTTTTGGGTTAGCCACTGAACAGGAGAAAGAGTCATTTGCAGGGCTGTGGTGTGTCTCGGGCATTCCCCAGCGCCAGCCGCCCGGGGACGCACGCGCTCACCCAGCAGGGCTTGCACAGCCGCTCTGGGGGCGAACGAGGGACCCTGGCGCAAGGCCAATGGAAACTGGGATGCAGCCTTTAGGAGCGATGAGGACTTGCTCTACGTTCCTGTGACTCTGTCTACGTTTGTGGAGTGTTCCTGGGTGAATAACTTAAGGCTCTTGCCACGGTGTTGTACAGTCCCTTTTAGGAAGAGAATTATAAAGCACTGATCTTGATTTTGTTTACCAAAATGCAGGATGGTGGAGGACCAGAAATAAGAGTCCTGGAGAACATAATGAACGAAATGAGTTATTTGCAAGTTGTTCTGCAGCTACTTTTTTTTCTCCTTTGCATGATGTGTGTGTATGTGTATGCGCATCAGCGTGTGTATAATTCAGCAGCCATTGGCAAGGGGAACTGGGAACTTAAAAAAGCTGTAGCAAAAGGCAAGAAGTTAGGAGGGGAGGCAAATGCATCCTGAGGTCTCCTCCCCCTCCGTCCGTGTGCTGAAGGACAATCTGGGATACAGCTTTTCTTTGCAGTGGTGATGGACTTTACACAAAACCTTACCCTTTTGGCTTGTCTTACCTTGTTGGCTTGTTGGTGATGGGCTGAAAGTGTGCTCACATCAGAAATTCTGACTGATCTGGTCCTCCAGCTGCAAGAAGCCCCAGCTATTGGCAGTTGCTTAGTATAAAGCTTCAAGGCTTTTGAAAACAATGGGAGAGAGAGATGAGCTTAAACCAAAACTGGAAAACGTCTAGGCATTCAAATGCTCTGGCCTTGTTTCTGTTGGACACTGCAGCATGTCTTTGTGGTAACAGTCATTAGGCAAAGCATTTGCAATAATTTATTTGATGCATTTTGTCCATTTTTACTCTTGCTAATTATACTAAAGCGGTGTCTGATGTCTCTGTATTTTTTCTGATATTCAAATCAGATCCGAAGCATTATGCCAGCATATTCCTGCCTGTTGGGGCTATGGATAAACTCTTCGCTTTGACTATTTACCATTTAATAGTCATTCTTCCAACTCCGTGATTGAGCAATGACGTGATCTAATACTAATTTTGGTACTTGGCTGGCTCTCTGAAAAACCTACAGAGAGGAAAAGAGACTTCCAGCTTCTCCTACTAGCCTAATTCAGTAGGAGTTGTTCCATGAACTTGCTTTTCCAGTCTCAACAATTCTGTGATCTATGGTATCTAGAAAACTTTTCAACCAACATTTTTATGAACATAGATCTCTTATAAATATTTGAGGAAAACCAATAAAAAGGGCCACAAACTGAAGCAGATTCATGGGCTTTGCTCACATCACTGAACATTGGTATATGTTTTCCAAGCTGTGATGTTGATGGCTTTTCATCTGATTCATCTGATTTCCATATAATAAGAAAAAGAATTGTTTTTCCCTAACTGTAGGCAATTGGATGAGCCATAAGTCAAAATTAAAATATGATTATCTGTTACAAAGATCACAGATTCCTTTCAAAGTTTCATTATTTACAATCCTTTTCTTGGTGACATTTCAATTCTCAGGAAATTATGCTCTAAATTGTACCTAACATGCTCACCACCCACATGTAACACATGCAATAAGCTTATGAGATAGGAAGGGTGAATGTTTCCATTTTGATTTTGTTTTTTAATGAGATTTTGGAGTGGAGAGTAAGTATTTTGCTAAAATATACGGCAGAGATTGCACAGCAAAAGAGTCTAACAGGGCTTTCAGAGGCAATTATCTGCAATGTTATTTTCCTGCCATCTGGGTAAAATCCATCCCGTTCTCTCCAAAGCAATGTAAAGGTTCTTTGTGTAGGAGAAGTGCACAGGGTCAATAAAGCAGGAGTCTCATCTCAAATCAGCCCCAAGTTTGCTGCTGTGGTTGGTGCAGGGGGAAGGAGAGGCCTCCAAACGTGACACCCCGCTGCAACGCAGATTGCCCACTTGTGCTGAGCATCGCATGGGAGGTGCTGACCTGTCCCTGCTTGGGCTTAATTAATTCAGTAATATGGATGTAACTATGGGAGCAGTAGCAATGTGTAGAAGGACACATCGCCAATGGAGTTTGCATTCGTTGGCCATACGTAGCCCTTAGAGCAGAGGTGGGCTGGATGAACGGTGCATACAGCCTCACCTCTCGGTCCCTTCCTCCCTCCGGAATCCCCACGGTTCCCCACTGGTTTATCACCAGCACAACAGGATTCGGCTCCTTATGCACTTCAGCACAACTTCCTTGAAAATGAAACCACATCCTTTTTTTCTGAAGAAAACTTTACAAAACATATGTTGAGGGGGAAAATAATTAAAAGCTGTAATTGAGTCAACATCTGATCTCTGTTGATTTGGCGTGACCCTGAAGTAACTTTGTGGGACTGAAGCCAAGGACTCCAGTTATTCTGCCTTTCCTTGGTATTAAAGGAGCACAGAACCTGGCCTGTTATCTACTGGGAAACGCACAGTTGGAGGTGATTTTGTCTTCTCTTTCTGGAGATTAATTGGTTTCTTTGCTCAGGTCTGGAAATCAGAGGTCTGTAGATGACATACCTGTAATCATAAAAGATTTATTTAAGGGTATTCCTTTCTCATTTCATTACAGCAGCAGCGTAGCCTAAAACCTGTTTCCACAGGCTTACAAAACTAGCTTCTGAAACCAGTATCTAATGCACTGTTCAGTGCTAAGTCCTTATGGGAGCTGGCAATATTGGAATTACACTATTCCCATATAGCAGCTGCAGGCTTTCCAGCGAGCTGAGAGACTGCCTGGAAAGACCATGCGGATTTCACTTGTCTTCATATTAGGAAAATATTCCCATTTTACACACTAGTGTCCAGATTCTCAGCAAGCCTCTGCTGTTTACAGCCACAAGATTTGTCAGCTCATATGTCTGAATGCTGTGATATTATAACAGCGGATGCACTAGAAATTCCCCAAGCAGCTCTGTAGTTACAACTCCCATGTCCAAAAGACAGCTGCAAAATGTGCTCATTATTGCACAGTTGTATTCAAAGAACTACTGCACCCCAAATATCACAGATGGTACCACAAAAGCATGGGACTTGGTGTTTGTTGACATGAACAGCTTGGGAGCTGGGGCTCGCGTAGGGAAGGGACAGCCCTGGTTGGAGACCCAAGGGTCAGTGCTGTGTCGGGATAGCATCTAGGGACAACATAAGGTATGAACTTCCCTGGGAAATTATTTGTATTACTGTGACTCTCACAGATGCTAGTGAAGATCAGAGCCCACTGAATGGAGAAGCGTACCAAGGCTTCCTAGCCTTGCAGGGAGGGCTGGTGGGAAGCAGTGTGGGGATGCTGGGTGACTTGCTGAGATGCAGAGAGGCAGAGGAGAGTCAGGACTAAGCCCACATTTCTGTTTTCTAAATTTTGGCCCTGAGACAATCCTTTCTCTCTTCTAAATTTTAGAACGCCCTGATCTAGATTTTCTTCAAGCCTGTCTCTGATCCACTCTCTATAAATAGTCTCTGCATTCAGCAGCTTAGATGAGGAAAAAAAAAAAAAGGAAGGGGTATACGCTTTGCTGCAGATCTTGCAAAGCTCGCCTTTTCAAAACATTCTTGTTAGTAGGAAGGGGAGGAAGTAATGGGCGTTTGACGAAGTTAATGTACTCAGTGAACCATTGGAGAGCTGCCAACTCACATTTTTAAATAAATGTCAACATTAATTTTTAAAGTTTAAATGCATATTTTGCATTTTTGCTCTCAGCGCTCTCTGGTGCTACAGCGCTTTCCGAGGCACAAGAGCCGGCACGGCCGGGCCTCCCTGGGGAGCTCCCCGTGGAGGCAGCCAGGAACGGGTGCTCGGAGCACCGCCGTTCCCATGGCATTTGCTACGTGGGCGTAATTCCTTCCTCGCAGAGAAACCCTTACCTGCTGCTTAACTCACTTCAAAAAAAGAAAAAAAAAAGATTTTACGTTTTCACAGTGCTGTTTATTTCCTTCAGGCGATACCAAACTGAACCTGAGCAGAGTACGTGTGTTACAGATTACCAGTACAATGGCATCTCCTATAAATAGGGTCACTGTAGTTATGTCAGAGCTTTGCTGAGCACAGATTTAATTTAATCAAGGTATCTTTTAGTGTCAAGGCCCATCTGTTTAAAATTAGCACTGTGATCTCTCTAGGCCCTCTTTAAAATCATGGCGGTCCAGAATCCGTATCCCTTAAAGGCTTTTGCTGGGTTAACGGCATCCGAAGTGCTAAAGGGAAGGATATTTTTCTAAGGATGAAGCACTCTTTGGAAAGCTTGTAGACAGGCAGTAAAAACAAATAAGTGAAGAGGGAGTTGAGCCGTTCGCTGGGGACTGCATGGAGGAATTTGGCAAGAGGGAGGGCTATGGAGGGTAGTGCAGAAGCAAGGTGTAAGCAAGCTGTTCCTTGGCACCGAAGCAGGAGGAAAGGTATTTCCAGATGGCAGTCGGAGGGACCAGCTGCGGAGAGGAGAAGGAAGCAGCCCTCTGTGCGGAGGATTCCCCCTGGCCCTGGCTGAACCGCCAGTGCAGCTGCGGCCGGGCAGGACCGAGGAAGGCAGCTGCCTCCGCACGAGCCTGCTCGCATGCAGGATGCCGGCTTGGCTCTGCAAGCTGCAGGATTTGCAAGGTTTTCCCCCAGGACAAGATCTCCCAGAGCAAGAGCGTTAAGCAGGCAGATGTTCGTCTTTCCTCCGCGCTCCTCTTGCTGTATGACACAGGCCAAGGTCCCCAAAAGTGACCCCCAGCTGCCAGGTCTCATAACCTGAGTCCCTTCGGTCACCCCACCAAGGAGCACAGGAATCAGACAGGGTTGATTTTATCTCCATGGCACCATAACGTATGAACCTACCGGGAGCTGATGTCAGTATAGATTTGTTAAATATTTTTTTGATTAAATGGGCCTATAACACCACCTGGGAACATATCACTCAGTATGTGAGCTTTCCCCTCTGTGAAATGCAAACACTACAGGCTTCTTCCCCAAATCCACGGCCGTATCGGTCCCCTTGGCCACCACAGTCATCGCCTTCGCCCCAAGGAGAAGAGCGCACCGCGCTTGCATCCAGTTAAACCTGGCCTGCCTGGAGATGCTTTCCTGCCCCCATTGTTCTCCCTCTGCTCCTGTCCTTTTCAAAATATCAGCAGAATTTAAAGGCAGAGCTTGCAGCAAAAAAGAGCTGTGTCTTAGCAAAAAGAGCACCTTTAATCACAGTTTGCAATGGCAGCTTGCACAGTAAATAATAGTTGTCTTAAAATCACATTGCTCCTGTTCAGCAAACTCCTGTCTGTGAATAGAAACGCTGCTCAAAAGGCAAGGCAATGACAGTCCTCGTAGCCGGGATTCCTCTCCAGCCACTGTGCCTTCTGCGGAGCCCTCTCCCCATCCATATGTGCTGCTTGGGACAAGCAGCAGATGCCCACCCGCACCCCACAGTAACGTAAGAGTAAGTTGTCTATGTCTGAGGTCATAGATTTAGCGGACCAGTGCCACTAAATCATATTTTTATGGGTTTAGGCATTTTTTAAGACCTTCTAGTTGAGAATTCCCTTCCCCATGATGAAACCCCATCCCCAGACATGTGGGTCAGAAACCCAAGAGTTTGTGTCCAGCTTTGCATGTGGTCCAAAGTGCCTTGGAAGCCTTGGGTCCCCAAAGCTTTCCTGAAGAAACTGCCCTCGGACTGGCCGTAACTTCACAAAATATTGCATTTCTGATGAAGCAGCGTATCTAGTTTGTGTTGTTTCAGTGTAAACACTCAGCCAGGTTGGGGCAATGGTCCATAGCCTCCTCACACTTCCACCTTGCCCACCTCGGGCCCCACGCAGGCTGTGAGCTGAGCAGAACCACCTCAGCTTTTCCCATCGCGTCTTCCCTGGCTTGACTTAGCTGAGACAACATCTCCTTCCTCTGCGCTTGTCTGTTTGCAGCTCTGCCTGTGATGGCTGCTGCAGTCTCCAGGAGGAAAGACAACATTAAATTGAGGGTGAATTACCCACATTCATGGCATACTTTTGTGACTGATGGCACAAGCGACCTGCCCAGGGGAAGACGGGGCCACGATGAGCCCGTCTGACTTGGCAGGAGGAAGCTCTGAGTCAGCTCGCTGAACTGCGAAGGCTGAATAAATTCCTTGGCCTCGATGGAGTTTACCCTAATGACTCGAGGCTGCAGATGTTTTCCATTTCTCTTTTTGAACTTGCTCTTTAATATTAAGCAAAGTCATTATGAATTCCTTTTTTAACCTAAAATGAAGATTATCGTGACTGTCTGTCAAGTACACACTAGCACTCCTTAAAAGCAAGTATTTTATATAGCACCTTCAGTTTAATATATATGCAAATAAGATATTGCAGATTAATTAGTATGCAAATTAAACCATGTGTTATTTTTGTATACATACATCTTTCCAAGCCTACTGCCTGGACAGGGCAGCAGGTAGCTTGTGTGCTTGTTCATGAACCCGTTCATATTACCCCATGGTAACAGTGAAGGTCTCTCTGGTGTGCATGTTATTTCATCTGCCTCTGCCCAAAGATACAATGCTGAAAGTTTAAAGGATCTTCCATATTTTTCAAAACAATTTTTCATGCTGTAAATGTTTGTAACTGAGCTGCTGATCTCCAGCTACAATCACGTAGTTAAGACTTCAAAATATCACCTTTTCCAACTGAAATCACTAGTGGGATACTCTTTACCAAGTTCAAGTCACCAAAATCTCTGCGAGATGACAGATTTTACCCAGGTCATTATAATAACAGCAGCGGAAGCTGCAGGCAGGTCATTTGTAAGTGCAGGAAAGAAAACCCAGCGTTAGCAAACCTAAAATGACTTGGGAGCAGCTGTTCCTGAATCAGCAGGYTGATGAATAACAGTGGGGATGACGTGAGCAGCTGTGCTGGAGGTCCTGCAGGAGAGCCGCTTTCCTCATGGTTTCCCTGGGACAAGCAGGGGCCAGACCCTGCCGGTGGCTCTCAGGAAAGCCCACCTGTGCGGTAGGAGGTGCAAGGGGTAGAGTTGAGACCTCYGGGGATGGTTGCTCTGACAGGTGCATTTCCATCCCATTTGTCTTTCCCAAACTCCGGATCATGTTCTCCACTCCACATGGCTTTGCACCCTACTTATTCCATGGAAACATGGAGTTTGGCTGCAGATGTTAAAAACTGGGAGCTCAGGGAGTGCATCCATAGGGTCTTCTTATGGCCCGCAGAGCTCTTGTGGTGCTCCCTGCATCATTTTCTTCCTCTTTTCCAAAACAGCACGGCTGATCTCTGAGCATCTGGAGTAGCAGTCAGCTTTTCCAAAGCCTGTTTTCCCTGCCTTGCATCACTCAGCACACAAGCAATGTGGGGCCAGTTTGGTGGGAGGCTTTAGTACAGCCAAGTGTAATGACGAGCCATGGGGTGGACCAGCCTTCTGTTTAATTTAAGAACCTTTTCCCTATGTTTTGAGCCCAGCAGTGAAATCCCTGCATCCAGCTGCATTTCACTGTCTCATTACTTCATAGATCATCTCAATAATCTGATTCCAGAGCTCCCACATTCTATTCCTACTTCTCCAACCATCAGCCAAGTGAGCTGGATTAAATTTCTTGCAGCACAGAGGGGACTAGAATAGACTACGCAAGAGCCTAATTAGCAATCTTTTCCTTTTACAACATATTGAAGTTTTCTAGGCATCGAGCCATATTCTTTCATAGCCTTTCTCCTTCCCTCCCTCTCTCTTTTTTTGGTAGCCTCTAATTTTTTATTAAAGGATAACAGCATTATTGACAGTACAAAATACTTTCTTGCATACCGCTAAGCATTAAAAAGGGAAGTGTCAGATATACAAGATAAGAGAAAAGTGGAGCTAAAGCAGCTAGGCACGTTGCAGGAGCTATACACGCAGCCATAATAAAAGCTATACCAGTAATTTGCTTTTAGTCAGTTCCTGTCTTGGGGCTTTCCTCCAAAGACATTCAGTGTTACCTGCCTAGCACAAGCAATAAAGCTTTCCAATTTTCTTCATTGGGCTGTATTTCTGGAGTGGGCCTCTTTGGCCTGAGTTTCCTACTGCTGGGGTTGTTCCCCAGACAAGTGGAAGTGTCTCTTTCTCTGTGTGTGTCCCCCAGGCCAACAGCAATTAAAACTTGCTTGGGCATATGGTATGTGTTCAACTGAAGTGCAGTCACTGCAAGTTCCCTGAAAACCAGAGGAAAACCCTGTGTATTGGATTGTAAGCCTTTTAAAGACCTATGTTTTGGTCTTGAGAGTTGGTCACCGACCATCTAGAGCGTGGATGGTCCATGTGAATAGTGGGTGGCTGTTGAAACGATGAGCGGAGTGAGGAGACGCGGTCATTCAACAGTTGGTTCGTTGCCATGGGAGCTTTTCCCTTTCCCCAGGTGTGCTGAAGGAGGAGTGATTGTGGGAGGTTCAGGTCCATGTCCTTCATCTACCTCATGTGAGGCTTTAATTCTTCTCCTGCAGCCTTAATGAGTGCCCTGGGCAGTCAAGTTAGATGTTTTTCCTCTATCCCAATCAACGTTTAACGGCTCCCACCGAAATGACCGAGGCAGGCTCACCTTGAAGAGTCAGTGGTGTGTTGGGCCATTTCCAGCTCGCCTCTATAAAACTGGACCTGCCTCTTATGGATTTGATTAAGTTCCCACTGAATCCAATAGCAAAACTGCTATTAAAACCTACTGGAGCAGGCCACATGGTAACAAATGTTGGATTTTAATTTATTATAATAATATCAAAGCTAATGCTGGCTTTGCAATGAACCCCTGGAATGGTGCAATAAGAAAGAGGTGAAAAAGAACAGTGAAAAAATGCTATTAATTCAGAGACAGATATATTTATTTCAAGTAGATTATTCTTAGAAACACTCGTAGCATTATTTACAAGAATCTTTAAAAAATTGCAGTGCTACAAAACTGAGATTCATCACTGAGGTAAAACATTTCATTATTATTTCTCAAATCAATTCCCCCAGCAGAATATGAATTACAGGATTTCAGCCAGCCTTTTCAAGAAACCTCTTTTAAAAATTTACATAGCTTATAACAGATTGCCAGAAATATTGCAAGCAGCCATTAATTTACTCCTAACCAATTAAAGCCTATGCTAACACATGCACTGATATGCACACACTTGTTCCTAATTTTTCTTCTGCAGTTAAGCATGAACAAAAAGACATGCCTTAGAACTAAAAAGAATTTGAAGGCATTTTCRTGCTTTCTTTTTTCATACTCAAGGGCAAATGTGCCTTTGATAAATATCATTCTGTTTTTTTCTTCCAAAGAAGAAACCTCTTTACAAATCACTACATTTTTTTCTGCTGTTGATTGGCAGGTAGATTTGCAAACAGCAGCATGCCATCAGAAACAATGTCTCCTTTAGCTTTTAAGTTTAAATTGTTAGGGTTTTTAATTTAATTACTTTATTAAGGATACTAGGCTGAAGATAGATATGGAACAATGGGATTTGGGCTTTTTTGTATTACTGAATTGACAAGGCGATTTACAAAAATGGTGATGATCGCCAATGTTCTCATGGGAGCCCTGAGTGTGAACCCCTTTATTTGCTCTTTTTGTTAGTGGGGATGGTGCTACTTTAGTTAAATGTCATCACTTAGTAGTAATCTACGTACCCAATAGGTTAGTGCATTAGACTTCTATCAACTATAAGCAGACACAGCCTGGGAATTTTTACAGACCTGTGAGAAAGAAGAGATTGCAAGCAGAAACACTCCTTGTCTCAGCTGCATGTCCCACTGTGTGTCTGGGGTGCGTGTGGTTTGTTATCTGAGCATCTCAAGGTGCATCCTGCTACCTGGGGGTGCTTCAGGCTGAGAGGAGGAGTTAAGGGGTAGGGAAGACAGCAAAAGGAAGCTCAATAAAAATAGGAGAATGGGAAAACAAGTTATTTGGCCATCAGTAAATACGGTCTCCCGGTGTCTCAAAGTGATGGTAGTGGCTCTTATATCAAACCCACACTTGGTGAAATGGAGGTACAAGAAGACTCCTAGCTGAACCCAGGCCTTCCACCTTGCCTTTACAAATGAAAATCTGGGTTGTAGCCACCTATCACAAGAAAGTTTGTGTAACGGGTGGAGCAGCCTGGCTTATTCACAGGGAATCTCAGGGCTGAGTCAACTCAAATATGGCAGGTCCACCTGCAGCCAGCCTGCAGGAGCCTTGGCTTACCCTGCAGCCTGAAGTTCGTTCAAGGAGTACATCTCTGAGTCGGTGCAGCTCACGCCAGAGCTGTAGGAGCGCCTGAAGGCTGGCATGGCCATTGAGGGTTCATGCTTCATACTCATTCTCCTCGCCAAGTAAGCCAGTATGAAAATTGCTCTGCAAAGCTGTGGTCACCCTTGAGAGTTATCCATCTGAGCTGCTGGCTGTGTTCCACAGGGCAAGAACTGGAGCTAAGCATTTTCCAAATTATAATAAAACCCAAGTAAGACAGATGAGGTTTAAAACATTGTGATCCATGCTGTGAACTTTCCACTGTGTTTCAGTTCAAGCTGTAATATTATGATCAGCGTAAAAAGGCTTGAAATACTGGATTTACAATGGAAATACTGCCTTGTGCACACTGCTATACCTGGAGGTGTCAACACGCTCATATACTCATAGCATTAAAAGGCATCACAAGCACTTCTCTGGCAAGGCACTATGATTATTTTTCCTTCTGCTGTGGGAAGGCTTGCCACCCCTCCACATATATTAGTACTACAAATTTCAATAGGAAAAAGAAAATAAACTCCACTTGAATATCATTTTTGATGGTTGCTCTAACTCTTCTGATGGGCCCAAACAAAAGACTTCAGTTTAATGTGTGTGTATTTTGAGCTGTGCCCCTTGCTGACCCTCTAGTTTAATTTCCGTCCTTCAGATGAGATGAATGGAGCGTGAAGCAGGTCATATCTCAAAACACTGACACATGGGTTACAGACAGAACTCACAGGCAGGAGAGGCAGCCAGTTTGTAGATTAAATCAAAGCAGTTCTGAATAGATGGGAGGTCAGCAAGGGCCAGCTTTGACATTTGATAGGACCTTGTGATCAATCAATTCTTTCTTTGGTCTTCCAGGTTTCTTGATGACAACGCTTCTTAAAATAAATAAATAAATAMATAAACCCAGATGGGACATGTCGAAAACTGCCAAAGCAGCTCTGGATTGTGTAAAACGATAGGGATTAATTATTATTAAAGATGATAATAGCAGGAGTTGTTTAAAGCAGCCAGCATGGAAGTTAGTGCTCTTTAATTGTAAGCATTTTATCTGCATGCAGGGGTAATCATTTTTTGCATGGCGTGTGTTATATCACTACGATTTTGATAATAATCCAAAAGCATGATAGCACATCCTGGTTGTTTATGGTACTCAGGAGTAATCAGAAAGACTCCCTGATTAAAAACCTACTGTTATGTTGAAAGGAAAGCTGACGTGATATCCTGGCCTCTGATGAAATTTGCTCCCTGCTAAGTCATCCCTGCCAGCATGATTTATCTGGAGGGAGTGTAGGAACATCCCTGAGAAGCAAATGTTTGGCTTTGGGCATGGACCAGATCTCATGAAATGGAGCAATTTTGCCATGGGAGGAAGCCCCCCACCGTCTGTGTGGTCTTTGCCACATAAACATGCTCCGGCGGAAAAAAGCTTGTTAGGGGAGTATTTGCAGCATCACTCCACACCAGACCTGATTTTGCCCCTCTGATGTACGTGAGAATTTTCCCACAGGTAGAGCCCATTGGAAAATCCTCCATTTCAGCGTGTTTGTTTTCAGAGACAGCGTTAAGCTTTTCTGGGAGAGTATGCAGCCTAGGAGGGTTTGTCGTGACCAAATGGAACTGTGCTCTCACAAGGTTACAAGCAGATTGTTTTGGCTGTATTTTTCCATCCTTAGGAAAATAAATGATATGGTTTCTTGCTCCCCTTCCTTGCTTCATGCAAGAATTGGAAATACGGCATCTATTTGGGGAGTTGGCTGTGGAATCTCATTAGAGATCATTGTGAAAGTATTGTTTTTCAGGAAAATATTAAATTTAATAAAAACTGCCAGAAGTTTCTTTTTGGAGCATAAAAGAAAAATAGATGCAAAAGCCTCATTTGATGGCAAGGGACGTGCTGTAATGAAATGGAGAAGAGCTGATGAGGAAAGCAGGATTTGGAAGTTGGTTTAGAGAACAGTGAATTTCCCCAGTGAGCCACAAACTTCCCTGTGTGGTCTTAGCCTCTAGCTCATGGTTCATAGGCTAGGGCTAACATTTCCTTACCTTGGGGGATAAACTCCTTTCATCTACAACAATATAAAGACAGTAGGCACTGCAGTGATGGAGAACCATATAAGCAACTTGACAGGCAGAGTAATGGGCTTGTGTTTCAATGCTCTGCTAAATAAGACTCCCTGGGCATCCCCGGACACACACTTTCAGGAGAAATGAAAATGTCGGAACGTCTCATTGCTGCTGCAGGAATTCAGCCGAGCTGTGATCTCAGAGACACTGGTTGAGCGGTCAGTGCCATGCGAGGGCAGGGTTGGGCAGGGTCCCTGAGCCAGGTAGTGGCCATCAAAAGATGTTAACCTCCACAAAAACCCATTGATAGTGAGAAGGTAGGAGAGGGGAATTTGCTAATGATAGTTGGAGAGGTGGAGCTAGGAACTCCTGACTTCTTCTCTCACCTTGCCATTCAGTCTCTTTTTGACTTGGGCTGCGGTCTCTGGGCAGCTCTAGTTCTCTGTACTTTTGAAASTCAGGTTAGGAGCCTCTTGGAAATAAGGTCCATCTACATGCCTGCCAGTGCGCCCATTCTATGCCAGTCTCGCTCACCTCAAAAAGGTCTTGAGTTCAACACTAGGATGTTGCATATAGGATAATAAATTATTAGGGTTACGTGAAACCACTGCCTATAGTTGGTGAAGAATTAGTTAAAAGGATGCTGTAAATTAATAACTTATAAATATTTCAGTCCTCTCTTCTTTATGCCTATTTCTTTTATTGGAGTCCCTCGACCTACCTCACTCCCCCCATGTGCTGTTGGAGTCTTTTCCAGTCCTTACCCATCTTTTGCTCTGTGATAGCCCATATCCTTCCTGTTTTCATCAGTCGTTTCAGCATAAAGATTTGTTTATGGCCGTTTTCTCATCAGGACACCCCAAATCAACACTAGGTGTGTGCTTGGGAGGAAGAGGAAGGTAGCAAGGTCATTGAAGACACCCAAATGCCAAATATGTCTTCCCTGTGAAGAATACAGATTTGGTTTTTATGAAGAACCGAAAGCAAATGCTGTTCATTTAATAAGAGACATATACAGGGAATACTTCTTGTGATCAGTGATTTGGAGAACATTTGTGAGAGTCTTAAAAACATTGTGAGCAGCAAGAGGCTATTTTAAGCTAGAAGGACTATCCTGGGGGAGGGACACAGCAGCACCCCTAGCTGGGGAGAAGAGCCCCAGAGCAGCCAGCCCCAGTCTGAAGCTCAACTACTGCTTCAGCTGAGGCTCTGAAACAGATCAGAAAGAATCTGGTTAAATATAATATGTAACTGCATTTTATTACTTCATTTCACTTTATAGGAACTCTGCTCTCAATTTTACAATTAAGAACTTAACCCTTTGCTCCACTGAAATAACGTGATATCTTCCTTTCCAAGCTGGTGATGGTGTGCACAGAGGTAAATCTGACATCTCGAATGGCTTTACTCCCCAGAGGGTATGCAAGAAAAGCGATGAGCAGCACTGCAGGCAGATCCGCAGGGAACCTCTGTTCAAGGGAAGATCTGGGGGGATGCAGGGAACTGGAGATTTTTTCCTTCAAAGGTAAAGGAATTAGCTTTGGGCTGGTAGAGGTCAAGCGCCAAGACCTGGAGGATAGCTTTCGCTAGGAGGTAGTGTTACTGTCTCCTTGGAGAAATGGGTACGTGCAAAGATGTGCCCCAGAAATGGGTAGCCCCCTTGTGTCACAGATAGCATGTTTCTGGACAGCCTGCAGAAACACTTTGATTTCTTGCAGATCTTGGTCTTTATACTTGAAAGCCTGGGGTGTTTAACACATTGCCTCCCAACAACTTCTTTTGCTATCCTCAGGCTTCAGGAGATGAACTCTGGCATTAAAAGCAAGCAGTGCGACCCGTCTGCAGGCTCCTCAAATGCCCTCTTCTTCTATAAAATCCTCAGTCCACCTCATCTTCAGAGACTACTACTAAAACTATTTCCATTTTTAGGGATCTGTGAAAAGCAAGTTTTTCTGAAACCATTACATATTTTGTTCCAATTCCAAGTGCTGGCTTTGATAGCAAAAGGGCAGCAACCAGAAAATGGTTTGAATTCCTTCCAGTGGAAGGAGGAGCAGATGCAGACCTGATGTAATGAAATACTACATGTGATACATGCATATGCCCGCATCGAGTGCTAGCAATGAGGAAGAAGGCTCTCCAAGACCTTTAGGACACCCTTTTCCCACACACCTCCTCAGTCCCCAGTAAGTCTGTGCCTGGTGCAAGATCCGTTGCTTGCCTGCCTCATTGTAAGGAGCTGTAAAAATACGCAGTCCACTCTTTAGATATAGTCTAATGTTGACAGATATGCAGAAAGACACGAGGCAGGAGAAAAAGAAACTGTTTGGTAGAGTTGATCTTTATCGCTACAATTTAGCAAAATATGTCTGAGGGAAGCAAGAATGGCCCTTTTGAATCATTTCTTGCATTTATTATACAGCCTGTGGGAGAGAGGAATGCTTGAGGCAAGCTTGCTGCACAATTTCTTTTAACGGTGCCTGCTCTGTCTGTATGTGCTGAAGAGCTCACTCGTGTAGGAGAGCCCAATGTGATTAGAACCATTTCTTTACTCCCTGACATTTGTCCTTCTGAAAACATCTTTTGACTTGAGCACCTGGTCTGAGATAAACCAATTTGTCACCACGATTTTTGATCATCCACTATGAGGAAGGACAATTTCGGCACAAGGTGCTTATTCAGATAGCAGAATCAGTATTTATGAATTTGATTTAACCCCTGAGGTACTGAATTTTGTTTTTCCTTTGCACTAAGCAAACACGTAAAATACATATATCATGGAGCCATGGATTTCTAGCCATATGCTAGAACCTCATTTTTTGGTGACCGCACAATCATGAAAATTAAAAGGTAATTGAAATGCTTTAGGAGGGATTAAAAATAGGATTGATACATTATTAGTCACACCATAATTTATTTGGGAAGTCTCTGCCCTATTTTTTGTTTTTTTAAATAATCTTACTCTCTCCTAATTCAAATACTTTCCAGGCTCTACAGAACACTATTTCCCCACTTTTATTCACAGTCTGAAAAGCAAACGCCATTGCAAGCTGCCATGTTTTTCACGCTTCATTATTGTACATTTTCTAGTACGTAATGAACTATCCCCATGAAAATTTGCTGTGAATTGTCTTGTAATTGCCTAGATATGAAGGAAAATGTGGTTAGAGTAAAATAACATTAACGTTAAAAATAGGAAAATTGCAGTTAATCCATGTGAAGAGAAATACTCCATCTCATCACAAAAAGAAGCAAGGGTGCTGGAAGAGAGCTGGTGGAAACAGGGAGCTCGGTGTACCTTTGGGGTCTGGCTCTGATGGAAGAAGGAGGAGATAGCAAAGGCATTATCATAGGGGCAGGTCTCCTGCCCCAGTAGCCATGGGGAACCTGCTAGAGATGCCACCTTCAGCCTTCAGGCTTCTGCATAAGAAAGATATTAATTAGTTGAAGGAAAATCTGAGAAGCTCACAGTCATTATGGGGAGTTGGATGGGTTAACTTGTGGAAAATCATATAGCAGGGCAAAAAAAAGAGTGGGGGAGGAATTAATGAGAGGGAATCCTAGAAGTGCAGCTAGAAAAAATAAGGGTGATTTTCAGAAAGATTCAGAAAATACAAATGTAAATATAAATGTGAAGAAAAATGYGCAGTCCACAGGGAGGTGATCTTCATGCTGCAGGATTTTCCAAATCGGGCTGGAGAAAACTCCAGACGCTGTCACTAAGGAGCAAATCATTTGCCTAACAGTGAGCAGGACCAAGTGATCTAATAAAGCTTTTCCGTTCCTCGTGTCTGGGACTGGGAAATTAATGCTGGATGCAGTGCCAAACTATGCATGTTAAATGTGTCTCTGTCAGCATTGGGTAGAAGTTAATTTTGTATGTTGATGATAGCATAATCCGTACCACACTGTACCAAACGAAAGGCAGGCAGTTAACCTGGGAGCAGAGAATGTTTATTTCATGCTTGCCTTGGGGTAAGAACTAATGGCAAATGTTGTAGAAACAGCATGCTAGATACCATCTTGTCTTTTATTTAAGTGTACTGATTTATCTCCTATGGGAGGTGGTGGAGTCCCTATCAGCTCTTGAGTCATTTAAAACTCGACTGAACAAAGCACTCATGAATAGACTCTTGGGAGCAATCATGAAATGCTTGGGGATGGACAAGATTAAATACGAGGTTTTTATCCAACTATCTTTCTGTGGATATAGAGTATTAATCGCTCGGGTGAGAGCAGCGCACTGAAGTGAGGAGATGCTGGTGTCCCCTGGCTAGGATCTCGCCCGATCTCCGTGCGGGTGCCTGAGCACAGCAGCGAGGAAAGTGCCACTATGTTCCCCATTACAGAGCATTTAAAATCAAAATCTTAAAAAATATTCTTGAGGTATGTAAAGAAAACACGCTCAGGCTGTGGAGTTATATGCTCACTTCTTGTGACCTGATGGCTACGTTCCTGGGTGCTTCTTCCACCCTTGCTCAGTCAAAGCACAAAGTAGCATTTGGAGAAGAGCTGCAGAGAAAGTGCATGTTTGTCACATGTCTCCAGGGTGTGATGCTTTCCAGTCATAAATACACGTGGCTGTCAGTGTGACAAGATAATTATTTTATTGGTGGGTTTTCAACAAAAACATGGGCCAAAGCTTCCTTGTTCTACTCATCAGAGAAACTTCATTGAATTTAAAATCACCATTCTTCCAAGTGAAACAGATTTGGCCCTAAATCATAATTCATCAGTTGTTGGCACCCTACAATTTAAATCTGCTGCAATTTAAATCCACAACAAGGAAATAAATCTTTTTAAAAAGTATATTAAAATCAGTATTGATTATTCCAAGCAGGAGCACTGCATTCAGAGCTGTAAATCTTTTTTTAGGATCCCAAGATAAAATATTGCAGCAAAACTGCTGTATAAAAAAATCACTACGGTTTAATCATGTGGTAAATTACTAGGATTTTTGTATGTGGAATTTATAGGGTACCATTTCTTTTAGATTGAAAGGGAACATTCCTGATTTAGCTCTGATTACTCATCTACAGATGGGGTTAATGTCATGCGTCTCTTTGGGGATGTATCTTCTTAAGTAATGATGTCCTTATTGTGTGCTCTATGGATCCGTTGTCAAGATGCCTTTAAATATATCCTTGATGGCACATGGAGGTACCGGCAAATTATGTGTTGAATTAACAGGTAATTCAATCCACCTTGGTGTTAATCTTATTGCAAAATAACAAGCTACATAAAAGCCATTTAAGTGCAATTTTAAAAAACGCTCTACGAGATATAATCTCGTTAATCARAAACAGATTTTGTTCAATTACCTTTAGTCTCCTCAATGAAAACAGTGAGGCCAGATCTGCCGTATCTCCTGGGATCTGACGTCACAGCACTGTGCAGCTGGGCACAGGGGTTGGACCAGGGTACCACCGAGGCAAACTTGTCGTGCTCCATCACAATGTGAAATGGAGATGAGTTTGGGAGAGCAGCTAGTCCTCTGCTCCCTGCTCGCCTCTCTCACATKCCTGACATCCCTGGGCCAATGCCCCGTTCAGGGCTGATACAACCCGCACCCCGCTCCTGATGCTTCATCTTTCCTTTGGCTTTATTGACTGACTTGGGGGAAATGTGGGGCGATAATGGTGTGAAAGTGCTCCTTGGCACTTAAGATGAGGAAGGCTTGCTCCGGGTGGAGCAGAGATGAGCAGTACGGGCGCCTCAGGTGGAACCTTCCCTGCTAGGGCTGTTTCCTTATGGGAGTGAAGATACCAATAAGCTTCAGTGTTTTCAGTCCCTGGAGCATCTCAGGCTTTGTGGGAGGGCCAGGGCTCACGTGGCTTCCCTGCTGCTTCTTGGGCCTCTGCAGTCGAAGGTGTCAAAGCAAGTCACTTTGCAAGGGCCTGCACCAGCGCTGAACAAATGATAACACATGGAAACCAGTTCCTCTGTGCTTTTTCCTTTGCAATTTTCAGGCTCATTAGCTATGCAAAACTGTTTGCTCATCCACTACCAAATGTCTTTCCATTGTATGAATAATTGGTTTGCTGAGAAGTGTGCACTGTTTTGGTTAATTTTCAGGCTGCCTAGTTTGTTTCTGCTCTGGCTGCTGCCAGCAAAAGGTTTCTCAGCTTCTGCTGGTCTCCTGCGCTGCTGCCACGTATTCCTAAGCTTAGCAGAAGAATTATAGATTTCAGATCTTCCAGTCAAATGCAGAATACAAAAGCCTGTGTTTTTTCCCATGGGTGAAGAGCTTCCTGTTTGTGAGCGCATACTGTGGGGGCCTCATGGCAGGTTAATTTGAAATGGTCGAAAATTAAAATTCATTCCTGGAAGAAAAGCTGTATTCTTGGAAATGCTCTGTGCTGTGCACTCCTCCCTTGGAACAACTTTCAGACCATCCTGTCACAAACTAACAGCCAGCAGATGGGAAAATCAGAGCGCATCAGTTCCTTTCATTCATTCCACTACTTTTCTACACATGGCCAGTGTTAATCCTGAATTTTTTTAAGAGGGATGTGGAATCTGTGTCTGAGAAATGGCTACAAAACACCGTGGTATGAGCCTACAGCTGGACTGTACATGTAAAGGTATCTGGATCTGAAAGCGTGGGTCTCGATCTACTAAAAATGCATCTGTGGTCAAATCTTGTTACAGTCAATTTGGTCAGAAGGGGAATTAATGATGACTGGCATCCCTTGCCCTAGGAATCTGTTTCACAAGGGAAGATGGACAGCCATGTTAGCTTACACCCAGGTACAGAGGTCCAAGTGAGGCCATCGCACTCTGTGGGACATTAAGTGACAGAGATGTGATTAATATGAGCATGAATGGACAAGGAAAGAGTTCCCTGAGCAGTGAGGACTGCAGAAGTCCTCCAAAAACTAGTCTGTATTCAAATCACATTTCTCTTCATATAAGCAGTTCACCTTAGAGGCAGACATGTAAAACAAAACACTGAAGGACAAACTGAACCAAAGAAGCATCACTAGTCCCTAAATCTGTTCTTCCTTACCACTGCACCGCAATGAGCTAAATCCTGCCTTTGTATCCCACTTTATGCTGTATTCCTTAAGGAATGTGGCATAGAAATTGCAGCCAAGGAAGGGAAAAGCAAAACTAACTTTATAATAACTTTGCTCCTTCTAGATTCTGGCTTATGGGAAGGCCAAAGCGACACATGATATGTGTTAGCAGTGCCTTTGCAGCTGCTCTAACTCACAGAAACCTTCCCAGGGCTGCTGTTAGGTTGCACAGCTCTGCACGCAGAGGGTCTATGGCTTTCTCCTGTCCTTGCACCACCCTACAGCCCGCAGCTAAGCGGGATAGCCTAGGACCACCAGTGCTGGCTCTGCTCCCCCACTGCAGGGATGTTGCCACCATGTCCTTCAGGTGTCCTGCAGAGCCCACCTATGCCACCAGAGCAGCCAGGCAGAGCATGAGTGGGGCAAGAATGAGCTTTACTGTCTCTCTCCAGAAGAAAATCTTTATTGTGAATAGAGCTCTGCACAATAGATAAGGCTTCTCAGATAAGAACTGCTTCCCCTTCCTGGCAGAGTCTAAAATTTCTTCTGATGGTGATGACACCTTGAACAATGACAACCTTCATTCATCTCTTCTGGCCAGGAGAGAGCTGAGAGTTCATGTTTTAAGCTCTTTCACTGCACTGAAGACGCATAAAAGCCTCTCATCATTGTTCAAACACAGTCCTCCATTAGGAGTTATTTAAGCAGGAACTGCTTTCCCTGTTCCAAACCTCTTTGTATGAAATCCATCCAGCACCGCGTGTGGCATCGGCCAGCAGCTGATCTGGCGCACGCTGTGCTGGACATACCAGTAATGGATAGTTAATTAACCCAATCCATCAGTCAGTCCCTTTCCAGGGCAGTATTGATGATTTTAAAGCTTAAATGTTATATCTTCTTTCTATTTTTGTGTCACTGTCATATGTTAAAAAAATAAATAAATGAGACTAGAGGGCACTTTTGATTACTACAATTTTTCTTTACATGCTTCATTTGCTGGGCCATTTGTAATAGCCAAGTTGTCTTTATTTGCCAAACTCTGTCAGGACTTGGGGCTTGCCCTTCTGGCAAAATGCAGTTTGATCCCAAATTTGTTTTCAGCTTTTGCCTCAACAGCTTCGTTGTTTTCCCAAAAAGCTAAAATAAAACCAAAGAACAATCAAAAACTAGTTGATTTCTTTTTAGGTGGCAACAGTGCCTTTTTTCCTCCTTAAAAACTCTTTTGGTCATGAAAATAATGACCTTTTTCTGCAAAGAAGGTATTTCTTTTCTACTGGAGCTAACACAAGAAGAAGAATGGTCTTGCAATTAAGGTGATTTTGAGCAAAGTTTATTCCACGCCTGGCTTGCCTCAGCCTTCTCGTGTGACCTTGAAGGTATCCCCCAACTCCTGATGATTCTCCTCTCCAGTAATCAGGCTCTGCAAAGGTATTGTCAGATTAAAGGTGAGGCTTTCAAAAGTGATGAGTGGTTTTGTTTCTCTGATTTAATCTACGGAGGTTGGGTACTCCAGCACCTCTGAAAATGAAGCCCTGTTACAGAAATTTGACATGAAGGGAGGCATCCAGCAACGCAGGCACCTAGAATCAATAGCTGCTTTCAGAAATCTTGGCCTACACCCATGAACGCTTGTAAAGTACTTTAACGTCCAAATGTTGGAGAAGAGAGAATGATTTAAATGTTTTGAAGTTATTCCCAGGACTAGAATTTTGCAGGATTGTGTCACAGTAAGAAAAAAAAATATGTAGCAGAAATAATGAGGAAATTCTCACAAGTTCAGGGAGAAGAAGATATTTTCCCAAAACGCTGCTGATTGGCTTTAGTTTGGTCTGGTCCTCTTCTTTCAAGGCTGACATAAATCTTCCGAGCAAAGGAGCTTTCCTGGGAGCCGAGCAGATGTCTGCTGAATCACTGAATTTAACTCTTTCTCGGCAGCCCGTGAGGCAGCGCACACCCATGACCTTGCAGGGCGTGAGTCCAGGGATGATGTGCTGATTTACACCCCATTAGAATCTGGTCTGTAATATGTCCACCTGCTTGCCCGCTTGCTTGTTGTCTCTTCTTGCACACAGACGTCTGGGCTCTGCAGTGGGGACGACCCATCCCGCCCTCCCAAGGTTGCTTCCCACAGATGCCTCCAACCATGCTTGGGGTAGGAGGTCACTTCTACAGCCCACACCACACGCGGCTCGATGAGGGTGGCTGCCTCCCTGTAAGCAAACGGCGGCCATGGGTCAAAACTGGGGGGGAAAAGGACTTGGAAGAGAATCTCAGTCTTGACCAAAAATAACCCCGCTGTTTAGGGGCCATGAGAGAGGTAGGATCCCTTCTGAGGAATTTCATGCTTGAAAGGTGAGACAAGTCTCCTGAAAAGGTTATTATCTTGAGCAGACAAATCCTTCAGCAGGTTGGGCTTTTTTTTGTATACCTCAAACAAAGAGCTAGCACAATCAAAGAGCTGTATGATCTTTTTTTTTTTCCTTTTTTTTTTTTTTTCTGCCTCTGTGCCATTCCCTCTCATTTCTGCTGCCCACAGAAACTACCGCACCTCCCTATCTTCTGCTGAATATACATCAAATAGGAGGTGAAGGACTGGCAGTCTTCACAGAAGAAGCCAGGCGGCGAGGGGGAGGGCGTCTTGCATGCTGCACTGTTTCATTAATTTATTTTTTCTGCTTTTTGGGGAAAAAGTAAATGTGGGTGACCCAGAGCAGACCAAAAAATGTGTGTGCATCGCAGGCTGGGAAGGAGCCTGAGAAGCGTGCGATGAGTGTGGGTCAGCTGCTTCTGCTACTGGGCTGAAGGGGTGCGGGGCTGCGGTGGGGCTGGTGCTGAAGGTCCCGGGGGGTTGCTGGGACCACCCAGGCCAGGATGAGCTGCTGCAGGTTGGGTCTCTCTTGTGGGTACCGCCGGGATGCTGGCCCTGCCCACACCTGGCAGGATCTACCTCTTCACCTTTAGGAAAAAGGCTTTTCTTGAGCTCCCCTAAAAACCGGGTCTGGCATGATCTCAGGACCACTTCAGGTTAATGTTTTCCCCCTTCTCCAAATGCCTCTATCTCTTCCTTTAGTCTCACCTATAAAGTGTAATTTGCCTATTCAAACCAACACCGCTGCGTGTTCCCTTCTGCGTATGTACAAGATACGACAATGACAATAAGCATTACCTTGGCCTGGAGAAAAGCATTGCTATCAACCTGGTTTATTGTGCAATTTATTCAGCATGAATTAATCTTGGAAATGTTATCACAGAGGCCACTGCCGTTCTTGCAACGCGCAAGAAGGCTTTGTGAAGCCTTTGCTTGAGGGGCTATTTCTAACATTTGGCTAGTTTTCTTCAAGGGGTTGTGTTGTTAATTATCTTGCTTGCACACAGGATTCACTGACTACCTAGCAGTAGATACCATACTTGTTTTAAGGTAAATCAGCTGCACAGGCAGGTAGAATAGCTGTCAGATACAAGATGACTGAATTATACTTGCTTTGTTCATGGGTCAGATAAGAAAATTGCCAGCTACATAACGCCTGGGACTATCACAGCAAGACCCCTGGGGCTTGGGGAAAGTCAACACCACAAATGCCTTTGTGCCCCAGCTTGTTGTACTGGGAAAGAGCCTTGAAAGTCCACATTAATGAAACCAAACCTTTATACGTGTGGATATCGTCCAAGCATTGCTCTGGATCTTACACTGGAAGGTGAACTGAGAGCACGTTTTGGCTCAGGTGCTGTAATGTGCTTTTATGGCTGTGCTTTGAAATACATCTTTTCATTTCTCCCTGCAGCACTTGGCCTTTCTGGCAGCTTGAACTCTGTCTCCTGTAGTGTTTCGGTCATGAAAATATTTTAGGTTTTTCTGGTTTTTGCATTGCTTTGCTGAATGCCTTTGAGGACCACCCTGCCTGGGATCTCGCTAGCGATGCTCACATGAATGACACTCATGCAAGTGGTTTCAGGCTGGGTTTTCAGCCCACGCCAGACCTGCCCTCCTTGCTTGATGATGCTGATGACTGGCCGAAGTGGAATAGGTGCATTTGCCCCGCTCAGCACCTGGCAGAGGGAATTTTGCTTTTTCTTAGGTTTGTGTTTCTACCAAGCATAACCTAATGAGCCTGATCCTGCTTGCTTTCACCCAATGAAAAGCTGATAGATGCATGTGCTGGTTTTGGCTGGGATAGAGTTAATTGTTTCCATAGTAGCTAGTATGAGGCTATGTTTTGGATTTGTGCTGAAAACAGTGCTGATAACACAGGGATGTTTTCGTTATTGCTGAGCAGTGCTTACACAGAGTCAAGGCCTTTTCTGCCTCTCACCCCATCCCACCAGTGAGTAGGATGGGGGGCACAAGAAGTTGGGAGGGGACACAGCCGGGACAGCTGACCCCAACTGACCAAAGGGATATTCCACACCATATGACGTCATGCTCAGCATATAAAGCTGGGGGAAGAAGAAGGAAGGTGGGGACGTTTGGAGTGATGGCGTTTGTCTTCCCAAGTAACCGTTCCACGTGATGGAGCCCTGCTTTCCTGGAGATGGCTGAACACCTGCCTGCCAATGGGAAGTAGTGAATGAATTCCTTGTTTTGCTTTGCTTGCTTTTGCTTTCCCTATTAAACTGTCTTTGTCTCAACGCACAAGTTTTCTCACTTTTACCCTTTCGATTTTCTCCCCCTTCCCACCGGGGGGGAGTGAGCGAGCGGCTGGGTGGGGCTTAGTTGCCAGTTGGGATTAAACCATGACGGTCCTTTTTGGTGCCCAATGTGGGGCTCGAAGGGTTCGAGATAACGACAGATTTGATTGGAATGTGCTAGATCGAATTTATAGCTGTTATTGCTGTTTAGCTATTAATCGGCAGGCTTCTGTGCTCACTAGTGGCAGCTTTTTGCTTACGCTGCTTGCTGTACTGCTGTACTGCTGTACTGCTGATCATCTTACCCTGCTGTGCCTGGGAACATTTTGATAACAGCAATGGCGATACGCCTGGGCTGGCAGATGGCCAGGGCATCGCTGCTGTTTCTGTGCTGCTGTACTGGACAGGCTGGAACTCCAGTGTGAACTCGAATTGAAGGGACTGTGACCTGTGGATGAGTCCACGTGGGAGCAGGACACCCCAAAGCGTCTGTGGCCGTGGATAAGCCCATGCCAGAGCAGGTGCATCTCAAAGCGTCTGTGGCCGTGGTTATGTCTGTGCCGCAGCCTGTATACCTCTGAAAGGATTGTGGCCCGAGAATAAGTCCACGCTGGAGAAGGTACACCTCGAAGCATCTGTGGCTGTGGGATAAGCCCATGCTGCAGCAGATACACCGTGAAGCATCAGTGGCTGTGCATGAGGTCATGCCGGAGCACCTCAAAGCATGTGGCTATGGATAAGCCCACGACAGAGCAGGTACACCCCTGGAGGGGGTAAGGCCATGTTGGAGCAGGTTCACTCCTAAAGGGACTGTAGCTGTGGGTAAGGCCACGCTGGAGCAGGTCTATCTCTGAAGGCATTGCGGCCCATGGAGAAGGCCATGCTGGAACAGGTGCACCTCAAAGCGACTGTGGCTGTGGATAAGTCTATGCCGCAGCAGGTATACCCCTGGAGAGACTGTGGCGCATAGATAAGGCTCCACTTGGAGCAGGTATAACCCTAAGGGACTGCAGTCTGTGGATAAGTCCAAGGTAGAGCAGGGGCAAGGGGAGGAGTTCATTGCAATGTTAAACCCTATGGTCTAGTCCAAAGGGACCAGGGGTGAAGATTGTAATGGATATACCTTTAAATTGTTGTAACCTGGGATTTGAGTTGTATGAGGAATTACTATAGCAGGAACCACCTCAACTGATGGAGGACAAGCCTTACAAGAAGCAGTGGAAGTGCAGCAGTGACCCGACCTGAGCTGGCTTTGGTGCCCAGTATCTCCATGTAATACACCACCTCTCCTGTCCTGAGTGACAGCTACTATGAAGAAAATTAACTCTATCCCAGTGAAAACCAGCACAACGCACACGGGTGAGAGCGCATTGTCCCGTACGGCAGCGCTGTGTCACGAGGAGCTGACAAATCCATTATCCCCTGTAGCGCTGGCTGCGACAGGAACATGCTGCTGTGGCTCCGGGCTGGCGCGTGATGGCTCGAGGTTGTGGCAGCACAACCCATCTACAGAATTTTATTTTTTCTGTAAGCCATAGATCGTAAAGGGAGTGGCTTTATTTTTAAGCTCTGCTACTATAGAGGTAGCCAGATGGTTTATGGCATGATAGTGGGTCACCAAAATGTCTCTAGAAATGCTTATATGTCCTGTCTGTGTGAGACAAGTCATCTGCAAAGATGCAGATGTGATTCTCCATTTAGAATATACAGCAGCAGCCTGATTTATATGAAACACGCAGCAAAGGTTGCAGTATGTGAAAAAGTAGCTCTCCCTTTTTTGCGCAGAGAGCCTCAATGTCACTGAAAATAATCCATTCAAATCAGACAGCAAAGGTGTACAGTTCTCAGGTTGTTACAGTACAGGCATTTATTCCCCCTCACGCCGTGAGGTTTCCTACGTGGAGCGGTAGGTAGCTCTGGAAGGCTGTTCACCTTTCCCTGTCACTGTCTGGTTTGTTTTTATTTAGATCTGGCACATTTTTAAATGTAACTCAGACATACCACTGCACTGAAGCTGTTGTTTCATTAACGTACATCCTCCCGAAGCCACATCCAGCTCTGTGCCCTTCCCAGGGGGCTGAGACGCCCTGTACCACACCGTCCCTCTCTGGCCGCCCTCCCAGGTCCGGGCATCGGAGACCACGCTGCTGCCGCTGAGCTTGATGCTGTGCCCCTCGTCTAAGAATAGTCTTACTGTCTTGAACGCTTGCCAGTTTCTGATAGCTCGGCAAGCAGAGGGAAGAAACACAGCCATTATGTAATGGCTTCTCCTGGCCAAGAAAAAAATCCCATTTATTGATCTCCTGTCTGAAAACCTCAGTAACTCTGTGTAATTGATGACCAGCTGTTAAGAAAAGCTGTTTGGAGGAAGAACATTTATAATTAAAGAACAGACACTTCAAATTCAACTCTCCCTCCATTTTCTCATTGCATTTCTCTGTGCTGTCTCAGGGAACAACCATCCTGCCTGGGCCTTTAAGCTTCTCGTTTCAAACCAATATATGCCTTTCCCAGGGAGCAACGTTGCATTCTCCAGTGTCACTCCCTGTGCTACGGAGGGGAACTATTCATGGAGCTGTGTGAGAGAAAGAGATTAAGGAAATACCGAGACTAACAGATGGGAAGCAGGCAGTGGATGACGTGTAGGCAGGGCTGATGTTACAGCAAGTCTTATCTTGTTAGCAGAAATATGTTCCAATAAGCAGAGTTCTGGGAGAGAGGTTGGTTTTGAGCATGGAATAGAAGTCCTTTCTAACTGATGAGGGGCCTGTCTGTGTCTAAAAACGTCGTATTATTAGATGCCCTGGTACCCCTGAACATTTAGGTCTTGATCCTCTTTTTCCAGATCTGCCCATCTCCTCTGGGCTTTGGAGCTGAAAATGTTTCTGGGTTTCTCTGCTGAAAGCGTGACTGTCCCCGTTTGTTTGAGGGAAACCCAAAATATAGGTCACTCAGCTTGACCATACAGCATAGCTCTCCCAGACTAGTGGCTATCCACAAGTTAAGCTATAGCCTGCCTCTCCTCCCCTCTCACAGACACTCTTGACTACGCTGGAAATAGATAATTTAGCGTGAGAATTATATTATGCATTTAAATGTAAATTGCTGGGGAATTGACGATTGCTTTGTTTGAATTGTAATGATTTGAGTATGCGTGTGTTTTTTCTCAGAGTATGTTTTAACTGGTATTTATGTCCTCTTATATCCATCTCAAACACCAATGTGCACGTGTCCTTAAGCTTTCAGCCGTAAATCCTTGAACTGTCACATTCCCGTTAGGAAACCTGTTTCTTTGACCTCTCCAGCGATTGTAGACTGGCACTTTTTTCCCCCTCCCCATCTTTGTTTTTTGGAAGATCTCTTGTTTTAATTCAAGGAGAGGAAAATCTCAAGTCCAAAAAAAAAAAAATACAGCTTGGGTCCTCTCGCGTTCCCTGAGCACCGGTGGCAGTGGTCCTGCTCCCTGCCTCTCCCCCTTGCCGCCTGCAAATCAGATCCCCGCCTCAGCAGCCGGGGAGAGCTTCTGCAGAGGCTGCAAGCACAGAGGTTCGTCACCAGCCCCGCCAGCATGAATGGCGCTGCTTGGAGCTGAGCACGTGGAAAATTAACTCTGTGCTCTTAGGCAGCAGCCAAGCACAGCTGAGGGTACTGAGCTCATCTTCCAGACTTGGCAGCCCCTCCACCCTGGTGCTGACCATCAGTTCAGGATTCGGATGCTGGGGCTGAGCAGCTAACGTGCAGGCGATCTGATCCCTTTGCTTGTGCAGGGCACCTGGAAATGAGACTGAGCAGACTATATTTTTCCCGTGGTAGGGAGGGAGAGAAGGGGAAAAACAGATGTACATAGATCTGTTCACAACAAAGTCCTGGTTTCATCCATGGATGCTCCTATCCTGTTAGCGGGGTGCCAAGCACCAGCCCTCAGCGTAAATGAAAGAGAGTGAAAGGGTGGCTGGTCACCCAAGTCCATTCTCAGGCTTGGCCCAGAAAAGGACTTTTTTTACCATCTAAAGAGCTAGTAAAGTGAGGGAAGCCAGGGGTTAATCACCTCTACCCTCCCCATCAAGTCTAACAGCCACCGGTGGGAAAAGCCTGGGTTTCGGCTCTGTTCGCAAGGTGGAGAGCAGTAAATACCATCATTCGCAGAGTCTTTCTGAGGTGCAGCCAACTTTCAGGAATGCCGTATCTCGGTCCAAACAAAACCTGCATGTTTCTCATTGGCCTGGCCTTGTTTCTTGAGACTGTTTCACTGATTGATACAGGAGATAAACAAAAATTGAAATAACACATGCCTGGAAATATAAACAAAACACTCGCACCAGAGAGAGAAGATTGCAAAATCAGCAGCTTGCGGGGCTCGAAGGCAGCCAGCCAGTCCCTGAAGCCAAGCCGTTAAGAAAACAAATAAATAAACAAATAGAAATAAAACCGACTGTGATAAGCCCCTGACCTTAATTGTGTGGATATATGTCTGTGAAAGCCAGAATCAAGCTTTTCCCTCTCAGCCCCCACGCTAATTCCTTTGGCCTCGGTGGCATAAAATGCTCGGGAGCCTCATCTGGTCCCTCCATCTCCTGCCTACCCACGCCAGCAGCCAGGAGGTCAAATCTGGCATTGTTCCTCTGCAGAGGAGACCCACAGGTTCAGCCCCCCAATCCTGGGCTCTTCTCCGTTCTTACCCAACTTCCAGCGCAGGTGTCTGGAGCAGCAGTGGCTCACCTCCTGACCTGGATAGAGCAGTTGGTGATGATCGCGTATTGCTGATGGTGGGTTTTCCCTCGCTAGCACATATAACCTTCATCGATGGGGAATGGCTGTTGGGGAGTTGGAGAGGCTGGATGTAGTTTGCTGAGCCACAAAGGTGTAATTATAATGGGTTTCATGCAGTTGTCTTGTAATTTATTACATTGGAAAAATTACCCCTAGTGATGCTTAATGTTTATCTAGGACTCCATGTTGTTAGATTAAAAGGCATCTGTTCAACAAGATAAAAAAAGAGGCGGGATGCTTCTGTGTTAGAGGTGTATTAAATCCCTGTCCCCAGACAAGCCTCTATGGCTGCCGGGGTCACAGGACACCCTGAGGTGCTTCTCCCCAAGCTCCGTGCTCTCTACCACCTGGTGGGTGCATCCTCCAGGTGCATCCCCTGGCTGCATCCCCAGTGCATTCCTGGGTGCCTCCCGTGTGCTTTCCTGGGTGCACCCCCCGGGTGTATCCCCAGTGCACCCACAGGTCCATTCCCAGGTGCATCCCCTGGGTGCACAACTGGGCTCGTCTGCACAGCCACACGAGAGCACAGGTTGCACCCCAGCATGGAGCTGCGATGCTGCCTCCCAGCAACTCAGAAACCTCCCAAGACCCCAAGAGGTTGCACCTCCCATTTCTGGAAGCATTTCCATGGGAGGTACAGACACAAGAGCCGAAGGAGCCCCTGAGCTGTGCCCCACGAGGAAGAGGGTGCAGGGTCAGGCCCGTGCACTGTTTCTCTGCAGCACATTGAAACTCAGCCTCAGGCTCTCGCTCACGTACCTGGCAGCGCGTTTCCCGTGCAGCAGCTCCTGCCGCGGCCAGGTGGGAATTCTCCCCGGGGTGTGTTGTTACTCACTTTAAATATCTCAGATCTTCAAGTTCTCTTTTTCGAGCCTTAGACAAAAACATGACAGCTATCCCACAAATCAGCCATCTAAAGGAAAAAAGAAAAAAAAGTCACATTTAATTACTCCTGAAGGGGAACTTATAAATCAGGAACACTTATTAGTGCAATATATTTTTTCTTTGGTAGCTTTGAACTGATCTCTAATAGCACCAGCGAAGTCCCGGCATAACCTTGGAGTGTGTTTCATTATCATTCAGATGGAAACTGCTGTGTTATGACTGCAGTTTTAAAATACAGTACATTTTTATAATTTCTAAGTAGGCAATCAAGTGGACGTAACACATGAAATTCTATTCAGTCCTGGCACCAAACCCTGCCCTTTGCTTGCCCATGCTGTTCAGTGGATATTAAGGCCTGGGTGCAGCCAAGGGCTGAATTCCACCCCCAAGGTGATCCTGCAGTCCTTTCCTCTGACAATAGCAATGTAAACACGTAGGCGTTTATGAATTCAGTAATTTTAATTTTAAAGTCACTCAAGCACTGGGGCAGCCTCTCTTCCTTCCTCCCTTTTCTCGGCACGAAGGTGGCAGGGCACGGGCAAAAAGTGGCTCCTGCCTGGAGAAAACATGACCCATGAGCTGGTCCTCATGATGGCTGGTCGCTGGAAGCTTCAAATGCCACCGTGTGTTGTCAGCACTGACCCGAGGGTACCAGCGTCTTCAGCTGCCTTCCTCCCCTCAGGCAGCTCTCCGAATCTGCACACTCGTTCCCTTAGCTAACTAACAGATGGCAAAGGCAAAACTAATCAATCATTTCCCAGTGGGGCTGCTGGTAACCCGTCAGTTCGGCAACCAGAGCGGCTCTGTCCCAGCCCCACTGCCCCATTGTTCCCAGGCAGGCACCTGAGCATCGTGCTTCATCCCGGGCTTCATTTCAGACTCAGGACAGAGGAGGATGAGCGTTTAGCCTGGAAGCCACACAGTCTGTAGGAAGTTCAATGTTTTCTTGCCTACATTAGAAAGCTGTTGAAAGATGCGGTCTTTTCAAGAGAGAGCAGTAAAAGAGAATAGGAACGTCAGGGTGAGGTTGGAAGCCAACAAATATTGGGGAGGACAGATGTCTCCTTTTTGCTGATGAAAGAATTAATATATTTCCATTGCTAATTAATGTATAGGCAGGGAAAATTACAAAGATGGGAAAATCCTTCTTGGTTTTAGCTCTACTGGGTACTCAGGAAATAATGAAGTAATGCTACTAAATATGACGTCTCACATAGGTGTGCTGCTCTATTGACTTTGAACTAGATTTGTCACCAGGAACTGGGGACACGTAGGCATCTCCAAGACTCTCTTGTGGCTCCCCAATGCTCAGAGGCAGCCTGGGCTTGTCTCCATTGGCCGCCAGAGTGGTTATCCAGGAGCAGTTGGTATCTGAGGTGCTGGGAGCACCCCATGCCGGTGAGCGTGGGCAGCTCTGTCAGGTGCAAGCGCTGGGAGCACCATGGTGCTACGAGAACAACCTGCAGCACCTGGGGCATCATTGTCAACTCRCTCCCAAATCTGCTGGGAATCCCCAAATGTTGGAGCCACTCACTATAAATGAAAAGCAGCCACCACAGAGATGCTGACGTTCCCTGCTATTGCAGAAATGAGTGCGCTGGTGATCTGCTGTGATTCATGAGAATCTGCAAATACACTGAGTTTTGCTTTAGAGACTTTTTTCCTCCTATCTGTAGGATGTACCTGACACAAATGACTGTGTTTCTGGGTATCTTGCAATTTTTAATGTATTTATTCTTATAGCATATCTTGGAGATAAGACACTTGCCCATAACCTGCAGAGGGAACTGAGTCACAGASAGACAGCATCTGATCTTTAGAGAGGACTTGGGGGAGAAGATGCAGTTTCTTATACGCTGAATGTTGGCAGTCTCAAAAAAGCCCCATAAGGCTCCTAAAAAGTCCACGTGAGCATCCCATGAGGTACATCTGCACTGGTAGGCCCTTGTGCCTCTATTGAAAGGAGCCTAAGTGGGGTGGCAACGTAACTTGCCGGATGGGACATCTCTGCTTCTCTCCATCCCTGGCATGCTCTCCGCTGCCTCCCTCCCCTTCCATCCGCCAAATGTTTCCATGAGCCGCCGTCGGTACTGCAAGTGGATTAGGTTACCCAGACCCCAAAGAGAGCTTCTTTGTGGCAGAAAAATGCCTCCGTTTATTAGTTTAACCTCAGAAGTTTTCCCCTGGCAGAGGCTCAAATATGTGCCACAGGAGCAATGGTTTCACTGCTGTCTTCAGGGCCTCGCAGGTTTTCCAGGTCTCTAAGCCCAGCCTTGTTGCTCCTCTCAGGTTTCCCCTCTGTATTTCGCAACATCTCTGCCTGCTTTTTGGAGACCACCATCTTCTGAAAGCCATGTCCAGCCCAGGCAGTCCAGCAAGTGCTGCCCCAGGCACACCAGCCGAACAAGATGCCCAAAGCTGTGAGCAGTGACCAGCCCGGCACTCCTGGGGCATAAATAAGAATAAGAGAGAATAAAAGTCAGGTGGCTTTACCAGGGATTGACCTCCTATTTTTTGAGATGCTCTTTGCGTGGTAATTTTGTTTCTAGCTTTCTCCTGCCTTCCTTGCAGCATTGCTGTCTGCGATACAGCCCTGCCAAAAGCCTTTGGGGACAGCGGGTGCTGCCATGTGCCGAGGCTGGCCGGAGCAAACGGGGTGGCAGACGGTCCGAGATGCTCTCCTTCCCTAACCGAAGGGGATTTAGTGAAGCTTGAGAGTATCTGCCAAAGCCACATTTAGCACAGGGAGATGATTGCAACACTCACATTACTCACTGCGGGTTTATAAATAAAACCAGCCCAGGCAGAGTCTCTCCTGACACCGAATGAAGGGATGCAAGGAGAGGCCCTGATATACTGTCCTACTAAATTGCTTGAAGCTTTCATCTCCAACAACCCTCCCTTAGCATAGAGGTGACAGTGTCCAGCACGCCATGGCGAGTAGCTATAGCTGCAGGAGGGGAGCTTTAACGTGTCCTTTCCTTAGCGAACAGGCCAAGGTGATGTCCTTTGCCTTCCCTGGCTGCCCAGAGCAGGAAGATTTCCTTGCTTGTCTTCTGCCATCGCTTGACTGCACTGAAATTAAACCTGGGTGTTTGTTTCTGAGGTGCTGGACCACGTTCAGGAGGCATGGCTGAGATTTACTGTCCCACACCACATCTGTGTCTGACCACGGGCATGCATCTGCAGGCAGAAACCTTTGGATGTCCTAGCACATACCGCAGAAGACAACACTCAGAAATTGCTTCCTTAAATACCTACTGAGCAGAATGTAATACTAATCAAGGGAAGCTCTTTCCCCTTAGTAATGAGCTGACACTATGACATTGAAGCGTCTGATGCGGCAGTGATCATATAGCTGTGAAGGTCTGGGACCCCGTGGAGCTGCTGCTGGTTTACCCTGTGCCAAGCAGAAGCAGGGCCCGTGCTCTTAAAAACATGCAGATATTTTCCCCGGCAAAAGTCATGATTTGTCAGCAGCTGCTCACAGGCTCACCTCCAGAGTATCACAAGGTTTGGGCTTTTTCTCCTTAAATTTAAAGGTGTTTCTGGGTTCTGAGTTTTATTGATTGCAGCCACCAATTTCCAGTGAAGCTGCAGCTACAGTTGCAGTAAATTGAAGCCAACTGAAAGCAGGATTTCTTTCTTAGTTATCTTTTACAAATGTCCCCAAAGCAGTCGATGGAGCCCAAGGGGTCACGGGCTGTGAGCTACTCTGGGTGAGAGCGGTAYGTGGTCCCTGCTGGGATCGTGTCTTTCCCAGCAGCCACGGCCAGAAGGACCACAGGCATTCCTGGTGCATCGTCCACCCCCAAGTGTCTAAACCACTGTGGGATACATGAGAACATTTGGGGAAAAAGGAGAGGAAATGTCATGCAACCAAGAAAACTTCTTGCTCGAATACGCGTACGTCTTCTTAATGCCTAATGGAGAAAGACACCTAATGGTTTCCAGAGCTCAGTAGCTGGATAAAAACAGAGCGCAGAGGTGGTGGAGTGACAATACCTGTTAATGAAAAAACAGGATATACGGCTTGGGCTGTCGGGCACTTGGCCCAGCGCTCGGCCAGAGCAAATCGGCTGAGCTGCGCTGGAATCGGCACCAGCGATATTCAATTCTCTTCCTTGTCAAATGCCATAAATTAAAAACAGAATAAAAAGCTTTTAAGGGATATGCTCACTGACAGTTTAATATAAGTGGCTGTGGGATCATTTTCTACAGATAGGTTTATATCAGGAAAGAAATTACAACTCGCTTCATAGCAGGTATTTTACTGTTATTGCAGAGTTTCCTGATGTGCTTATTCATAAGGAGCAACTTTCCAAACAAGCATCATGTGGAAGTCAGTGGGACAGCGGGTCACTGTGGCCATCCAGCTGTGTGATGGGTGCCCCAGCCCCTGCACCCGTGCCAGGCTGAGATGGGGCGAATGCAGCTGAGGAGCTGGCAAGGCTTCTCTTAGCTCCAGTGGTGAAACCAGCCTCTCTGCTCAGGGACGCAGCTCAGAAAGCCAGGTGACATCCCCAGCTACCAGGCATGCCTTCATTTGCGTCCTGCGTGCCTCCTGTCCTGCTCTGCTGATGTGGAGACGCAGCATTGCCCTCATCCAGATATGTTGTTGTGCATAAATCCACTGCCCATCTGACATTTGATGAAAAGAAGAAAGTCTCCAGAAAATGCAATTGGAATCAACAGAATCTATGTATGAAATTCAGCTTCTAAAGTTTAAATGGTTAGTTTTGGCAGACGTGAAGATTTCACTCTTCTTTCAGTATTTTAAATCAGTTGGTTTAAAAATCTCCATTTTTAATTTCTTCAAAAGGTTAATCTGAAGATGGGATGAAACAGACATTAGTCAACTGAATATTAGCTTTTAGAGTTTTGGGGATTTTTTTTGGAAAAAGAAACAACTTCATGACAACCCAAAATATTTTTTCTTCAATTTTTCAATTTTAACATTATGCAAAAATCACATGGGTCAAATTTCTGAATAATAATATTGCATCTTCTTGGCTGTTGATACCCAAGTCATCAGCACAAACCACTTATGATCTGTGAGGCCATGGTGAAGTAATTTGTGGTTGCTCTGTGGAACCTATTCCTTTCACTGCACTTCCATTCAAAATGTGGGTAATAGACTTTCACCATTTTGCCCACTTTCCTGCTGTTTTTTTCTCATTGTATTTATTTTCATGGCTAACTATGGAGAGCCCTCTGGACCAAAGTCTCAGGAATACTAAGGTAGTGCCAAATTTAATATTAATGTCCCGGGATTTATAACAAAGGCGACACCACTCATAATGTTGTTTATTATTACTGTCTAAGAAATTTCATTAGAAGTATGGACTTGGCTCAGTGCTGATAAATGCCAGTGGAAGCCCTTCCACTGAGTCCAGCAGGCTTTGTATCAAATCATATTTGCATCTGAAGATGTACATCAGCTGAATGCAATCTAGGATAGAAGAAGGTCAGCTTCTTTGGAAGGGAGAGGTTAAGAGAGTACATCCTTCCTTTTATGCCTTTGTATGCATAATTTTTAAAAGCCCATCATAAGTAATCTTGTTCACTGCAGATTTGTCCATTTCTTTTCTGCCTGGAAAACATAAAAAAAATTAGCATTAGGGAAGAGTATTAAGGGATATTTGTTTCAAGTGAGATACCAGGAATAAAAAGAGTTTGGGCTTGTTAATATTCTGGGTTATCTTCCAGTAGGTAAGTGCTGTAAGTGCAAAATCAAAACGATTTCAAATAAATGCTCCAGGGGGAACTCCCTTTGCGAGGAAGAGTTGAACCAGCCACCTTCCTCACCATCTCCAGTAACTACCTGTGTTACTGAAATTTCTACTGACTGGCCTTCTTGTTCAGCTATGCTTTGCCCAGATTTGCATTTGTAATGCTTTGACTGTCTTCTCTTTAAGAAGTACTAGCCCTTGTGATACTTTTTTTTTTGATAAAAAATTGCTCTGACTGGTTTGTTGGCATCATTTAAAATTGTGAAGCCCTTCCTTATACACCTACTGCAATCTGGAATTTATTTCCATTAGTTTAATGGAAATAGTGGTGCAAGTATGCAGTTACAAGGAGGCGAGTATGGAAAAAGCTGAGCAAGTGTCACTGCTGCCAGGGATGCCATTGCATTCAGACTGAGTGCTGGTGGCATTTGTGTTGCTGCCATGGTAGTCGTCGTGTTGTTAGAGAATTTATTCCTCACGCCTGACTTGTATCTGATTTGTATCTGCCTTGCTGCAGGTTAACTCCATGCCTTTTTGTCCGGCAGTTTTGGTTACGTTATCCTGTCCCCAAGTTTTTCTTTGGACTGAAACCATTTATTCCATCTTTCACTGCTCCTCCCCTAGAAGACATCTCTCACCCTTTGTTTGCATGCAGGCTCATGTGCACACCCACCCAGGATGCTAACTGCTGATGCAATTATTATTATTATTGCTTTCAGCAACACCTTAACTCTTCTGAATGGGATAATCGATATTCTCAGCTCGTCTGGGAATGGTAATGGCTGACTGTGCCATTCTGTAACGTCAGATGAATAGCTAAACATCGGTGTGTTTTCACCTGGTGCAGTCCAAGGCTCCCAGCTGCTGGCAGCTCCCAGCTCCTCGCTCACGTATATGTGAATTTTTCACAAGCCTGTGCTGTATAATGACTATTCAAGGCAGAGATTCCTTTGTTTCTTCTGTGTATCCTTAAACTAATGCTATCCATATTTATTATGTATTAATCATTTTATAGTCATCTCGGCGTGATTCCTTCTATAAATAAGAATCTCAGATCTCTCTCCTGTCTTGTTCACCATAGCTAATTCTTTAAGTTGGGTGTCTCCACCAGAGCTGTAGCCTAAATGAACACAGATAAAATCATAACATAGGCTTGGTTGTAGTAAACCAGGATTTTCTTGGTTCTGCTGCAAATCAAACCTTTCAAATAATCTTTTTATCCAGTCTCTATAAAGACTGTACAGTGGTGACAAAAGGCAGATGCTAGTTTCAGACTTAAAGCTGTTGTGTTAGTGGCTGGCATTAAATGTATAATTCCTGCTGCGTCTGCATCATCTATAAATGAAAGTCTCCTGAAGGAGAAGTCTCCAGGGAGGGTAAAGAGCTGCGAATCAGTGACTGCAGAGTGTGCCTCTGAGATGCGAAGTTAGGAGGAGAAGCTGAAAATGTGATATGTCTTTTTCAGTTTGACCTCAGCCTCTAATAGTGTTTGGCAAGCCAGCCTGGCAGATAAATTGGTTCGTATTAGAAAATGGGGTTGATTTATTATGAAATTGATTGCAGCCCTGTCCTGTGCTGAAGGCATTAGCGATAACAGCATCGGGTGCCTCAGCTCTTAACTAATGGGCTTCCCCCAGGCTCTCCGCTGCTGCTGGGCTTTTACCCGCAGACAACAGCATCCGAACCGCACACCTCTGCTGGTCCCTCCCCACGGATGCAAAATCCTTCCCAGGCAGGGGTGTTTCAGGGAACAGAGGTTGGGCTTTCTGGATGGGCTGCGATCTCAGGAGCCTGCAACCATCTCCTGCTCCATCACATTCGGGCAGGGCGGGCTGAGTTGCCCTGGAGGCAGCTGGCATTTCCCAGAACATACAGACCTGCAGGAGCAGAGCCAATGCCACCTTTGCAGCTAGCACCTCGAAATATCAAAGCACTGTATGTGTTTTTCTTACAGCTGTTTTCTGAAAACGGAAAGGGTTACTGGAAATATGGAAAAGCGTCCACCAAACATCTTTCTTTTCCTTTTCTTTGGTAGTATCGAAAAGTCTTTTAACCGCAAAGAAAAGCCATCACCAAATGTAACAAGGGAGTTCCACTACTTTTTGCAAACAAAGACGTATTTGCCCACGATGGCCACAATCTGCAGTGCAGTTGCCTCAAATCCCTTGACGCAGCGGGGAGTAGCCTTTCCATCTGGGACTGATTAAAACGCAAATGAACAAACCAAACATAGTGGCCACTTAGACCCTGTAAACTATTTGGGGTCTATTTAATTTGGGAAAATCTAATCTACTATTTACAGTATGGATACAGATGTAATAAATAAATACAAAAAAGAGTATACCCAGTGTCAAAAGTCAGTCTCTTATGTTCATGCCTTTCTCTTTGGACACTTTTGCTGGGATCTACCCAAAAGAGCAAAGGATTTTCCAGGTTAATTCGCTGTAGTGGTAGTTAAGAGTTTTTCAACAGTTGTGCTTAGAAATCACTGAATAGCAGACACTGAAATATTTAGTGGCTGGTTTAAGCAATATTTTTCAATATTTTTAAAGGAAAAGGGTTTTCAATGATTGAAATGTGCCTTTAGACATTTTCCAAACGAAAAATTTCAATATGAAAGAACCATGTGGCTTGAAAGGAAAGCTCATTGCAAGAGAGCCTGTAATTGGACAAAACTGAAAATAAACTTTTCAAAATAACTGAAAACAAATTTATTTTGGGGATGAAGGAAGGTTAAATCTTTATAAATGTTTTCCAACAACTGCCTGTCAGTCAATCACATATTGGGTCTCTTTTTGCATAAATTACTTTTCACGTAGCGACGACACTTGCTACACCACCCCCATGATGGCCCGTGCTCCTGACAGTGACATGAGATTGTCTGGCTATGCTTTTGCCATCGACTTCAGTAGCATTTTGATGTATGAAAAAGCAGCACAGTATAACTGCCCTGCAGTAAGGAATAACTGCACAACATAAACTTTTGCAGAGAGTAGTTGTTTCTACAGAAAACACTCAGTATCTCTTCAAACCGACTTTGGAGATAATGTCTTTCTCCTTCCTATCCTAGCAAAAGGTAGGTCACATCTGGCAATAGCTGCCAAGAAGCCAAGAGACGGTAGTGTGTGTCTTATTGAAGCAAAATGTCCATGTGGCCAAGAGCCACAGTCATCTACTCCACCACCCCAAATCCTCTCAAGCCAGTACCATACCTGTCCTCCTAGGTCTAGGGCTCACTAAGGCTACCGAGCCCTGGGTGTGTTCACCAAGACACGTTCCTATCCAGTATGGATGTGCTTGAGCTGAAGGCCCTATAGCATCCATACCCTGCTCATTTCACAAGCAGTCCTGAGAAGCATTCACCACAGATGGGCAAAGTGCAGCTTTCCCATCACACTACCTCCAGCGGCACCAAGCAGATAATATACAGATATGAGCGAGACAGCTGGGAGCCCCATATATTTTCCAGATTAATTTTTATAGGGTAGCACATCGGCCTGAGAAACAGTTCTGAATATTGTGAATAATTGTCTAACGTGTCCCTTTTTCAGGCTTGTGCTTTTATCATTAACACCTCCGATTAGCAAAAACTCAGTGTCTGAGATGTTCCTTTGATTTAAAAGGTTATAAATTTTGGATGCAATGTCAGAGAGTGAATTTTACAACGCAGCTGAGCTGTGGAGTAATTAAAAGACTACCCCGGTACTCTTCTCACCCAATACATCTCAGATTTGTGACAGCCTTCAAGAAAAGTCATGAATTATGTCACGTGCACCACATGCAATCTATTGATCTCTCTGTGTGTGCATTTGCTCTGTGTGTGTGTGTGTGTGTATGTGTGCTACAGCCCATGTTCATGATGGCTTCTTCACAACTGTGTGCACAGATGAAAGTTTCTCATACCAGAGAATTTATAGCAGTACAATTAATGATTGCAGTCATTTTGCTTCCTTGCCACCGCAGGGTTACTACTGCTGTTTAACTCCAGACGTCCTAGAAGTTGGCGCCGGACATTACACTTCAGAGGAAGAGGGTTCATCTACTCGCGTTGCTCCGGTGCACAGAGGTGAGATTTATCTATCACTGAGCTGTTGCTTAGGTCCTGATCAAGGTACCCTGACCCATGCCTTGTGGACCTTGTTGATTCTGTATAATTTAAAGTGAAAATGGGAAAAATGCTCATGTTTCTCTTGACACCATGCATGGAGCGGTCTCATATCCTTTTGGTTTGGGAGTCAATGTTTTGTGGTCAGAAACAGTGTCCTCCTTGGTGCTCCACCTGACACAGAAAATCAGGATGTCTCTAAGTTGACCTGTGCTTCCCGGGGCGGTGTGAAATGGCTCTCTGCTTGCCAATATCTCTTCCTAAGGCAATATCTGCTAAGGACAAGCTTCTCTCAACCATTAGCAAAGCAAATATATAAAGAGCAAACGGGCAACATATGTTTGAGAAACAAGATCTGGAGTGACCAGGAGAAAGCGGGAAATTATATCAACCAGCTTTAGCTATTGAAACCCAAAGGTGAAATCTCTGAAGTTTCATGGACCAGCATTTCATTTTTCACAATCATTCTCGTTCTGGCTGGTGATGTCAGTGGATTTGGCGGTAGATCAAAAGGGAAACAGAGGGACAGTTTCCCCCCTACACATGCAGAATTAGAGATTCATACCAAGATAGATGACCTACATTTAGATGAGAGGGAATTTTTGGTTGAGAGTGTTCATGTAAAAAGTATCATACTGTATTAGGCTTGTGTGAGCTCCCAGTGTAATAAAGGAGAATTGTATAAGCCTTGGCAGGAACATATCACTAGGACTTTGTTTTGATGAAAAAAACTGGAAACATACACTTAGCTTTCCTACTAGTTGTAATTATCTGGCTGTATTGATTGTGGTGTTAAGGTTATTCGATGGGTAGGGTGTGAGCAAGGATCAGGTTCAGTCCGTGAATAAAAGCTGCCGAGTGTCAGCTCTAATTTACACACATACAGTTTGAAAATTGTCCTCCTGCAACTGCAGAGCTCCTTGGGATTGACACAGATAGGTAGCATATGGAGCCTGTGCAGCAGGAACAGAGGCACCCGGAGCTTGGCATTGCTGCTCTGTATTATGCAAATATCTGGGTTACGAAAGAAGGAAACAAGGGCAGAATAAATTGAGGGGTCTGGTCTCTTCTGCAGGCACGCGTAAAACCCTTGGTTTTTGCATTAATGAAATTCGCAGACTTGTGGAAAGGAGAACAGGCTCCTCAGCTCTGATTTTAGTCCTACAAGCATGCAATACCTTGAAGGCAAGAGATGGTGATTACTGCGGTTCGCATGTGAGGCTTTGCACAGCAGGGGCATCTATGCAGCGTGCACAGTAAAATATGCTGTTCCATGTTCTCCAATACCACAACCAGAGCCAAAGTACAAGAACCAGCAGTTTCAGTGAACAGGGCTCTCATTAACATACCATTATTCTCTCTGGAGGCAAGCCTGTCCCTTCTGCTGTTGAGCTCTTGGATAGGGAGGAGACAGGAGGAGAAGCAGATGATACCCCTCATAGTTATGTTGTGTATCCTATAGTACACTGCTGTACCGCATGGACAAAATACAGAGAGGACCCAACCCATCCCCTTCAGGCAGCTCACCCCTCGCCCCCAGGCACTYGCCGGTAGAGCTGGGCTGCCCCTCAGCTGAAGGCTTTTCTGTAGGGTTTCCRGTGAGGGCCTGGTGGTGCGATGTTTGGGAAGCCCCAGCCTTGAGCAAGCAGGGTTGCTGCAGCTTGGAATCACCAGCCCCAGCGCTTGCTCTCCTCTCTCAACCTTGGGGCCACCGACCACCGACTGATTGCCACCCACCTCTTCCTCCCTCTGGCTGGCTGAAAGGACAGGGGAGGAGGAAGGGGAAGGGTACCTTAGGCACAAAATGTCGTACTAAGGCTATGCCCTGTTTACCAGCTGCTATATCATCCCATCCAGGAGGTGGCTGTATATCAATGGAGAATGATGTTCCAGCAGGGTACACGTTTCATACTTATCTGCTCTGCAGGGAGGATGTGGAAGTCAATTAGCTGTGACCTGCTGAAAGGTCCTCAGAAAAGGCATTCACTTCACTAGGAGCAGCGACAGAGCAGACCTGAAATCCCACCCCACTCCACTGCTGTTATTTGACTTTCACCATGACTGCTGTGCAGTTGCCTGTCCATTCACAAGCATTTGTTGTGGGCTTATTTGAGTATATCTTGGCATTTGAGAGGTGTCAATCTGCTAAAACTTAAGTGGCAATAGCTAATCACAGTTTTATTCTCTGCAGAACATAACATGAAAGCATATGGCTCAATAGCATAACTTACTTTCTCTGGGCTAACAGCATGGTCAGTGCTGAAAAAAAAAAACCCAGCAGAGGATACAGTCTGTGGTCCTTGCTGTAAGCTCCGGCGATCCTGTACTCAGAGAGGCATCAAATGAAGAAAAAAAAAAACCACCCTCACATCATTATTCATTCCAAAAAATGGCAACACCAGGTTTTCTTCTCACCTCTGATATCTTGAGAAAACACTGCTTTCAGAAGTGATTTATTTTTGCTGGGTCCTTGAAATTCAGCACCACTCATTTTGGATTTGAAATCTCTCTGTAAAGGTTTAGAGATGGAAATTTCAATCCCTAGACCCTAGAGGATGTGCAGAGTGGGTGTTATATTGTATTCATTCAGAAAGCAGCCATACCCACCTGTCCATCAAAATCAGAGGACTCCGTTTGTCTTGTGTGTATATTCAGTACGCTAAGCAAGAGCTGTAAACAGTATTTGCAAGATTTCCAACAACCTTCCACAGCAAATTCTTTATGGCACAAATCTTTTCTATCATAATTTACATTTCATACCTATTTTCCCAAATCTTCAAAGTCAGAGGACCAAATCCTTCTTTTAGCAATACTACTATGAAAGCTACTGACTCATAGGAATAACAGAAGTGTAGGATTTGGCTTAACTTCTTGGCTTGATGCCAATACAACATTTCATAGATCTTTTTTAGGTGTTTCCTATTGTCATGGCAACTCTGATCAAAAACCTTTCCATGAATAGCCTTGTCGATTGCAATACAAGCTCCTGGCTGACTACAGCCTGCAGTTCTGCTCCAGCGTGATTTCACAAGCTCCTCTTGCTTGACCTTTCATCTCCTATCTTTCCCCAGATCCCTTATTGCTCAAGCTAGAATATATCTTTTGTTTTGCAAGAAAGCTTTAAAAATCTTTCTAAGTGATAACTAACAGCCAGATCTTGCAGCTGACTTCAAAGAGAGAGTTGCCTTAGGAGAGATTACAGGCTATAATAAGCGCCTTTCCCGCACAACAGAGCATGGACCATGATAAATCCCTACAAGCATTGGCTCTAGCAGAGCCTTGAACTCTGCACCTCCCTAAAACCACCCTATAACACAGAGGAATAAGCTGAGCTGTAGGTAGGGGTGGGCTTGGTAAAAGGGATCCCACTTGTGAACAACAAATCCCGCGGCCAGATTGCCCCGCGGTGCCGTGGCAGCTAAGAGAGATACCCCACGTGTCACCAAAGTCTAATACCACCTTGCTCGCTCAGCTCTGGGGCAGCAGGGTGGAGAATCCATATTGGTCAAGGCTGCTAGATTTGGCTTTTTGTATCTGATTTTTCCTAAGGTGTTTGAACATACACATGGGAAATTGCAGCACTATGGAAATCAAGAAGAATTTTGCCCTTGGCCTTCTACAGGGCCAGGATTTCACCAGCTGTCTCTAAGGCATCATGCTTACCAAGAGCTGAAATAGCTTAGTGGAAATAATGTACATTTTGCATATACATCTTATCTGAAGTCGGTATCATTATCCCCAGACAGGGAAAATAAGGCAGGGAGAGGTGAAATCTCATGCCCTAAGGTCAGCCCATCACTAACCCCGGGAACAGAAGAGAGGTCTCTGGAGTTTCCCCTCCCACGTGGGAGCTAGTGCTATAATTCATTATTTTAAGCACTTGCAAAAAAAAGGTAGGAAGGAAAGAGGAATAGAAATTACAGGGATAAAAATCCTTCTTTATATATACATATATATTATATATATGCTAAATATATATATAGTTTTGTCTTGTGTATCTTCAACCCTGCTTTAAATAAAAACTCACAGACTTGTCGGTTTCCATCAGGCAAAATTATTATTCGGCTTTAGAAAGAATATCTTGCCAAGTGTTGCAGTTCAAAAATAAGGAAAACAGCTCTGCCAAAATGCAGCAAATGTGATTACACAAAGCCAAGAAGACCATAATTAGATCATTACCATGGAAACAACCTAATTACATGTGTAATGCAGCAAGGTCTGAGCTGCGTAACCGAATGTGTTTTGCTATTGTCTAGCAGGGCCATAGCACTGCCGTTTGCCTTGTGTTATTAAGCCACCTTGATCATTCTGGATCAGGTTTTCTTGGAATAAGTCCCCCTCCCCATTATGGAAAGAATTAAACTGTGCATGAAATGACTCGAGCAAGACTGCCTGAGGCTCAGCACTGTATGCAGGCAAACGGGATCCTGCCTGCACGACCAACAGGGCTAGGCAGCCACGACTTTACAGCCCTCTTGCACCAAGCTCTGGAGCTCTCCAGATAACAGCCTGCAGTCCCTTAGCCATGTCCAGGAGTTGACATTTGATCATAAGTGCAACCCTGGAAAAGAAAGCTGAGCTTGCCAGAGACTTGCTAAAGGTTGCCGCCTTCCTCTGCCTTGTATTAATTTCTCCATTGATGCAGTAATTCACCACCAGGACGGTGCTCAATGGGGATGGCATCTAATGGCCAGGCAAAGGCGCCCTGGGCTCCCTGTGTACTGATCCGCATGTTGCTTTCTTGCGTAGCTGGACTATATCGTGGAAATGGGGGTTAAGCAGAGCTGGGTTATGGTATTGTCTCACTGGTGGAAACCAAATCACTTCTGAAGGACAGTGTCATGGTTCTTATATTCAGGCAGAGAAAATGAGGCAAGGTGAAAGGATGTGTTTGTCAGCTTGGAGGACCAAGGAAGAATTGCAAATAAACTACATATAATCCAAAATAATTTCAGGGAGTAAAAGCCAGAATCGTACATACATGGTTGCATGCCTTGCAGCATAAAATTAGATGCACAGGGAGAGACAGGGGAGTCATTGATGAACCTCCGCTATTATCTCCATAGGCCTACAGCCCACTGCTGTTGAATCGTGTGGTTGTCGTAAATATGACCCACAGGGTATATACACAAAATGATGGTAAGCACTGTCACCCCCTTTGATGCACATTGGATTTCTGTGCCTGTTCTGCGGTCAGACTGGATATACCTCACTCAGCAGGAAGGGAAGAGGATGCCTCATTAGCTAAGGGGTACAGTAATAAGGCAAAAGCCAACGGGACTGTCTGGCAAACCTACTGCTTCTGCTAATTAATGAGGAGAGGTGGTTGCTGGGCCAACTGCAGATGTTGCTGCAAATTATGCCATTGCTATCCCTGCCAGCGAGCTCTCGCTGCAGCTAGCACATCTCCAGGTGTTCTTGCCACAACAATAGTCCCTGCTGTTCGTTTTGTCTCCTTCCAGGAAAAATAAAATGCTTCCTTTTGGTGGGGAGAAATGCTGATACTGAAGAGGTTTTCAAGCCCAGACTCCACTCCTTCTTCTCCTCTTGTTGTATTGGTCCCATTTTCCTTCTCTGATTTGTCCTCAAATTCTCTTCATTTTCCATTCAAATTGCTTTCCAAACCACAGAAAAAGGCCAGAGAGAAGCGCCTCGAGTGATGCCGATTTCCCTGCTCGGTTTCCCAGCCACAAACACTAAGAGGATATCTTGAGGAAGCTGCCAAAACCTCTTCCCATCCCGGCTCTCTCCCTCTCCCCTGATGGGGCCATTGGTCCTGCCAACACTGGCGGCAACGCAGACCTGGCCGGTGTGGGACTGCTCGCTCCTCTCTGGCTCTGAACAGGCTGTTTTTCTCTCGCGCATCTATTGTACAAACTCATGTAAACTCCCTGGGTAAAACCTGATGTTCAACTTTTGCGCAAAGTCAGCAGAATGAAAGAAAAAGAAGAAAAAGCCCAACCCCCGCCACGTTCTCCAGTTTTGCTCCATATGCAAAACCTGTCTGTACGGTTCTGCTGAGCACCGATGCCCTACTTTTATCCCTCACATAGCTCAACTAAAAATACACCAAGATTTCAAGCAAGGTCCCTGCTGTGAACCGTGTGAGCAAGCAGGCGTTGCTGCAGCCCCAACCCTGGCGTGGTGCAGCCTGGCCGTGCCTGCACTGTGCCGTGCTCCCGGTGCAATTTATACCAGCCCTTGGCACTAAATAGGATGAGAAAAAGCCAGCAATCTTGGGAAAATCAATACCCCTCCTTCCCATCAGCTCAGACAAAATATCCTGACATGGTGTTGCAAGAACAAAACTGAAGAAAGATATGAGAAAACTTAATAACTACTTGCTATTATTACTACTATTAGTGTTATTTATAACGCAGTAGTACTGAAGAAGCCCTGCTGGTACAGAGAGTGGTTTTAAGCAGTAACATCTGGGGCTCTGAAACAGTTATGGAAATAAAACCATGGCTGAAACTCTTAATGCTAGATGTTATACATACTTGCTTTACGTGCTTAAACAGAAAAGAGATTACCATGCTATTTTTGTCTAATTTGTGTGGTCCTGAGAAAGCATGATGGATAAAGGTTAGTGGAACCCAATTTTAAAAGCAGGGGAAGCTAATAGAGGTTATTTATGCAGAGGATAGGGCCTATAAATTCTTCTGCCCTGGAAAAAGTGACTGAATTTTACTGCTGACTTCTCAAGTTACCCTAAACAATGTTTTTCACAACAGCATGTTGTTTTAGAGGGTTTCAGCTTGAAGTTCGCTTTAGCTGTCTTCTGTTTAATTTTCTGTTGCATAAAAGGAAAATGGAAATTATTTGATGAGACCTATGGATTATTTGCAAATAAGGATGTACATATGTGGGTCTAATTTATGTGAGGAATGGCCATTACTGCTACTGCAAGTCAGCTATTTTCACATGCAGGGCACTGATCTCGCAGGTTCTTCACACGGGGCCGTTCCCTGGTCAGGACCATCATTTACAATATTTGGGAGGTGACCCCAAACATTCCAGCTGTGGGAATATTAACCGGATAATCYTATGAAATGGGTAAATGTGGCACTTGGTTCCCATCGGCGGGAAAAATCTCGACGTGTGTGTGCTGCTGGCCCCCAGTGCTGCCTGCAGCTCACATGGAGCCTCTGCCAGCGGCGGGCTGGGGGCCAGAACGCCTGGTGCTACACCTCCTCCATCCCCTCCTCCTTCCTCCAGTAGGTTGTTTTCAAGGGACAGACAGACATGTTTCCCAAAGTCTTTCAGCAGTTCCTTGTTTAAGAAGGGGAATAGGGATCTGAAGAAAAAAAGCCTGGTGGATGGTGCACTTCCCAGGGCACTCCCCCTGTTGCAGAAAACACCAGTGATGCAATTCCCTGGCAGACTAAATTATGAGTAAAACACTTGTAAAAGCCRTAAAGGTATAAGCATTTAATTAAGACTTCGGGAAGCTATTGCATTTTTCCCCTATTAAATATTAATTCTCTTTAAAAGAGTACTTTTGAGCTGTTTTGAGAACACAACTGGTACTCTAATGCCATCTAATTAATTAAAAATTTCATACACATATGTATTAACAGTCTGCTGTTATTGCTGAGGACATTTCACTAGTATTTAAATATATTGAACCAAACATGATTTGCATTTAAACGGCAATGATCCGTACAGCTTCCTGGAAAGGCACGTCTGGTAGATGAAGTCTGACTTTGCCTCCCTGACCTCAATGTCCCGACAGTATGGCGAGGCAGCTTAGCTAGGATTTCAGTCCATAAATTGAGAAATGGCAAGGAAACAGCAGAGTTTCTCCCGAAACACGGTATGGACAGGGTACTTTGTGAGTTCACTGGTGACAAACGCGATCTTATCAATTGCTGACATCCTCATTAACAATGTCACGTCTCTTATCTGCTGAGCTGTCCTTTCTCACCTGTCTTGTTGATTCTTTTGACGTTTTTTTTTATTGGAGATGCTAACAGGACGCCTGTAATATCCAGAGCTGGCAGGAGGTGAAGACATGGGCCACCTTTGTCCCCTGACTCCCAACTCCCACCCAGCTGAGGTGGGTACCTTGGGAGAGCTGTGGTGCGTCCCCATCTTCTTATGGCCCCAAGGATGTGTTAGACAGCTGGGGAGAAAAAGGGTGCAGAAAGGAGAAGGTGGGATGTGGGGTTTTAACCACAAGAGATGCATCAGCGGGATGTACTCTCCTTTAAGAATTACCTCAGTTGTTTCCATTTCCAGGATGACTTCCCAGCACTTATGCATTACTCTTCTACTTGTCTAATACGGTTCACATCGATTTTTCCCCTTACTCTCTGCTGAGTGTACAGTTTGAAACACCAGAGACCTTAAAGTCAAGGTCAAGTTTTTATTCCCTGAGTAAACAAGCCGGGAAGAAGGGGAGAGAGGGAGCAAGCACTTATACTAAAAGATATACTCAGAAAGCTATGAAACAAATATATGCCTTCTAAAAAAAACCCTCCAAGGAAGAAGGCATACAAAAGATTAATCCTTTCAGTCTGCAAATTCTGCATTAAATAAAATCCTTACTCCTGAGGAATAAATGTTAAGAGGAGGCCACTGCACACGTGACCAAAACAAAGCCATTCTGTAATGTTTAAAGTCAAACATGAAGTTAAACACTGTGTAGTCAACGTACAAGGAAGCATTAAAAATTGTTTTCATTTTGCTAGCCAAGCAGCTTACATTTTGCCCATGCACTGAATACTTTTATTTCTCATCATCATATCTAAGCATTGATCCCACTACATCAAATTCCCAGTGTTATTTTTGACCAATTAATGACTCCATATATTATGTTTGCCCATTTGTAATTAGAAGCAAAGTTATGCAGCAAATGGCTGGCTGCTTATCTGTGATTCATAGACTCTCTCGAGCCTGCAAATTTGGCTGGAAACTTGGTAAGAAATTATTTTGGCTAAAGATTTTGGATGCTTCTCGCTCGTGTTGCGCTGAAACACAATGAGTTCAAGTGTTTTGGGGCTTCTGCTTTGGGTTTCTTCCAGACAGAGAAATGGGTCAGTATGAAAATAATTATACAGCAAGGTGGAGATACAGAAGCTGCCACACTGGATCAGACCTGAGACCTACCCAGASCCAGTGCTGGCACCAACAGCAGTCGCTTCGCACGCCTCAAGCAAGGGCAGTCCCTGCACAAGTACATGTAGACACAACCCTTGTGAGCCTCAGCCCTGTCTCTCAAAGACAAAGATTGTTTCAAAGCCCAGAGTCTGCTCTTTCTGATATTTTTCATTGAAATGAGTTAATACATATACGGTAATAATTGCAACCTGATGCTCTAGATCTTTTCAAGCAGTTTGGAAACAGAGGGCCCCAGCTGGAGCTAGCAGCATGGTTTGGGGACAAAACAGATTATCTTATGCAATTTGGTTCACCTATTTTCAATGCTAATATAATTAAATGAGACAAAGTCTACAGGCAGAGGTAATACCTTTTATTAGAACAAACTGATAGTTTAGGGAAAAAAAGCAGATGTGTTTTCAGGCACACAAACCCTTTTCAGGCTTGCATGCCAAAAAGCTTGTCAGTGTATCAGCTGGTCCAACAAATGATATTACTTCTCTGTATAAATACTGCTTCAGTCATATCCTTAGACGATAACAGCTACAATAACACCGCTAATATAATTAAAAGCAGTTGAGGATGATTGAATGCCCTTTCATAGCAGAGTTGGACATGAAGTTTCCCAAGAATAGCAGGGTGGAGCTATGCTGCAGACACAAAAATATTTGTACTTTTCCCCTTATCTTTACTCTGTAATTCTGATTTTACTTACACCAGTATAAATGGAAGTCACAGGGTTGATACTGGTACAACCCCCTTTGGATACTGCATGTATTTTCAAACCAGTCTTACCACCTTGTAAAACGTATCTCTAATGCAGAGGATGAAAGTAGGTCATCCATTTTCTCCAGCATCCTGCTATCTCGGTAACATTAACTGAAAGGAACAATGTGTGCACATTTTATCCGGCATCACCGTCAGTGTATTCCATCAAATTATGACCCTTTAGTCCCGCCATTGGAGCGATTCCCAGAAAAGGCAATAATGTAAATGATGCACGATAAGAAAGAAAAAAAAGAAAAGAAAACCTCCTAAGGTGGAAAAGGTATTGACAATAARCCAGCTTAGCTTTCCCTGATGTTGTTTATTTTCATATTATGTTTTTAAAGCAAATTTTCCCAAGACATCTCACAACTGACTGCACATGCAGATACAAATAGAAACAATTTGTATGTTGCAGTAAATCTTAGAAGTAGCAAATCAAGGCTTATAAGAAGGAAGTCAAGACAGGCAAGATAAGAAGTAGAGAATGATTAAACAAAATAATTTTGAAATTTAGATATTAGAATTTGTTCTCTGGGTGAGAGCAAAACATACCATCAAAGAGCAAGAAGATTAAGGAGTTTTCACACATGGGATTAGGTGGGGTGTGGAAAAAATATCTTCCAGTGAGGGAAGTAGGAGACAATAGGATGTGTGAGGAAGGGGCTGGAGATTCGGGAAAACTGGGAAAAGAAACAGGGAGAGAGCTGAGGGCACGTATGAAACAGCACTCGTCTGCTGGCCGAAATGCGGGCGATGCTGCACCACGTCCAGCGCCAGTACGGGCTGGCACCAGGCCACGGGGCAGCTCTGCTCCCGGCTGTCCCCAGGGACCATCGGGGTGCCATGGCTTAAGTAWATGGCTGCTGCAGGTGTTCCAGGCAGGACTTCAGTTTCCCCTTTTTCCTTTTTTTAAAAGCGTTTCCAAGCCTGCAATTTTCAGTCACCAAACAAAATTGCAAGCTCCGTCAGTTGGGGAGAGAGTATGCTGCTGACATGCTCAGAAATGCTCCAAAACTCCCTAAATAAGCACTGCCAATGTTTATTTCTAAACATCAGAGAACCAGGGAAATAGAGTAGCACTTTGACTGTTTTGATTTGGAAACATTTGTGCAGATTCAACACTTGTCTGCAGCACCCTTCTGGGATGAAACCGCATAGGTACAGCAAGTGCCAAAAGTGCAGACAGAGAATTTGGAGGGGAAATTCCACAACTCCGTATAATTTTGAAGAAAAGCCATTTAAAAGAAGTCTGATAAGGCAGGAAGCTTGTATTTCAGATAGCTCACTCCCTCCATAGCCATAACTCTCCTGGGAACCTCATGTGGTTGTTTCTTCTTAACAAAAAGCCAGTAAGAGAGTCACATATAAAACTATTCAACAATATTTTTGAGCTAACCATGTTTTAGTTATTACTTAATAAATGCCTCTGCAGGCCCTGAAAGTTATTTTAAATGATTGGTTATATCCATGTAGATCCCTATTTAACATTACATACCTTCAYGTTTAAGGGAGATAATGTAGAACCAGGTGACTGGCAATCCTTACTTCTACTTCTTTTTATAACCTCAAACGTGAAGGCAGATTTGCCTAATAGGAGGCCTAGCACTGAAATCCTTCATTAAAGATCTCAAAAGTTCACAGATAATAATCATTACTATTAATATCTGATGATTGTGTTACTAATTATTATTGCTCATTACTACTATTGATCATAATTATTAATGTAGCCACAGTAAACACTGCAGATCCAGGGTGTGACGACAGGTGTTTTCCTGCCTGTTTTTAAAGACCTTGCTGTGTTAAAAGCAGCTTTTCCAGGTTTTCCTCCTCTACATAGCACTGTGAGAACAGTTTGCCCATGCCACGGGCTGAGCCCTGCTCCCACTCGCCCTGGCTCGGCCCCACCAGCACACGCAGCCCTGGTTTAGTATCTCAACATTATAGATTAGCACCGGGAGAAGTATTGGGAGAGAGTGAGTTATCTGATGTTTTCTGCCTCCTTTTTTAAATCTATGGATTATCGACAAGTGGATGATCCTGAGACTGACGTGGGAAGGGGAAAGTGAAAAATCCCACAAATTGAATTGAAAACGTCCCGCTCTTCATTAGCATCCCTGTTTAGGAGTGGATGTTCATGGAAAACAAATAACAAGGATAGATAATAACTTTGGAGAAATTTGCTACTACATGTTCACAAATATAGTGTTGAGGAGTCACTCCAACATGGTTTGCAAAGTTCTGRAAAGTTTGGATATTTAGCCAGTGCATGCCATTCTCCAAACCCATCCCGACTCGGCTATGAGCAGCAGCAACACTGCCATGTACATATCTTCTGCATCTATTTCCCTTTCCCTTGCTGGAGCCTGGATAATACTCATTCCTCGCTGCTGTGATCACAGTGGAAAACCCAAACTCACCCTTTTTCCCTGAAACATAATTCAATGGGATATTATTTTATAAGAAAACTATGACTGGTGTATTTTTGTTTCACATGAAAAAGACTGGGATTCAATAATGCAGACAGGGCCTCATGGGAATGAAATCTCTGCCTATATTTGGCCACACAAATTTAATTTTTGTTAACCCTAAACTGGAAGGAAAACTCAGTATATTTAACAGGAGTGACTGGCAGAGCTGGCTGCACTGGAGACCGCAGTATGATTGCCTTGGGCTGAGAATAATAATAGAACTGGAAATTATTTTCAAATTGTGATGTCCTGGAGAAAGATTTTTTTAAAAGCAGCTCCACGTGCTCTGAGTCACCGTGGCTGGCCACTGAGCCCTGCGCTGCAGATATGTCACTGCTCCATCCCAGCCTCCGAGCGTCAATCTGCGCCCAGGGTTTTTATAGGAAACAGAGAGGGGCAGGAGAAAAAGGGAATAAACTAAAATAGCAGCAAACGGCACTAGTAATGCACTGTGAATGAACCAGAAGTTGCTAACCGCAGTGCTGGGCAGGGCGCCGAAATGCATTTCGATTTCCTGCTCACCGGTGTAACTAAAGCACCCCGTTTCTCCTGCAGAGCCTAGAAATAGATGGCTGAAGGCTCCTGTGTCACGAAGGGCATGAGAACAACCTATAGGAAATTGCTGTTTATTAGGAATTCCTCACAATCCTGAATCTTGCAGCAAACTCCCAAAGGGATGCAGAGAGGAAGGGAAAAAGTACTGGATGTGCTGCTGTGGCAACAGGGTCCAGCTACCCCATCAGAGATGAAAATGCTATAATGGCTGATGTCCAGATAGACCCTGGGCAGAAGAGCTTTTAATCAAATTAGATGAGGAGGCCAAGGYCCAGAAAGAGGTGAGATTGAAGACTGGGTGTGTCAAGAGCTGTTGATGAAGCCCGGGCTCAAATCCTGGCTCCTCTGCATCCAACAGGAGGTTTTTTTCCATTGATGCTCAGATACCACCGTAGTGGGGGTCTGAGTATTGCAGGCAGCTCACAGCCCTTTGAACTATCCTGTCTGTGGGCATATTAAACCCCCAAACTCATCTGCTGTTAATGAACAGACTTTTACAGCATGTGAGGATACCCCCAAGGGCTTGGGTGGCTTCGAGCATCTCAGGGAGTTGCAGCATCTGACGAGCTTCCCCACCATAAGATGGCCGAGTGGTCCTTTGACTCCACRGGGCACCGGGGCTCATTGTCCACAGCATCCTGAACGCAAGAAAGTGCCAGATGGTTTCAGAGGGTCCCTGCTCTGCAGCCAGCGCTGCTGGGGAGGATGATGAGCTTAAATACCAGCAAACCAGTTGCCTGAGAGCTCCAGAGCCAGAGCAGAAACCAAGCTGGCCATAAACAGAGCCGTCTCAACAGCGACTGTTTGATTAAAGCTATTTTTGGAATCGAAACTCACGGGTGGGAAGGGAAGCAGAAAGCGGATAAATTAGCCATTAAAAAGCGGCGCGGCCACATTGCTGAGCCCTATCGGCCATTTCAGGTGGTGAGTAACAGAGGACACGACAAATCCGTCTTTGTTCTTCTGCTCTCTCACTGCGCATGATTGGGAGATAAGATGGTAGCGAGGTTTCATTTCGCTGGTGAAACACGGAGTTATTCATTAACCTGCTTTGCTAAATAAAGCCCTGATAAGGACAGAGCGCTTGGCAGGGTCAAGCCCAGGTGCAGTGGGGCTGAAGGCAGCTGCAGCTGTGGGATGGGCAGGCATGTCCATGCCCTGTGCCAGGGCCACCGAGTCACCCGTGGTTGCACGTATCCAGGATGCCACCATGCTTTTGGGCATGGACAAAACTCCATTTTAGCAGCCCCATTTTTGCACAGTGAAAGCAGGGATGTTGAGTAACGGCAGTGATACGTTGCTGGATGAAAGCATTGCTTTCTTTTAGCAGCTGGAGATGCGGCATGAGTGTTAACAGTGAGAGAGGTAGATAAATATGGATTTTTCAGTTTGGTTGTCAAATCCAGAAACGGGGAAAATCAGTAAAACCAAACATTTTCCTCAACAGGAAAAGAAATGCTCTTTTTTTTTTATTATATAATGCTCGTTTAAAAAATCCTTTCCTAAAATTTAGGTCAGTTTTTAAACAACAAAGCTTGTTTCAAAACAAAAAGTCAAAATATTTTGTTCTGATGATGTTGAAACAAAATGTCTCCATATCTCCAAACCATTTCTTTTGACATGTCAAAATGAAACATTTGTACACTTTCTAATTTTTTTCACAAATACCGTTGGTTCCTGCATTTTTCAGTGAACTTATCCATTTGAAAAATGTCACTCAGCTCTAAAAATTACCATACATACAGAGCTACCTCTGTTACCGCATTATGTCTCATGCAAGCGTGCCAAATATGAATTCCTCACAAGGGAGTTGGTTAGACTTCAAAGCTGACCGATAAAGCCTGAGACGGCATAATGCCAATTAAAAGGGTCAAAACGTTAGTAAACTTTCCTTTAACCCACACCACGGTCCCACTCTGCAGGTCAATGCTATCAGCCAGGATTAGGTGGGTCACGTCGCTGTCTCTGAAGAGCACATACGTGGAGGGTCAAACCATAGCTTGTACCCCCATGCATGTGTTCAGATTAGTGCTTTAATTCTTGTTAAAGCAGCCTGTCTAAATCAGGGCTTCCTGGGAAATGCACCATTTTATGGATCGTCTTAGAGACCCTGTTGAGCTGCAGGTCTCTGCGGGTATCTAAGGAAGCTCTTTGCAGGCTTCTTGTAGGTTGGTTGTGTGGGATCTAGCCATAAAATCATGCACATGCATGAAAATCTGGCACTGCTCCAGAGCCAGAAGGTACATGTAGAAACGATGAGACTGAGACATCCCTCTGCATTGCCCTGAGGAAAAGAGCAGCCCAGAAAGGCTGGTAGGTAGCTGCAATGCTTGATGTGACTCTTCTTATCTCACTTGTCTTCAGAAAGCATCTTCTAGACTTCTTCTGGGGGTCTGATCATCTCAGCAACCTACTTAAATGTTATTAGACTGTAGATGTTGCATGATTTTGATGTTCCTATTCCTGGTAGCTGGATGGGTGAAAGAAGTCCAGGCCTTGCTGGGGTGGTGGGGTTTTATGGAGAGTGGCAGCCAGCAAGGTGTCAAACGATCCTCAGCACAGCACCACAGCGTATTCTTCTGAGGCCACTGCTGGCACACAGCAGAGTTTCATTAGCTCACACTGATTTAAATATAAATCCCCTCTTTGTTGCTAATCACTCCATTCAGGGATGGAAAGTCCACAGAGCCAAAAATATACCCAGTTAGTCAGCAGCTTTGTGAATATTTTGAGATATTGGAGGTCATAAGTCAGTTTCCCGGCACTATCTTGATTATCCTATGGAAGTCTTTACTCAAAAATAGTCTCCAAAAATGCAAGTTTAGCAAAACTTGGAGCTGGAATCATTGGAAAACGTTAAACCTACTCACCAAGCTAAATTCACATGAGGGCAGTTACTGTGCAATAGGCAGATGCTTTTAACTGCCCTTTATGTTTTTGTGCTTACTCGCATCCAGGAGCAATAATATAGGTGAAAGGTTAGAATAAAAAATAATAACTTCCTAAAATCATAATGCAGAATTTTAGTTTTTATATTCAGGTCTATCAGCTGCACACGCACATTTTAAACAAATCGCACAGGAAAACAATCTGCAGGGGTTGCTGGTGTCCCAGGGCAGCTGGCAAGCGCGGCATACGGAATGATTTTTTCGGGGACCCATTTCTCAAGGGTATTTTCTCTGTCATCCTTAGCAGTCAGGGGTGCAGGAGATACCTGGGCTGGGAGCACAGCTTCCTTGCGCTCTTTGTGCAATGTGACTTCTGGCTTGTGAAAGGCACCAAAAGGTTCCACCAACACTCCTTATCTGCTGGTGCACACACACACACACAATTTGTATACCTTCGTCTCTGTTCGCTGTGCTCCATTACAGTGATTTATGTGCTGTCTGTCATCTGGAGCACGGGGGGAACACAAGAGAAGGAAGAGCAATAAACAAATAATAATTGGCAGAGATAACACAGAAATGAGTCCACAAATGCTACCCCCAAGCAGGCAGCAGTATTAAGCTCCCAAGGAAAGGGGTTAGGGGGGGCTCTCAGGTCTCCAGGAGAAGGGCAAAAGAGGGAGGCTTTGGCAAGGGGTTAAATTCCATGGAGGAGTGGACCAGCGCTATGATCTTTGAAGGACATGGGCAACACAACAGATTGGCTGTGGACAAGGAAAAAGAAATCTGATATTGGGAAATAGGAAAAGGAGAGCTGCTCCTAGGGAGGTAAAGAGGGGAAACCCTGGCAGATAGGCAGTGGGGGGAGCAAGGCTGGTTTCGGTCTGCGATGCTGAACGCAGTGGGAGAATTACATCCCCCTGCCCAACCAGGCAGGTAGAGCAGGTGTTGCAGGTGCCACAAAGCTGATGAGGCCAAAAAATATTCTTCCTTTTTACCTGTGTGACCATGCCTTTGATTGCTGTTTTAACACCTCAGGGCTCTTTGTCAYGGTCAAAGTACAGCAGCATACCAGAGGCTTAGCCAGGGCTGTAGGAATGTAACGTGCCCAGGTATGTGACAGTCGTGTGTGTGGACAGATGGGCTCGGGAAAGAGCGTGGGGGTGGAAAGGACATCAGAGATGCACCACCGTCCTTATCCACGCCAAAGGTGACATCTGCACAGGTTGTGTCATGGTACCACCGGCAAACAGCAGCAGCGTGCCGGCCCCGAGGCCACGGCACCCACCCAGCAGCAGCAGCAGCAGCTGCAGGGTCTGTGTGACCAAACATGGACCTCTTCCTCGGCACTCAGCATCCTTACGTGATTAAAAAAGAAGCGGGGCCCTTTTAGAGATTAGTGGATGGTAAATTATTCCCTTCATTTATTATTCGTGATGAATAATGAATTATTCTCATAACATTTACTATGCTGTTCATTTATTATACAGGACAGGGGAATGTTTAGAAGCTAATTATTGCGAGGAAGGCTCTACACTTGCAAAATACGTGACTTTTGCATGTTTGTTATATCAGTGCTTTAAGTGGGGGAAGGGCTGTTTTTCTGTTTTAGCACGATTCTGTCCCTCCAACACYCAGCCTTACCGCCCGCCCGCGGGCAGGACAGACATCTCCCTCACCATCAGCAGCCGAGCTGCTCTGCCCTCTTCACAAGAGGAGCCCCTGGAGTAGGYCTGGAAAATAAATTGTCACTTCTCCTTACATGCAGCAGTAAGGAGGAGCAGTGTTTCACTGGCTGATGGGGCAGAGGTCCACACCATGCATCACCATGGCCACTGTACATCTCCCATCACTCTTTCAAGAGGCTACCACTGCTGCCAAGACCGTAGCAGCCACGGCTGGGGAGAAATCCTGCGCTTCATTGCCATGTCAGCAATGAGCCAGGGGCTGCGAATGTCCATCGCCTGGGAAATACCCAGAGCAGCAAGCGATGGCAGGGCTCAACACTGTGCGTTGCTGGAAAAGCTAGAGAGCGAAGTCGTGGGGAGCCAGGAGGAGATGGCCTCCTGAACAGGGAGAGGTTGGGGGGATTGTTTGTTATTCTTGTAAGTATTATATTAGGAGACTGAGTAATATCCTTAACAGTGGTCTAGCAGTGGCTGTAAATTGTCAGTTATAGTTGTCAAGACTAACTGTGCTGTGCTGCTGTTTACCAACAGATTTATCCTGGCCATTTATAGTTGGTAAATAATTTACCAATTATATTGAAATATGCTTTTAAGGAGACTCGAACCTCCTGCCCAGCTCTGCTCGCCTGGGTGCGTGGCGCAGCACCCAGCTCGCCCGCCACGGCCAGCTGTGTCCATCTCCTGCCCATGCACGAACGAGACGTTGTCCTGCATTTCCCCGAGTGTCCTGCTACAAGAAGCCAAGCTGTGAGACAGGTTGCTGTGTGCCTGTAGCTTAGCCCTATTTGTTGCTCCCAGCTTGAAAAGGAGCATCATGGACCCAACCCAGACTGCCTCTGCCTGGTGGGGCTTTCTCCTTTCTGAGTCCTATGTGATAGCTTGTGAGTCCAACCCACAGCTGGTGAGAGCTGGCGGAGTTACCGTTGACCTTGATGGAGTAATATACGTTTACAGCAGGAGATGAGCTAGTTCTGTGCTTTCTAATATCCTTCTTATCTACATTATGTGCCTAATATCAGTGTTCTCTTGTGGCCTCTAGTGATACCCTTACATATCTCTGGATAACTGTTACCAGAGCTAAGCCAGTCAGAGGTTTATAAACCCACGGGAAGAGATAGTTCAACGCCATGTTTCTGAATAATTGATTATCACACGCTTCAGTATAAAACTGATGTTCAGTGATACCCTTTTGGCTGTGCCTCATCATCCCTTTTTGTTTTATTTTGATTCCCCAGCAGAAATCTCTCTCCGCCAGCTGCCTTTGTAACCTGGTAAGAGCATTGTGAGCTGCCAGTAAATGATCTTTTATTTTATTTTTCATCCTTGTAGTGGTAAATTATTGTGTCAACACAGAGACGATGCAGGTGACTAACCTCATAAAATGTAGTAAATGATTAATAAAATCTCAAATAACAATAGCTCCATGGGCAGATCATAACTCGCCACTCTTCAGCAGACCGCATGCCTTTAGAGGACACTGGCTGATTGCTCTGTGGGGGAAAATTTTTAGCCATGAGTCAACAGAGAAATGCCAACCTAGGGACAGCTCATGAGCATTGACAAGAAGTACACCAGACCTTGATTTTCAGCCGTAGGGAACACCCACTGCGCTGAGTGATTTCAGCATGAGCTGGGGTCCCGCAGGCAGGCGCTGTGCTGCAGTCCCAGCCGGAGCCGGGGCGCTGACTTGCTGAGGACAAGGCCACCGAGGAGCACGTGCTTCAGCATCTGGGCAGGGGGACACCGGTGAGCATGGGGGGGTACTCACATGTGTGAGTGATGGAGGGATGCTTTGCTAAACTGCAGCCATGATCCCAGAGACCCAGAACAACTGCTCCTGTAAATCCCCAATTTTTTTAATTTTTCTTGTTAAACAGGGAAAATTACTCTTGGTGAGGTTAAATTACCCGCTATGGGTGGAAGGGCTGCTAGGCTGAAGCACGATCTCAGCAGATTTCAGAGGGAATGAGGTTTTGACATGCAGCGACAAAAGCGGTCCCCTCTTCCTCAGACGTTTCTGCAGCAGAACGCCTGTCCAGTGGGCACTCGAGTGCTAAACGGGAGCAGACATCACCCTTCAGACATGCCTTGCCTGGATCCTTGCCTGCCCTTCCCAGCGGGAAGCTGCCTGGTGGCTGGACCACCAGCCAGCAGGACTGGGAAAGGTGCACACAGGAAAATGCTTTCTGTCCCTATTTAGTTTTGTAGGACCTACAAAACTCAGTGCTACACAAGCTGTACTTCAGCTGCATCCCCATCGGTTTGGCATTTACCTCCATAGACATAGTATTCTTGCAGCACACAAAAAAATGCCTTTCTTGAAGCAACTCTTTATTCCCTGAAGGCACCATATGGGACAGAAACCTCAGAGAAAGGGAAACAAACTGTACTTTTCCATGCGACTCCAATTATTAATATTCCAGTATTGGCCAAGCACTTGTAGAGCTGTAATGAGAACGTCCTCTTATGCGCTGTTTCCAGAATTTATGCACAACAAGCAATACATAAATATCAATTAATGAAGCAACTATGGAAAAATTAATTAAAACATGAGAGGATAGAAGCCTCTATTCAGCCCCCTAAAAAGGAAAGACATGTTCACAAACCCCTCCCTCCTGCTCAGAAGAAAGCTCTCAATTCCAGAGGAAGGAAACCATTAATTTTTTTTTAATTGCACAATACTTTTATATTAATTTCCATAAGCACCACAAATAGCAAATGGGGGAGGGAAAATCAAAGATTTCACAATTAAATTAGTACTTGGAGCTGTCTCTTGCCTGTTGGTTACGATGGAAACTCCCTATATCCCATAACTTGCCTGTGGTGGCAGACGTGCAGACAGCAAGCGGCAGCCTGGCTGTAGTCCTCCATGAAGTCCGTAGCGTCAGGGCTTTACTAATGGCACCTAAACCTGTAAATCCACAGCTATAACTACTAACACATTAATTAGCCTAAAATAAAATTAAAAACTGTAAAAGAAGACAACTGAAGGTGAAACCCAGACACGCATGGAGAGGTTGCTTTCTTTTTTTTTCGCCCGGTGTTTCAGCCACAATCTGGACACGGTTTGCCAGCAGAAAATGGCAAGCAGAGTTGGCCCCAGCTCCAGCACAGCCATGGAAGCCTCTCCATTAACCGTCCCGAGACGTAGCTCATCCTGCTGGAAGGAAATGAGGAACAAAGCAGGGAAACGGGCAAGGAGCAGCTTGTGGGCTGGCCAGGAGGAGATCCACGGACTGTGCTTGGCAGCCAGCATAGGCAGGCTGGAAAACGTCCTGCAACCTGCTCTCCCCCCGAGATGACATCTGCAACTGTATTTTCTTTTTTTCTGTGTATCGTGGTGATCATCCCTTTGTGTCCCTGAAGAGGCACGAGCCGTTCTGGTGCCAAGGAGCCACCAGCCAGAGTCACGGCCAAGCACTGGACTTGAAGACCATCGGTTGCAAACTGCAAAACACTTTGATCCTGTTTTTCCTCAGGCTTTTCCAGCTGAAAGCCGAGGATGCCCATTCACTTTCAGTGGAGAAGAAGTGGATCAGTGTGACTGCCTTTTGTAGAAAAATAACTGGAAAATAGGACAACTCGATGATGCTTTTCCTGCTTTTCCAAGAAGTGCATAAGACCTGCATCCACAGAGGGGATGAGCGCACTAACACTAGGATAAATAAAAGCCAGACTGTCCTCTGCACGGTTGCATACTTCTAAATGAATAAAATACTAAATGTTGGGGGCTCAGGGTACTCCAAGTGACCAATTTAGTGGAAGAGTTCTCCAGTGCCTCCCGAGCATCCCCTCACCTCTCCCATGGTGACCATTACAGCAGTGTTTGCTGTACACCGCAGTGCCCTACAGAAATGCTAGTTCACAGATACGTGGTTTATCTGTTACATTACAAAAACATCAGCGCTAACTCTACGCACTTACTTACCGCCTTTTATCAGAGGGACTGAAAGTGTTGGACCCTCATTAATGCTAGCAACCGTAATGATAATATTTTATTTTGCCAGCACCCAGTGCTGAGGTTCCTGAGTGTTTTTCTTCAAGCAGCACTCTATTGACTTTGCATGTGGCTGGAGGTTTGCCCAGCTCGGTGCCGAGCGTCGGTTTGAGCCAGCACTTCAGGAATTGATCAACGTTGCTTTCATCCCAGGAGTTCAAGGTGCTTAGCAAACGACTGAACTTCATTTGACCTACAAAATACAGTATGTTTTACAGCGTCTACCTCAGAGATTGGTGAACGGATGCAGATTTGCTAAAAATCACTGCGCATGTGAGGCCAGGTGTCAAGAAAGAGCTGCCGAAGGCACCGACCTCCAGGCCATGCCTCATCCCCAGCCATCGCCTCCCTGCCCTGCCCAGGCAAAGGCCACCGCTGCCTTCCTAACACTTTCCCTCCTTGGCTAGGAGCCGCTCTCTGGGATTATTTTGCCTTCTGCATTTATTTATTTAACATCAAAAGTACCATCCATTAACCACAATGGGTAAAAATAATGATATTTTGAACGTGCCTGGGGTTTCCTTCTCAAAGCTCTTTACAAACAGTATGAAATCAATTCTCACAGTGAGCTGGGCAGGTCAGTGCCTATATTAATGTATATATATTCCCACAAATGGCTGAGGATGATGTTCAGGATTTACAACAGTACAACTGAGAAGTCAGTCAAGACCTGGGGAAGGCAGCAGTTGGTTCAGGACCAGAGCTCAGGGTTACCAGAGTCCCCAGCTTAAACCCTGCTCTCGGCTTTCTGCAAAGTCCGGTTACGAGGATGTAACCTGGGATGAGGAGTCCCACCTAACTCTGTGGCAGGGTGAACTCAACCTGGGGCCTTATTGAGCCTGGACCGTGTTGTTTTGCTCTTTTCCCTTCTTTCTGTCCCTTTTGGCAGTACTTAGACCTGTGCTAATAGCAGCTGGTTCACCAATCCCCTCCTGGCCTGTGGGGAGCAGCTGTGCCTGGGGCCGCGGCCGAGCACCCGGGTGGTGGTCGGCCGTGGTGAGCACCGCCACAGCTCTGCCTCGACCAGGGACCCCGACGCCTTCGCTGCCTGCAACCCCACCTGGTGTCAGCTCCTGCGAAGCAGGGCGTAGAGCCCATTTCCTCATTTAACAGAACTTGTTAATTTTTCTCTTTTATAACCTGCGGCATTATCAGCAGCAAATTACCACTATCGATAACTCATTAGCAAATAAAATGAAAGACAATGCCGCTGACATCTGTATGAAGCTGTGTCTGAGTGGCTCTGGCTCCTGCCTGTTGTGCTTTTAGTATTCATTAAGGCCAGTAAACGGCATGTGTTTAAAATGCTGATCTACGCAGCGTGCATTGAACTCTCAATCTGCATTAGCTGAGACAGCGGCTTGTACCAACTCTGCCGCCTAACTAACTTGATTTATCATAGTTTCCTAAGCTCTGTTTATGAGGCTGTTTTGTTTGTAACGACTTAATATTTTTTTCACATGGGAGAATTTATCAACATCTGTGCATCACATTGCGTCGGGCGTCCGGGTGGCCTTGATCGTACTTGTAATGCTGGAGTAGCTCTGGGGCGGAGAGTCGCTCTGCTGGGAATCCTGTGACTGCTTTCCAAATGACAGCTAATTTAAAAGGTGGTACTTCCTCTGGTTGTTAGTCTCGATAGAAGGAAAAACACATTATCGTTTCCTCTCCTGTCCTTTCTCCGTCTGGTTGAGAAAAAGGAGTGCAGGCAGTGAGAAGGGCGGTCGGGCTGGGGAACTCCCTGCCACGGGCTGCCAGCCAGGTCAAGTGGCAGATTAAAAGATGGGTTGGACACCGGTACTGATAAAAAATGATCTTTGTGCATGTCACCAGACACTGAGCACGCGGAATACTGTTCTGACATTGACTGTGTCCTCTCCAGCCAGCTCGACCCTGACCAGATAAGATGCTCTGTGCTGTTCTGGCTCCTCTTATCTCTTAAGGCTGCAGCCCCATCACATCAAGGCTACACAGAAACTGTTCCTTAGCACGTGTACCTGCAACATTTTCACCTGGTGCCCTCAAAACCTGGCTCACAGTCTCCTGAAAGCATGACCTCAGAGACACTTTGTTCCAGGCATGTTGCTATTAGGCAAAGACTGGGCACCTTATACCGGCTTAATGATGTAATTAAGCTTCTTCCAGTGGGATCCCCTCTGGCCTCCCTTTTGCAAACCGAGGCAGCTCCCTGAAAAGGAATTCCCTCATAGAGAAAATGTCTCCATGCATTTGTGGCTTTGGGGTTTTTTTGAAGTCATGAAAAAAAAAGCTCAATATTAAAACATCAGAAGCTTTCTCTGATATGGGATTACATCCAGCTTTACCAGAAATATGTGTGGTTTCCTACTTATCTGCCTCTAAGGGTGGAAGACGGACATCAGTGTCTCCAGAGAGGCTGGGACGGAAATATCAGATAACGTAATTGTGAAACACTTTGGGCTTAGAGCATGCAGGCTCTTTTGGGTCTCACTGATGGCATTGAGAGCTTATTTCAGTGGCAGATATGAACCCAAACCACTGGATTCCCCAGGATGCCTGTCTTGGAAAGCCTTTAAGGTGGTGGCACTTTTTCAGACCTCCGCGCTGCCCGGCTCCTCGGCTGGTTTAACTCTGCGGCAGGAGAATGCCTTCTCTCTGAGCTGGGTCCTTGTTCCTTAGCAAACACGTCTCCGTTCCCATGCGAGAGGGAGTTTCCACTGCTGTCGGCTAGGCTCATGGTTATTTTGCAACAGTAGTGTGTGAGAACGAAGGCTCCAAGTTCCTGGAATAAATGTAGGGGTTTTTTCCACGGTGATTGGAGGATTTCTGTGGAGGAATTGCTCCTCTCTGCACTGTCTATAGCTTCGCATGCCTTGAAAGCTGCCTTTGAAAAGTCCGCATACGCTTCATACCATTACCCTTTAGGATCCAGATTTTGATCCTCAACATAATGCCATTATTATTATTGTTTTTATTACTGTCATCTGTTTCCATGTGCACTTGGGGAACTCCAGGGCCTTCAGTTCTTAAGGAGATCAGAGCGTGGCCCACTGTAATGAAGCGAGCTGTTATAAGGTCACACCTTAGAAAAAACGAAGGGCAGCACATGCACAGTACCAGAGAAATCCTTGACATATTCTTTTTAAAGGAACAACAGTATTTAGTATGAGCAATTTCTGTTTGGACTGGACAGCAAAGGTTTCTCTATTCTCAAGCAGATTAATAGCTCTGCTTTTTTGTCTGTTCTTAGAAATTTAGACTAAATGAAATATGGTGCATGGGTACACAAGTACTTGTTTCACCATTAGGAAAATTCCCAGGTACTGGGAAATTTCTTTGGCTGGACCATAGACAAAAAAAATCAAGGAAGAAGACCATTCTTCTGACTTGGAAAAAAAAATATTCAGTGTTGCTGTTCAGAAGCCAACTGACCCACGTGAGGAAGCCACCTTCGAGCTGCACAAGGCATCGGTGGGGGGAATAGGGAACCAAGGCGCTGCTCATCTGATTTCAGATCTCTTCATGCATCAGATCAGTGTTACAGCAATGGTAGCAGTAGTCCTCTTGTAAACACACTTTACTAGGTCACACAGTGCATTTGCTTCCAATTTACTTATTCCTGGAATTTGGCATATAACTTCTCATCCACAGTGTCTGTGGAAAGTTTTATTAGAAGGGGAAAAGAAGTGAATAAGAGTCACCAGTCCTGGATTTGATTCCTGGCTCAGTCACTAACTCAGGCCATCGTTATGCAAACAGCCACTTGGTTATCTGGCTTCACGCATAAAGACTTGCTGTCATGCAGGGCTGGAGCAATAATACAGGACTTTGGGGGAACATCTCTCTGTCTCTCCATTTCCCCACATATAAAATAGCTCTAAGAATACTTCTCTCCCAAGGTTGAGCTGACATTTATGGGTTTGCTTGGAAATCTTGGAGGGGAAGTGCTATTAAAGCACAGAGAATGATTATTAACTGATGGAAAGGTATTTTAATGAAATGTGCTGGCAAGCTTTCCTTTACTGTACGGTGCCAGTGTTAAATAGGCTGCTTGAAGAGCTGCATATCTTTGCTTTCTGAGTGATTGGCTGAGAAATAATCAGAGCTGCTTCCCCTGGCGCGTTTGTTGCTAGGTCGTTCTTGTTTCTTGCCTTCATTTCCTCCCCGATAAATTCAGCATCGGCTCAAAAGCTGAAGGAATCCACAGTTGTAACATGTAATCCTTGCTCAAGTTTCTCACCATTGGGAAGCATTTCTCTGGGTGGTCCAAATGACACGTACTCCCTTTACGTAACCAGCCCCAAAAGCTCAGCCAACTCTGTCTCCCAAAAGCTTTCACTGGTCCCAACCGCCCCGTGGCATCTGTGCTTTGGCTTAGCCCATGCAGGATAAACGGCAAGGGGATGTGAAAGGAACCAGAAGAGATGGAGACATGTGATTTTTGATCGGGATGAGTTTCTTGGGAAGCATCGGTGGCACTGGTGGCACAAAGCTGAGCTGGGGTCTGAGACCATCACCTTAGTGTGGAGTGATCCCTCACCCACCCAGCCCCTGGGCATGGTCCTTCTTTGTGAGGTTTGGGGTTGTTTCACTTGTGTGAAATCGTTTTTCGGCTGTGGAAGGCATGAGGAAGTGGCGGTTGTTTGTGAAGGCTGACGAGCAGACTCGCAGCAAGCGGTCGAGCTCTCCCCAGCCCTTGGAGCAGCTGCGCTCTAGATGGGAAACTGCTGCAAGTTCTCCCCATGGGCACGTTACCAGATACCATTTCCTTGTGAATGACCTTTTTTGCTGGAATTGGACCTAAATGTGCTCTGCTGAGAGGACCATTCCCCTGAGCTGTCCCCATCCAGAGGCAATACGTCCTCACAGCCAACGACTGCTGCGGACTGAGAAGGCCCCCACGCAACCTGCACAAATATTCCTGTATCACAGTCACGTCCTCAGCATCAGCAGGGGTAGCAGCTGTTTTTCTTCAGACGGTTTTTCCCTAGGTCTGCAGAAAGAGCTGACTTTGGAGGAATCTCCGAATTCCTCATCCTGAGAACTTCGGGTTAGCCATAAACTCTGGATACAGCTTGGTATCTTCTTTGCTCACACCGGTCCTGATGAGTGCCATGGAGAAGTGAGAATCAGAACTTTGTTTTGTGGCCATCTCTAGCTGTTATCACATCTCCTGGCATGGCAAATAGGTTGGTAAGTCTGCCTGTGTTCATTGAGCCCATGCCAGTGTGCAATATGAATGGGAAACCAAAACAAACCCAAAAACCCCTGCAAGCAGAGATCGTTGTAGAAAGATTGACTTCTGCAACCCAGTGCTACCTTCGAGGAACGCAGCGAAAGCCAGCCAAAGACACCATCTGTTTGTGGTGGAACGTGTAAATTTCTATCTATTTCTGAATTCTTGAGTTGTGAAACTGGAAATGTCTCAGCTGCAGTGTGCATAGTACATGAAACAGCATGGAGATCCACTCTGTGTTTGATCCCAGGACACGTGGAGCGCCTACTCATATTGAAACTAAATGAGGCAAGACTGTAGCAGCCAGCAGGAACCATTGCAAAACTTCTGTGTCTCCTGGGGCCTTTGCAAAGCTCTTTCAGAGAACTCACCAGGGCTCGCCATGGAACAGTAACAACTGCTTGATGAGCCAGTTTCCCACATTATGTATCAGGCATTTCCAGTGCCTTTTTCCCCAAAATCAGCTGGCTTTCCGATTATGAATCACTCAGATTTGCATCAGCCAGAAGCCTTACTGTATGGTCCTAATTTTCAGTTCTTTCTCTTCCAGTGGTTCACCTCACACCTCTTCTGCTTCTCTCAATGCCGGTTCCTTGCACAGAGAGGGTGACTTTTTCACCTCCAACCTCCATAAAATGTTTTGGAGCGATGCTCGTATCTCTAGGCAGACAGGTCATCCATCATCAAAGGCCAGCAGCCCAGATGGCACAGCGGGTCAGAACCTTGCAGATTGTTCTGGGCAGCCCAGAGGTGGGTCCCACCTACTGACCATGGGCTGGAACCCCCTGCTTTGGAGACCAGCACTTCAGGTTAACGTGGGCCCTTGATCTAATAACTCCCAGCCTCTGGTATTAGTGTATATCAGCCTATCGCCCACTATGTCTATTTAAAGTGGTCATTCTTCAGGGCAGGGATTACCTTTATGAGTGTTTCTAGCCCAGAGGGGCCCGAATCCTTCTTGAATTTTCAGTGTGCTCCTATACAACAAACAGTGATAAAGATGGGAAATAAAGGGAACAGCCACTGCAGTGTGGGGCATTTCCATGAACTATTACAGAAATGCTAAATACCGTTGGCACAGAATGATTATGATGCTTTTTGCAAGCGTGAATATCCTTAGACTTTGGTGGTCAAGGTGAATATTTTCTTACCCATGTTCTAGCCTATTAGTCAGTTTGCGTATGAGAGCGCTCTGTCTTCTGAAATAACTACCCTGCTCATTTGTCTCACAAATACCTTACACCCCCACCTTGATTAAAGTTGCATAGAGCCTTCAACTGTGTCAACGGTGTAATTTGCATTTTACTTGGCTTACAAGCCTTGGGGCTTTGTCTTACGTTATATAGGATATGCTATACAACAATTAGCCTGGAACCAAGACAACATGCGTTTGCATGGTAATGAGCTATTTTCTTCTTGCAAAGCCTGACTCGTGTTGAAAGGATTGTATTCCAGTCATCTTCCAGTCATTTAGCGTGATTCTTGCATGTATTTTTCAAAAGGTTTTGGCCAGCCGCACTGCTTTGGGATGGTATGAATACGGCTGAATATTTGCTACCAGTCCTCAAGCTGGCAGGGCTGACAGCAAATAATGTGGAACAAGTGAAGAATCAGTTGGGTCCTTTAATTATTGTTCTATGATTGCCTAACATTAGGCTTTTGAACTGTTATCAATTTTTTAAAAAACAGATTATTTTATAGTTTTGAGGCATTAGCTGGATGCCATGAAACACTTTCAGCACCCTTAGCGTATTCTTGCTGTCTTCTGATTTCACAGGGTTTGGGCTCTTTCTATTTATTAATGCTGCCCCTTGGATAATTACAGCTCTCCTCCTCTGTGATCGCCTCTGATCATACTATAATTTCCTTTAATTTTCATATGAAGTTTCCTTAGATTCAGGATCCAGAATGAATTTGAGTATTATTGATCAAAATAATGTGCCACATCTTAAAAGAGCCCTTACCACATGACGTATGTCCTTGCAGCTCGTTACAACAGAATCACTTTGAAATGCAGTCTTATCCCCTTCCCTGTAATGGGAAGAAATGATCTAGTCTTGATTATACTATTGTTCCCCCTTTTGGTGTAGGATTAACATCAATCAGCTGGACAGCATGATTGATTTTCTAATTAATAAGGCATTTGTATCAGCTTGCATAACCACACAAAGCTTAATGGGTTCCCTACTGTATCTGAAAACTGATTTTGTGTGTGTGAATTTACTCCTGCACGTGGAAGCTTTGTAACTAGTGGTAAGGTTAGTTAGAGCATCCTTCACGTAGAGCTCTCCAGTGTAGTAAATGCTTTAAAGCATGGTTCAGCTTATTTCGAATGATGACTTTTGTCCCAAGCCTGAAAAAAATTAAGAGGTGTGGGAAGAGGAGAACTAATGTCCTTCAAGGAGAGCTCAAAATATGGTGGTCGGCGCAGCATTGCCCAGCAGGAGCCCCAGGGGACGGGGGGCTGCCCTGCCCAGGCTGGCCTGTGGGTTAGGGTCATCCTGGGGCTGCTCCAGCTTATGCCTCGCTGCCCTTCGGTCAGCTTTGCGCTGCTTGGTTTGGTTTATGCTAAAAAAACATTCTGGGCTATCAAAATGACCCAACCAGCTTTACCCTGAGCTCTGGGAGCGTCTGCGTGCTGCCCCACAGGGCTGTGTGCCATCCTGTCTGTGCGTCGGTGGCAGCCGTGCCCTCAAAGAAATGCTAGAGCATAGAGAGGTCCCAGCTCTCCCGGCTCTCTTAAACGTTAGAGATAGTGGCTGGAGAAGAGAAATGCCAATTAATAACCTTAACTCTGCCCCGCGCCAGGAAAACCTGACTCCGGCTTCTGCAGACACGAGACCAGAGGGTCATGGTGTGACCAGGCGGTGACGAGGAACTGGGGCACGTCCTTGGTGAATAAGTAAGCAGAAAACCTGGAGGAGAGCTGTCCCACTTTGAGTTCCTATTCCGGGTTATGGCAGCTAATTGCTGCGACAGCATAAATGATTTGCGCGCATGTGGCTGGCACAGGGTGTGAGGACCCCCCACCTCCCACTGTTTGAAGGGCTGTTTGCAGCCAGAGGCACGGCTGCATCTGCAGCAATGCACCCGGAGCACGCTGCACACTGGGTTCAATTTCCCTGGGAAGATGGTGATGAACCCGAGCACAAGCTGAGCAGAGAGGATGTCCTGTGGGACCTGGCTGCAAGAAAAACACTGGCTCGAGAAATTCTGGTCTGATGCACCAGTTTCTTGCACATGTGACCTTCCCGCACTGCCGGTCTCAGGGGAGCAAAGCTAAAATCAATGAGAAGAGCTGGCATCTCCTTTGGTTTGACTTTGATCTGGCTGCACTGAGAAAATGGTTTAATTCCCATTTTGCATCATCGTGTCTTTCAACAACAGGACAGAAACTGCGGGCTCTGCTCCTGTTATGAATCTCCCTTTGGCCGCATGGTCCTCAGGGGTGAAAAGATGAAACAAAGACTAAATCTTGCAGGCAAACCAAACAAAATAAGGTCAAACATGTTCCATGATTTTAATCTACCTTGTAAATTAAATGCAGTGCAGATGGGAGCATGGTGCAGCTTCTTCCCAGTCTTCTGCCCTGACTTACACTTCTCCAGCCCCCTTGCACTAAATTATAAATCTGACGGTGAAAGCTATACATCAGCACAGATTTTGGCCCTTAGCCCTTACATACTGTCTAGAGAACGAACAAGCTTCACAGCGTTAAAATAAATAGACTCACATGCAAGCCCGAGATGATTTAAATCAGCTCTCTGGTGCGAGAAGCAGCAGCCACCCACGTTGCAGTTACCGCATCTGGGACAGACAGTCGGGGATGGCAGCTCACAGGCTGCGGGGGGGACGGGGGGGCTCGCACCGCTCACAGCTGCAGGGAGAATGTGAATTTAAAGCTTTGGGGGAAAGAAGGCTCTGGGAATAACCCACTATGCGAGCTGTGCAGGCTGCTACAGACCACGATGTGCTGCACACGGGGCTGGGGGGGTTCCTGGCCGGGTCAAGCTGATGCACTTTATTCCTTGAATGATATGGCCGAAATGGTGATATTGGTTTAAAAGGAGTTGGTACTTCTAGTAAAATGAGAACACCACAATTTGGCGTTAAGCTGTGCTAATCTAAAGTGATTTACTACATGTAACACGATGGCATCTCATTCTCTGTTGAGATATAATGAGATACAGTTGGAGCTTCACGTCAGATCAGCCCCAGCATTTCAGGGCAGTTTAGGCTCCCGGAGGACAGACTGGTTTGCTGCTAAGGAAAACCCCAGTCTGCACCAGCACCTCCACACCTCAGAGGAGCAGCCAAGGACACAAACTCTCAAAGCCTTTTGTATAACAACACCCCAGTTCACCTGATATAAAAAGTTACGTGATTTCTCTACCTAGGCTGAGAAAAAAAAAAAGAAAATTAATAAAAATGGTGGCTGGAGAAATCAGATGGTAACAATGCAGGACAGGCTGAGTTCATGGAGCAATCCCTCAGGTTACTGCCTGTCAGCCAGGCAGTGGGACCTTCGTGGGGATGCTGTTGGCCAGCTGAGACTGTGCAATCACTTTAAAACTCCAGGGATGAGGTTTAAACTAAAATATTTCAGCACTCCTTGATGAGATTAAAACACACACCATTACAATGACTCAGCTGGCATGTAGTAAGGGAGGAGAAGGTGAAGCGCGTGAGCTTTTGCCTTGTACCTCCATCATGAGAGACTGGCACAAGCCACAGGGCTCGAGGACCTTTCCTCTCCTGGTGCTGCAGCTGAGCCGGGAGGAGATTTGGGGGCTGGAAGTGCCCCGTTTGGCCATCGGGCCAGGTGCCTCCTCGTCAGAGCAGTGAGCAGTGCTGGGTGTGGGACCTCCTGCCCTCCTTTGGATGCTAAAGGAAGATTTCCAGCTCTTGAATTAACCTTGGAGGTTTTCCCTGGTGCTGCTCAGCTTCCAAGCTCTGCCGAGGCTGCTGCTGGAGGCAGAGGGCTGCAGGCACATGCAACCCCGACACGCTGCTGCGAGAAGAGCAAACCCCCATCACCCAGGCAGGCTCCTGCTTCCTTGGCTTTCTCTTTGCCTCTCAACCTCCTGACAGATACCCATCGATTTTTATATCATGTATTGCATGATACACATATCCATCTTGGAGATGCTCAGATTGTTGCTGTGATCTTTGATTGAAACAACATGGGATGTTGGAGCACCAAGTGCTAACAGCTCCTCTCGCAAGTTGTTAACTTGATTCTGATTTAGATTTTATATTTGTCCTATGTTTTATCCTTTTGGGGAATTTGTCATCCCTAATTAATCTTGGATCATGTAATATTTTGTGTAGCCACCTCATTGATTGTTCTAAATGTGCAATCATTTATTGTTTTACTTACTCTGTTGGCTGAACGGCATTTTGTTTTTTGAGACAAACTCATCCTTTGCTCATCGGTTCGAAATCACTTGAGTTCTTCCATGAATTCACAGATTCATTATATCTTGTTAATAAAATGGGTTAAAGACGTCTTTTATAAATAACTTTTTTTTCATTTGGTTTCCCCAGAATAGAAAAGGAGACGAAATATTAACCAGGCTTTCCTAAGCAAGACCATCTGTATTTTCCAGTCTTTTTGGCTGAGCCGTGAGAAGTGACAGTCAGCAAGTCCCTGCTGCAAAGCCAGCCTGGCCAGCCGGCCGAGCGGGAGGGGCTGGCACGGGGGATGCTCCTGCCATGCTGTGCCAGTGAGACGTCCCGCTCTGTGCATTTGAAGCGGGATGGGACCATCCCCCGGTAGCAGAGCCTGTTCTGATCAGTTCAGAAGACCTCAGGAAAGACCTGGTGGAAAGCAGATATCTCTGGTCCTCCCCACAAAAGCAGAGTTATGTCATTTGGACATCCAGGTTGTCTAGTGCATTGCATATACTCAGTCTCTGAATTTCAGATATTTCACCTGTAAGTAAAAATACTACTTACTTCACTCAGCAATTGCACCATAATATTTTTTATTTCATTTTTTCCTAAGGATGTTTACTCTGTAATCACTTGAGCTACTTCCCCGGCTGATGGCAGCTCCACAGTGGCATCCCTGGTGCAAGTGGAGCCGCAGCACTTCGCAGAGCGAGGTTACAGTCTATGATACCTAACTCAAGGCTGGCAATGGATGAGAAGAGAGAGATGTTTTCACCTCACTACCTGAAAAAAAATCTCGCTTCTTATCTATAAATACACTCATCAAATTTCTTCCTGCTCTCTCCAGTGTATTATGCAGCCCGTGCTGTATTCCAGCTTCTGTCAGTGAAGATGTAGAAAATTTTATGATTTTCCATCGTCTGTCCAGGAATAAAACCCTCCTGGGCTCAGGCAGTCTGTGGCTGTGCTGTGCCCAGGACGGCCAGGAGCAGCCCCATGCCACCATTGATTTTAGTGATGTTATGGAGATCTCTGAACCCAATTACTGCCCTCTTCCCAATTCTTCCTTGTCCTGAAGGAAGCCGTTGCCTGTGAGACAAAATCTGCCCATAGTATCTCTGACAACAAATGGTTTGGGAAAGCGATCGCACCTTGTAGTTGTGGCAGGACGTTCACACGTCGAGACCTGATCGGAAGTCCATTAAAGCCAGTGGGGTTATTCCCATCGACCTCCGCAGGCTGTGGATCAGGAAGCTTTTTGATCTAGAGCAAGCCTTTCCCCCGGAGCAGGGTATTAGTTTTGAAATGTCTCCTTCTGCCTTTCAGAAAAAAACTTCCCATTCTAAAAGGTGAAATTACTTAACTCACTGCATGTGTCAGCCTTTAAAAAAACCTGCATCTCCTTTTTTCACGTGCAACCAGTCTCTACAGAAACTACAGATTATCCAGGGTTAGGCACAAACCCATCTCCCAGCTGTAGAGCAGAAGTGCATTCCCATCGCTAATGGAAGAGTTAAGAACAGAAGTGTCTGAGCAGCTGCTTTCTTAAAATCTCTGACTAAACCAGAGACCAGGGCAAATATTTTTACTTTCTTGCAGAAATGAAAAAAGGAAATAAAAATCCAAAACCATTTTGTTAAAGGCCAGCTCAAAGCAAAATATTTGGATACTTTTTTATTATTTTTACTAATTCATTTTAATGGAATGCTGGTACGTTTAGTCTCAGTGGACCTGTCGCTGCAGCAGCTGAGAAGAGGGGACCAGAGGTACCCCCAGCCCCACCTGCCCTCTGCTATGTGCTCTGGTGCTCTCCAGAACAAGTGTAGTTATTAAGATAAAGGAATGGTTTGCAGGTGGTATTAGATAATTTGGAAAGTGCTTGGGAACTTGGAGTGAGTCACGCTGAACAAGGTGACGGAGCGGAGAATTTCAGGGTGGTTATTTGGCTTTTCAACACATTGGGCTCAAAATGAGCGCTATTATTTTTAACATTATTCACTGATTGTAGCATCTGCTTGAAAGCTGGTGGGGTTTTAAATGACCTGCAAAAAAAGTGAATATATTCAGGTGTGTAGCCCACCGAGGGTTGGGGACGCACGGTTTGGTGAGACATTGCCACGGCACGAGGGGGTTAACCGGTCCACAGCATGATGCACGATGCACGAGCATCCTCCGGCGCAGCATGGACAATAACTGTTCAGCTGCTATTTGGGAGGGAAGCCCGTGCTTGCAGGAGGATGCAATGAGACTCAGGCTCTCGTTTCCTCTTCAGTCGTACAGAGATGTGGCTCAGCCAGCCGTGCGTGGTATCACCCAGCTGCCCGGGGGAAGAGACGGGCAGAGGGAAGGGCTGCGGGATAAATGCCTCCTGGTTCCTTCTCTCTTGGATCGCCTCCTCCTCTCACCCCTGAAATATTTCCGAGGAAGGTTTATCTTTCCTTAATCACAGAACGTTGTGTGGTGTCTCTAATATTAAAATATCTCCTGATTTTCTAGGGGTATTCTGTTAATTAGTAGATTTCTCCTCCCAACTAGGCTGTAAATGGAAAGAGTACATATTAAACCGATTGCCCTACTTATGTAGCTACTCAGAGGAATGCTAAGATGGATTAACATGCATAGCAGAAGGCTTATGACCCTGGGAGACAGAAGAACCTGAAATAACCTTAATATCCTGTCAACTTGCATTACCGAACCTCAGTGAACAAGAAGAGCCTATTTAGTAGTCTGTCTTGGAGGAAAAATTCATACCTTTTATCTAGCTTATTCCTCCCTCTTTTCAAATAGAAGTGTTGTTTTTATCTCTCCTGACTTTATTTTTACAAGGCATAATAAAGCTCTGTCCCCCCCCCGCCCCTCACCTCCCCATCCTAAATAACATCCCCCATGCATAGACTGGCTCAGCTTCCAAGAGTTGCCTTTGTCATGCTGTTGTGCGGTGAAAACCATCTGTACCCAGCCAGGCCAGGCAGAGGGAGCTGAGCCGACCCCGCACGCTGCTGCGGTGGCACGTCATGCCCATTCGTGACGTTACCGATGTCACCCCTCTGCTCCTGCGTCCTCCGTGCGCCTGTGGAGCCGGCGCTGGGCGATGTGGAGGCACCACGCTGCCCGCGCTGGGCAGAAGGAAGGTGAGCTGCCTTAAAATGTTATAAATCCCCTCTTTTATATATTTTATCCTGCTCCACGAATTGCCGTCGTGGATTTCAGAGCTGCCCCAACTAGAGCCCTGCCAAAGCTGTAAGCACCCATCATACCCACACCAGTGCCTGCTCCTTATGGTCACAAATGCGGTTTGAAGTCCAGACAAGATTTCACCCAAACCCTAGATATTTTGCTGCCCCAAATCTTCCCAAACTGGGTGTCTGTTTCTCCTACATATTTGATCCTGCTGGAGAGCTTGGTTGTTGTCAGACCCCTCTTCTCAATGCGTAGCACAGCTCAGCCCTTCCGAGGCCCTACCAGCACATAAATAAATATTAAGAGTTATAATTAAAGAGGGAATGCCCATCCCCATAGACCTTTGTTATACATTTAACGCAATCCTGCTTCATTTTGGCCCTGTGAAGTTCACTAGAGTCCATGAAGCTAAACGCATCCCTTGGTGCTGAAGTGACAACTGCCGCTGGCGTTTCAGTCCCTTAATCCCCCACATGCTGGGGACAACCCAGCCCCAGCCACCGGGTCTCCAGTCCCAGGAGCATCACAGACAGGGCTCCAACACTGGAGGGGTAGACTTTAATGGGAGGTGCAGCAGTGCTCCCGTGGCAGGCAGCATCTTCATCATCGTTAATTATTCCTCCTTCCCTCACCTTTCCACTTGGGGTTTAGCTCAGCCCTGCTAAAAAAGGAGTTATTTCTTTAATGAAAAAAAAAGGGTCAGAAATGCATCCCACAATTAAAGAGTTCAGTCTAATTAGGACTGACAAACACACATGTAATTGCCTTACGTGTCCACTCCTGAGATTCCCTTTTAGTGTTAAATACGTATGGAGCACCTTCGCTGATAAATGACATTTCTCTTACACGTCACAGGGAGCAAAACTTACCCTAAAGAAGCAGAAACGCAAGGGAAAGAGCCAATCCATGCTGCTACCCTCCCCGGGAAGGTCTGCTCCCCCAGCTGCAAGCCAGACCCACCGCGAGGGGCATTCGAGGGAACTGGAAGCAGAAAGCAGCCCCAGGGCTTGGGACAATTTCCAATGTCTATGGGGGGAAACATGCGCTGAGCATAGAAATAGGTCAGAGATAAAGCAATGCGTTCTCCAGTCACCCTGCTTTCCTTGCTTAAATAGAGGAAACACCAGAAGCTGCATTTCTATTCAAAGTGAAGGCCTTTGGGCTTGAAAGCCCTAGTAGCAAATGCATAATGAAGGAAAGCAACAAATACAAGTATTTCTCCCGTATGAAGGAAATTAGAGAATATAGTGAGGAGGTTACATTTTTCAAAAGCAGCAATCTAACTCTATGCCTGCTGAAGGAAATAATTCAGTTCTTACTAAGGATAATAGTAAAACTCCCATTTAACAAGATAACAACGCTCCTACCCCAGCCATTGCTCACTGCCTGTGGGTGCAGTGATTGCTGCTTGGGGCTGCCCACCCAGCCCACCACCGCTCCGTGCAGGGTCCGGTGCCCGGCGGGGCTCAGGGGCTGTCCCTCTGTGGTCAGGGTCCGACCTCACCTTCTTCCCAACATGTCCTTTCCCAATGCAAAACCATACCCATGTGTACTAGCAACACGTAACACCATTGCACAGGATGTGGTATATTTTTTTAAAAAGAGGTATTTGGAGCTGCAGGGCGTGTATTTTCCATATGAAGGGACTGAGCATTCACCCCCCTATCATGGCCTTAAAAGCAAAGTGTGAAGAAGGCGTGAGGAGGCTGCGGGATCTGGGACAAGTGCTCCGGCACTTGCTCCGTAGCAGCAGCAGGAGGGGGGTGTGTGGGAAGAGGCAGGAGAAAAACCGGAGCYTAATTAAAAGGTCAGCCAGGCTCTCTCGGCCCTGCGCCCTCCCCAGCTGATGAAGTGGACTTCTTTACATCATAACCTGTCAAAAATATAAATGCAATATATCAGCCTGGATGTGGCAATTACAGCCAGAGAGAGAAAAACATTGCTTGGATGCCGCCAGACGCCGGGGAGCGGCTGGCTGCAGCGCTTGAGTCATCCTTGCACTTTTCAGCGCACATATTTTATTCCAGTCCAGTTGTCAGTTAAGTGTTTGCGTTTATTTTGTCTCACATCGGCAGGCTGGGGTTATGGCATTGCCAAGCGTATTTCCATGGTCTGGCAGGCTGGCCTGGCATTGAGGGGTGAGCCGTGGCAAAGCTCGCACCATCCTGGGTTAAGAGCTGACTACTGCAGGGTCTTCCATTTATGTTTGAGGTTCCAGAAAACTGCTGCAGCAGAGAGAAATAATAATAGAAAAATCATACTGAATGAGGAAGCTGCAGAGTCCAAAGCATGAGATGACAAAGTGCTTGTGAAATTGCCCAGAAGACAGAGGCAGATGGAGAAAGATGAAGAAACTTCTCTTGACTTTGCTTGGTTAGAAAGGAGGTGGAGAGCTCAACTGTTGATTCACTAACGTTTTCTCCAAAACCTCTCATAAGTTTCATACCAGCCCTTTCTGCTCGGATTTCCTTCAAAGACCCCAGTAGGGCTATGGGAAAATCCCTTTGTCAAAATTCACGTTGATATAGTTATTGTCCAATAATAGTTGGACTGTAGCTATTGTATTGTCCACCGCAGTTCAAACCAGCAAACCCTTCACTCTGGACCCTTCCCATAGAGGGACACGTAAAGTCCACTTGTGGTCTGGAAAATTTGGGAATGGCAAAAAGCCCGTTATATGACTTTTCTCCTTTTTTTGAGACAGTGGTTTGGCAAGAAGAAGGGGATGTGCACACCTGCGAGCAGAAACACTGGCGCTGCTGGGAAGTAAAGGCAAAGAGAGAAAGCGAAAGGCTGAGGTGGCGGCGAAGCACCAGAGACAGCCCCATCCCGGCATGCTGGTGGGCAACTAAATAATTGAAGTAGTATTTGCTGTCAAGTTCCTGTGTTTTCATAGTGTCCCTGATGAAAAAACCTGCACATTATGGTGCTATAAATCCCTATTATCTACATCTTCACAACCAGAAGCTTCCCATTACCCAAAAGAAGGGCGAATCCCATGAGACACATTAATGGCATTGAAAACTCCTTCTGTTATCTTAAACCTTGATTAATCAACCTTATTTAGTACATGATAGTGGGATAATTGAAGCTGTCCCTGTATTAAAAAAAAAAAAAAAGGCAGTAAGTACTTCAGCATCTGCAGCTCCATTTCCTTATTACATAGATATTGATGCTTCCTGGAAAATGTTGTGAAATGCTCTGTTTAGGGACAATTCCACTGATCTATATTTTCGGGGCATGTTAGTAGGGGGTTCCTGTTTGTAGCGTCTTTAGCAGGAGAGCGGGATTGCTGCTTCTCGCAAACCCATCTGTTCCTGCTGCTCATTCACAACCTGGAGCCACAGTCTCCTGTCATCTCCCTGTCATTTCGAAAAATAATAATTGTGGGAGGACAATATAATGGATTGTTCACTGGCTTATTTCTAGATATTAAAAGTACAATTTGGGGGTTGGTTCCAGAAAAATGGCAAATCATTTTTATGAATTTAACATAATCATGTGCAAATTAGGCCTGATCCTGATCTCACTTGGGTCTACATTCACTCACAGCTCACGGAGCTGGCTGATATTTTTGGAACATAAAGTCTACTGTGACATTTTTCACCACAGAGGTAATTTGGAGAGAAAAGTTCTGTAATTTTTCTGGGGTTTTTTCTGCTTCCTCTTTGGCTCTCTTGCTTATTTTAGTGAACCTACGCAAGAAATCTTGCAAGACTTTCGCACAAAGAGAACAGCATTTTGTGTTTTCTTGAGAGCATATTGTCAGGCAACAGAGGAATACAACAGAGACAATTTGGGCCAAGAGACTTGTTGCCCAGACAGTTTTATGCCCTCTCAAGCCGTCTTTGTCCTCTGAATCGTCAAGGTCCATCAAATTCTGCTGCTCTGACTGACTGCCAAGGGAAGCTGTGAAAAAAATTTTGCCAATGATGCTTTGCATGTAAAAAATGGAATTTCAGCAATTATTATTTTGGAGTTCTTAAAAACAGGCTTTGAACAAAATACTTAGAGAAGAATTAAGCTCCAATAATATAAACCAGAGGGAAAGCATCCTGTTTCCTTCCCACTGCTCTTTTTTTCCACTGTGAAAATCAAGATGAACCAATATGCTTTCCCCTTTTTTCTCAGACACCATTTTCTCTTTGAGTAAAGATAGAAGAGAACACAGGAGGGAAAAAGGTCCCCCTCCAAATTGCTGGGGCTTTTTCCAATGTTTTACAGTTTCCAATTAACATAATTGGACAGCATCTTCTGAGGCTTGAGGAAATGCACTGACAGCACGAGCAGGACCAGTGACCCCATCTTTACGGTTGTGGACTCTTTGGCAGATGCTTTCAAGCACCAAAACACAGGTATCGTGGGCCCAAATTTGTGCAAACTGAGCGGTCCCCGTGAGCTGATGCAGCTGTAACCAGGGCCAGAAGTCAGGCTCAGCATCCCGATAGAAAGTGCTTGTTTTAGAGCATTTTCAACACTTCAGACCTTAATTTGGGGAAAGAAAAACCCTTTCTGGTGATGTCAGCTCCCCTTCCCTTGCCATTTTTATTCTGTCTTATTATTAAAAAGAAAAATGTTGATTTCAAAATCCCCCATCTTTTTCCAGCACATTCCGGGAGGTGGGAGTCCAGCTTGCCTGGAGCTCGTATCATATTTCTGGGACGGCACAAACCATAGGTGCGGCTACAGCTCAGGCAGGTTAACGGTGGTGGGACGAGGTCTGYGTCCGAGGCAAGGGTGGATGCGGCTCCCTGGGTGTGCTCGGGCCATTCAGCTGCTATTTGTATTGGAGGTGATTTACGCCCTGGAGATCATCTCAGCCTGCTGGGTTATTTACGACTGATCTTTCTGGAAAAAAGTACTTCAGCCCTTAATAGGCGTATTGCTTTTGGCTAACCATGTGGGCGTTAGGGACAGAAAACAAGCAGAGGAGTACGCCAGCAGTTTACCGTGTCTCAGGACTTCAAGTTGAGGACAAAAAAAAAAACGCTGCATCACCAGAGCTCACTTCTAAATGATAACTTAAGCCAATTATATGTGCCTCATTCATCTTTTAGATAAGAAGCAGAGAGAAATGGTTTTTCTATTTCCATAATCATGCCACTAACTAGACAAAAACGTGATAATCCATAATGAGCTGGGAAGAGAATTAAATAGAGAAYAGGGTCTTTTGATGACTTGCCAGTTTTCTCTAGCATCATTCATACAGGTTATTGACGTAGGACCAATTTTTCATCCTCGCTTTAACAGGACTTCCATTATTACAGTTGAAAAATGGCAGGCACAAATGTTTGCAGGCACATTTTGGTACCTTAATTTAAGATTTCCTCAGATTTACAAGTCCTTAATTGTACCTACAAGCCAGGTACCCAGGAAATAATGTCATGTACAAACAACTGCAAATATTGCTTCTGTGTGATTGGAAGCTGGTCTCCGACTCTGGCCCTCAATAACCACAAAGTGGGTTTTCTTCCCCTCCAAACGCATTTGTCACCCTTATTGGCCAGCAATGAACTGGAAATAAAGCTCTGAGCCACCAGCTCCATGCGAGAGTCTGAGATGGTTTTGACAAAGTGGCTGGAAACAGAAAACCCAAAATTTGAGAGAAAATTTGTGGAGCAAAATAAAGGTTAGTCTGCATTTTCTAAAGCTTTGGAAAACATTTAAAAATACTGTGACTCCTGGAGTAAATTGGACACCTGTGTTTTCAGCTCTGCAAGGAGGARCATGTGCCTTGGCCACCTCGAAAAGTCTGTCTTTCAGGTTTCCTTTCCCCCAGCCCTTTTCTCTGAGCCCAGACATGCCTGCAACCCTGGCAGAATAGGGGAGGAGATCTGCGACCATGCGCTGAATACCACGTTGCCAACTAACTATTTTCTTTCTCTCTTGGGAGACCAGAACTTTTTTCTGATAAAACGTCAATCTCATTCAAAAAGACTTCTCTATCCCTCACATTCACGAAAAAAACTTGCAAGGATTAAGGAAGAACCCCAAATTTATTATTTCCATTAAACTTCTCRCAGTTCTTTAAAGGACCTTTTTCTCTGGATGCCAATGTGCCCCCCTGTTGYGTCCCGCAGTAAAGGACACCTCCATGGCCATCAGGTCCCATGACAGCAAAGGACCACAGTGCTGATGGTCCCCGTGCTACGCTGGGGACTGGGGTTTCTGGCAGAGACACTATGGTGCTATATCCCACAAATGCATCACCCCAGCAGCCCCCCTGCAGGGAACATGATTGAAGGCAAGTGCATGAGCATCCTCGTCAGAGTTAGCAATTTTTCTTCRTTCTTCTCTTTTTCCTCAGCTTCTTAGGTCACCCAATTTGAGGCTGGGATGCACAATGCGGTAAACATGACAGCAACAAGGGATTTTTTTTTAAAGGTTTTCTTGGTTATTACTCATTGATTGCCTTACAGAAAACTCCAGTGGGACTGAAGGGAGGACAGAAATACTTTCTGAATAACATAAATTCCATTTGGTTTTTTTTTTAAGGAGATTTAGTTGGATTTTTCTGCTCTTTCCAAGTAGAAGCTGCAGAGGTGGAGTTTTCCTCAGCTCAGACATCTCAGCTAGAGCCATTAAGAGATCGACAGAGGGGAAAAACCTTTTCAGAAGATCTTTTTTTTGACTGACAGTTCCCAGAGGGTTCCCCTGCTTTCCCCAGCACCGAAGCTCTCAGGGGGCCGGGCTGTGTACGAATTAAACTTTGAATGTATGTGCACATCAGAGACAAGCAGATCAGCAGCAATTTGCAGTTTGTACAAAATAATGCAACATCATGAGAAAATTCAATATAGCGCCTTTCGTGTAAAACTACCCCAAGGTGCTTTGCAAATAAAACACACTAAAATGCCATGTGCAAGGTCTGCTCTCCACCAAATGATAAACATTAAGCCCCGAAACAGAAAGGATATTTATGCTTGAACCTATATGCATTTATTGATTTTTATTGCATCCTGACTGTGCTTGAAATCCAGGTTGAAAGAACAGCCCCACCACCAACGGAGTGTCCACCAGCCTGTAGACCACCCTTTGGTTAGACACACACGCACACACGACATGGATGGTATCAAGCAAYGACTGCACTCCGGCAGCAGTGTGAGCATCTCCTGTAGACATGTGGGTTTCAAGATTACACATTGCTGTATAAAACTCATCAAAACAACTTTCAAGCATCTCCGTGTTGGAGGGGAGTGGGGTTGCCCGTGGGGCTGTAGGCACAGATGGCCTCCACCCTGCTGGGGGTGGGAGCTTTTTCAGGGACACCTGAACGCGCTGGCCTTGAGACTGCCTCATTTACTGGGCTAGAAAAGCATGCAAAGCAGAGCAATAAATAGATTAGAAATGATAAGAAATGCAGAGGAGGAGATAAGAAGGGAGCCTGACAAAGTTCACGGCTGGCGCAGGGTGGGCATTTCCTTCATCAGAAAGACAAAATACGCCCAGTCTCTTTGCAATGCCTTGCTGACTATTCCCATCCAAGCGTGGTCAAGAGTAGGGTTTTTTTTCTCAAAAAGCTGATCTCCACACCTTCAGTTTGGTTTGTGGGATAAAATCACTGCCATTTTGGGAGTGCAAATCAGCTATACCTGCCACGGAGCTGGAGGAGATTTACCACCATCATTTAGCACACCACTCATAGATTAAAGGGGCTTGTCCTTTTCACTTCACCTTATTTATGATTTTCAAATAATAAAGCATTCAGGCAGAAATTATGGCTCTGTTAAGCCATAGATATGTCCGTGTTCATCGCCTGTAAGTGTACCTGAGGGCTGGAAGTTCATCAGTTTGACTTCAGGAATGAATCTGAACTGGAGCCAAGCAAATGTTGGACCTAGACCAGCTTGGATTTACACCAGCTTTACAACAACCCTTTGGTTCTTTGGGACTTCAGGCAAGGCACAGCCTGTTTGCGTTTTGATCTTGGCTTCATGCAACCCAGCATTGCCCAAACGTTTATGAATTTTTAGTGAAAGCTCTTAACTCAACGTTGTAACATGGTAACTAGACCAAGCTAAGAGTATTCAGCCTAGAGAGGGAGTAGCTATAGCTGGGATGTTTATTAAGGCATCATTAAACACCTGAACAACATCATTTGTTTCCCGAGAACAGGCCAGAGCTGGTCAGAAACATCCATCGGAGCTGCCAGTTGGTCAGGCTGGAGCCAGGGAGAGAGGCTGTAACTCAGGAAGGTCTCAAAACCTGGAGGGGTGAATGCAGTACCCACTGCCAGCTCAGGCTGTTGCCGGCTGCAGCCCTGAAAACCCCATCTGGGAAAATACAGCCTCCTGCGAGTAGCATTAGTGAGGAGGACCCGGTCGTGAAAGCGGGTAGTAAATTATATTGTTGCTTTCAATGTGGTGCAAAAGCAAACAGAAAGGTATCCACGGGGTGATCACGGGCCGTTGGGTGCAGTGGGACTGCATCCTCATGGCAAGAGCAATGTGGAAAACAGGGAGATTAAATCCAAGAAAGGCCCCTTGCCCGGCAGAGGGGTGACCGACGGGGAGTAGCACCGGCTGAGCATCCTGGGGCAGGTGGGCTCGCACAGGGCAGGATGGGGCCAGATCGTGTTGCCTCCTTTGCAGGAGTGGGGGTGCCTGGTTTTCCCCCTCTCTCAGCTGCAGGCTGGCAAGTGGGGCTATATTTTTCATGGCTGTTTTTCCACATGGCCAAGTCCCTGCACAGCACTGGGTGTGTGCGGGAGGCAGCCACAGCAGGGACACTTCTTTAGGGCTCGGAGCCCCCCTGTCTGCCAGGCAGGCAGCCAGCCTGGCCCTCCTGCCCGCGTGGGCAAGTTTAATCATTCCCAAGGGTCTGTTAAAAAAAAAAAAAAAAAGGGAAAGAAAAGGACAGTGTGTGCTAAGCCCTGTGCTTGAAAAGTCTCTCAACAGCTTCCAAAAGTGCTGAGCTGGCATGTGTTTGTTTGCACACATGGGTCTCCATGGAAAAGCTCGTGTGTGTGGGAGGACAGCCCCGCGGCTTCGGCAGGGCGAGCTCCTGCGCGAGGCACTGACACCATCTGCACCCTGCCTTGCACCTCACTCAGGGGCTCTGTGCCTTCCCTGTTCCTCCCCATCCCCAGCTTCGACCACTTCGTTCAGATAGTAAAGCCGTGCTTTGCTATAACACGGCTCCTGTGCAATTTAAGGGGGCTGCGGATATCCAGGGGTGACGCGTCCACCGATGGAAGAAAAGGGACGGTGGCCCCGGCTGGGCTGCAGGGACACGGTGCCGGTGGCCAGCTGTGGGTACGGGGACGTGCCGCACCTGCAGAACTGAAACGGGGTCAGGATGACTTTGTCCCTGCGGTGCGTGAGGATGGTCACGCGTGCGAATGCTTCGGTTAATCCTGGACTGGTCTGGCACGTAGCACATGTAATAGCTAACACATTTTGAAACACGACAGTCCTTGCCCAGAATAAGGACAACGTGAAGCTTAGCGTCATGTTAATTAACACTGCTTTTAAAACAGCTTTCCTTGGCTCAGACTCACAGCTCGGCTGCTCACCCGGGTTGCCAGCCTGTGCTGCCCATGGTGGGAAATGCGGTGTCCCCAGCCCAGCTGTCTCCTCCTGGGGATGGGAAAACGAACCTCAGTTCAGCTTTGATGGTGGCGTGAAGAGCAGACACTTGCTGCTGGACAGGCCTGAGAGTGGCTGCATCCTCTCTGACCGGGAGGGGATGGATTCGGACCCCGTGTCCATACAGGTCCGGCGGCAGCTCCCCAGCGGGCATCGGGGAGCAAGGGGTGCTTTGCCTTCCAGCATCAGGCATCACTGATCATACAAGGCATTGGCCTTGAATAACTCAGACTATAATGAGTGCAGCTGAACTCCCAGCATCGCAGACAGGCCTTCTTGAGATGAAGCGTGACAGGATGGTGAGGGATGCTCTGGACAAGCTCCTAGAGGAGTCATTCAGCAGGCAGTGCATGGGGCCCTGTTTGCATCCCTCTTACAACCCTTCAAAAGACAGTGCCTGGGCCATGGCGTGTGGGCACTGACCAAACTCACCCCAATGCTGCCAAGCCATAACCGTCAGGGCACAGCCTTGCCCTTGGTTATACCCCGCAGGGTAGATTTAGGAAGCAGAGGTTGTTATTGTTTCCACTAATATGGCTGTTTCAAGCAGCCACTATTTACACAAGTGACCTGAAGGGTTCCCATTCCTGTTTGTAGCTTCATCGCARAAGGTGCCAAGAGTCCCCCAACCCCCTTAGCTGATCTGTAGGTGTCATATTCTCAGTACCACTCAAGTCAAGCTCTTGGAGCAGGTATTTTTGTTAAATTTATTCCTACCAAGCCACTTCATTGGAAATTCATATTTGTCAATGAACATTATGGGACAGTTTCTTTCCTGCTTTTTGATGGCTGCAGTGGAAGAGGAGGAGAGCAGAGAGCATCTACCCTGGCCCAGCTCAGGGGACGACCCTCTCCGTTGACACTGACGACTGATTTTGATGATACCCTTCCTCAGTACTGACCATCTGAGCTACCATTCCCCGTTTCTATCGGACCTGAAGTCCTCACTGAAGCAGAGCAATTGTAGGAAAGACTTGGGTCTCCTTCCAAGCCTGCCTGTAGCCTTACAGGTTGCACTCACAATAGGAAGGGGGAGTATATGCCAGGAGGGCGTCAGGTTCTTCATTTCACACATCCGAAATTGCGGTGAAGCAGCTGGTCAGGAGCAGTGTGACGTTTACCCAGAGAGGCTGGGCTGTCCCCGTCCTCAGAGGGCTGCAGGACCCAGCTGGGTAAACCCTGATCTGCCCTCCTCATTGACCCTGCTCCGAGCGAGGCTACAGACCTCCTGAGGCCCCTTTCAACCTATATTACCCTGTGACCCTATGAGCCTAAATTCCCCCCAGCATACTCCCAGGGACCCCCTCCTCAGTGCTAGGTAAATGGGGGATAATCACATCATTATTTTAGAGGGCTGGACCAGTCCTGACTGCCAGCCCCATGCCCTATGCGTGCTTATTCCCATTGCTAGAAACCCATTTTCTTAGACATGGTGTATCTGTCAAAAAAAAAAAGAAATAATGTCACAGGTTAAAAGGGATTAGGTGAATGGATTCTTCTCATTACTCACACAAACCCATCAGCAGGAGCTGGAACCTGAATATGCAAACAGCACACAGCCCTAAATATCCTAATGTATTTTAGAGTGGTCATTTCTAATTAGCACTTGAATGCAACACCCTACTTAACCTAATTAGAGACATAACAAAAAGCTGTTTGAGCCCACATGCATATTGAATATGCAGATCTCTAGCATCTAGTGCTGCCCTTCTTTAAAGAGCAACAGCAAACAAAGCCTCTCAGCATCCAGCACAGATGAAAACTGGTCCCAGCACGGACATAAACTGGTCCCATGAAGCCAATGTGTTGAAAATCTGCACCATTAACTCCATTAAGATGCTTTAAATGTAAATCTGAAAGGTTTTGATGAGACTTGTGTTACTGGGAGAAAAGAAGGCAAACGCACAGTTTAGGAGATACTGTATTTATTTTTTGCGTATCTAATCCAGAAGATTTTACAGTCTAATTTAAGCCAGGAAACAAGGAAGGGAGATGAGGAGGAGGAATGGGAGGGAGAATCACAGAATCATAGAATCGTTTGGGTTGGAAGGGACCTTTAAAGGTCATCTGGTCCAACCCCCCTGCCATCGGCAGGGACATCTTCAACTAGATCAGGTTGCTCAGAGCCCCGTCCAACCTGACCTTGAATGTTTCCAGGGATGGGGCATCTACCACCTCTCTGGGCAACCTGTTGCAGTGTTTCACCATCCTCAGTGTAAAAAATTTCTTCCTTCTATCTCGTCTAAATCTACCCTTTTTTAGTTTAAAACCATTACCCCTTGTCCTATTGCAACAGGCTCTACTAAAAAGTCTGTCCCCATCTTTCTTATAAACCCCCTTTAAGTATTGAAAGGAATCCAGCCGCACAGATAGCTGTTTCAGAGCTGGTGACATGAGGGTTAAAAGCACCATGTGGCTCTGCAGATCTGCCAGGCAAGACAAAATAGGCGTCATTTCTAAACCTTGCTTTTTTTAAGACGAAGCGGGCACACCCCCACACATCCATGAGGCATGGAGCAAACACCGAAAAACCACTCTGCTTCGTTTGTACACGCCTCATTTTCCGAGATGGATTTAGCCAAGTGCTGGGAGGATTTCATTGTGAATGAAGAGAAAGGCTGCTATCGGCTCCATGGAAACCCGGCCAGCGGCTGGGATTGGCGGGGCCGTATCCAGGCTCGGCAGCAGCAATACTGCCGAAAGTACAAGTACTGTTAATATTTAACACGGTGCAGGGACGTGGTAAAACCTAGCAACCCCACAGCAGCGGTTATGCAATTCTCCATTAATAGCTCAAAGGGATTCAGCATCGTCTTAACGTTCCTCCCCCTTAGTTTCTATATATGAGGTTTTTTTTCTTCACTGTTGCTAAACCTTAAAGTGAGAGGAAACAAAAAAATTGCTATTACATAATACAGACTTACAGCCAAGTCGTACTCCTGCTGTTTTGGAAACATTCGGGGGGCCAAGTCGAAAGCTAAGAAGAGCCATGTGATAGGATCCTATTTTTTTTTCTTCTCCTTTCTTCCATTTTCTAACTTCCCAGTTAAATACAGTCATTAGTTCCAAGATTTGTTGAACCTCATCTATTACTAAGCCGTTAAGTAAGCAGGATCTTCGGCAGCGATAATTATATCACACGGGTCTAGAAAAGGTAGGATTATGCATTGTCATGATTGCCCCATTTCTTAAAGAAAAGATGAGCTTTGTTGATGGTGGGGGTTTGGTTCAGGCATCACAAGGGCTTTGCACGCTCTAGATCACCACCAGGTAAGGGTGATCCACCTCAATCTGTTTGCAGTGATGTGGGGTAACACCAGCAGTGGGCTCGCTCGTGGAGGTGCTCAGCTTCAGCGTGGAGCTGGCTGCAGAGGGAATATGGGCATCCCCGAGCCCTTCCAGCATCTTAGGGCAGCCTCGAAGGCCCGGGATGGCTGGGCTGCCATCAGGCTTTGTATGGAGGCCAACAACTGCTGCGCCACAGGAGTGCTCTTGCTCTGCTGTTTATTCTCAGGTCTGATAGCGCAGTGCAGCAGAGGCTGGATGATTACAACTTGCGTCACGGTATTTCTCAGGAGACATCTACTGCATTTAGGTTTGTTTTTGTTTTAATGTCCCTGAACACAGTTCTGAGCATCTTACCCAAGCAGAGGACAATGACCCAAGGAGGTAGGTCACCCCAAAGCTGCTTGGGATCTAGCCAAAAGGTATCTGCAAAACCAGCATTTCTGCAGTCAGCAGGCTGTCCCACATGAAAATTGGGGAAATGGAGGGCCTGGTGCACCTTATCAGAGAGACTCAGCCTTTCACAGGACAGGTCTGAAGCTCTGGTTTAAAGCTGTGGTTTGGGCCAGTGCTAGGTAACCCCGGTTATTGGGAGGAAAGCTGCATTTTAGCCAAACGTCAGACAGGGTGCTGCAGTGGCATCTGGAGGACCGCAGTCATTTATGGCTCTCCTGCAGGATGCTCCGCCATGGGCAGGTCGGTGTCTGCATTTCCCATTAGCAAGCCCCCCCCCATCTCTCTCGTTGCCTCAATTCTCTGAGTGTAAGGCGGAATCAGTATTTCCTTATTTCTTAGGGCTGTTGTGAGGATACACGCAAGCCTATGAGCTATTCAGTGTATAATAAAATCTAAAGTTCCCCCAAAATAATTTAAAATACCTCCAAAACCCAATCCTCAACTTCCAAGGAGTACAACTGCACTTTTCTTGCTGCTTTGTGTTTTTCATACATGGAAGAGGGGCCTTCCCTTAGCCCGTGAGCCAAGATTCTTGGAAAGGGCTTGCAAGAAGATAATATATGTTGTCTAGATCCTTTTTCTCTTTTCTGTGTTAGCTAGCTAACCACCCTAGGAAAACAAGCCATAAATCAATTGGAAGTCTAACCTACAGTTTGCCAATCTGAAAAGCAGACTCTGCCCCAGGAATGCAACCGCAGCTCGCTAAAACAATGGGGATAAAGAAAAAAAAACAATTATGTCTTGCACTTTGTAATTCAGCAGAGCTGCAGAGACATCAGACGTACAGCGATCTCCCACAAGCTTCACCATCACCTTAAGTCCATGGTCTCCTCCTGAGCAGTAAACGTGCAGAGGGCTCTGGTTTCCAGGTGCAGATGGGTTGCAGCCTCCAGCTCAGCTGGAGAGAATTAGAGCAGCTCAGACTTCTCCTATAAAGGGACTGAGGGTCCCTAGCAGAGGACTTTTCCACTTTTCCTCTCTTGTCTTTTAGTCTTTCAGCAGAATTAGGGCTCTTCTAGCTTTTGCTTAAGGAAATACTACTAGTTTTTGCTTTTAGGGACATTAAGGCACTCTGTATGCCCACTTTTAGCAAGACAGGAGAGCACAGGGGCTAGATGGGTTTTGTTGGGTAAGTCTGAGACAGACCGTGGTGCCAGGGCTCCTGGCATGTCCTGGGGGATCTTCAGCAATCCTGCTAGCAGCAAAGCTGCCCAGGATGGTGATGGGGAGAAAGGTTGTGGGGAAGGGATGGGTCTGTGTGAGGGCACCAGCCCCCCTCAGGGACAGCGTGTTGATGTTATTCTTGTGTTGAGGTCTAGCTTCAAGCAGGTTAAGTGTTGGTGCCATAGAGCAGTCTGTTATTTTCCTGCATCCTTGGATGAAGAACTGCCCAACATGGGCATGAAATGGAGGAGGAAGTGCCAGTGGAACAACGCTCTTCAGAGACACAACATGCTCTTTACACAACCAGGTAAGCTTTTAAGGACTATGAGCCTCTAGATCCTCTGCAACRCTCCAAGCACCTCCATGAGCAATGCAGCAATGAGGAAAAAATGTCATTTTCAAATGCAAYTGTGTCCTCAGTGAGGTTAATGTATCAAATTGGGACTAGTCTTCAGAACAAAAACCTGCCTCAAGAGACCAGAAATGAGGAGAAATAAGGAACAAAGCCCAACGAGGTTGCAAACTCAATCTGAACGCAAAGGTTCCAACCACAAAGCAGTACAGAAAAGCAATAGGAGACTCATTAACAGTTTGCAGTCCCTAATGGGTGACTAAGAATGTAAGTTTGCTGCAAAGAAATGCTAGTATTGCTTCAGGACTTCTGATTTTTTAACCAGGCATCTCAGGCCCTCGTAAATCAAGATTAGAGCAGTGCAAGCTGTGGGATACCTGTTCCCAGATCAGGCCAGCTGGAAACAAAGCCAAAGTCAACAAGTTCCCCAGACTGGGGGTTGCGGGGGCTGTCTGGAGGAAGCGGTTACGGCCAATGCTGCAGGCTGCCCTGTGGAGTGCTTTCGTTATTTAGGCAGAAGAAAGAAACACCCCCTTCTCCCCTCACTTGCACTGAAACTAACCCTCAGTCAGCCAGAGAAGTGGTCTGTATTTTTAATACCTTTTTTGCACTTCATTACTGAGGGCCTCAAGCAAACTATGTCATCGGTGATGACATAACGAATAGAAGTAGTTGCAAGGCAGTATAAATGACGGGGAAATTAAGCTGTTTAGCACACGGGCAGGAGATGTGTGTTTGGGTTGAGGCAGGGATCCTTTTAATTAAAAAAACTGGAGAAAATTGCCTTGCCTCCAATGGAATAAGCACCAAGGCAACTTTATCTGGCCTGCAGACTCCCCCCACTACCGCTGTCTGCTGTAAGAAAAGCAGAAGGGACGAGTGGGTAGAGTCCGGTTCCTATGTAAAGATTGTATGGCCAGACCTGCCCTGGAGCTGCAAAGCAACCAGATGCTGAAATCCAGCCAGTTTTGTGTCACTTCTGTAGTTCTGTCCAAATGTGCTATTGTTATTTCGGCTTCATCCYTTTCTTTCCCCCTTTCCAGTCTAATTGCTATGGCTTCTTGACTTCTGGTTAATGGAAAGGGTTAAATTGTTTATTATACTGGAACTTGATTTGCAGAAAAAAGCTTGGACTTTTTTGTGTTGCGTGTGACTGGCGAAGCAATCGTGATTTCTGCTACTGTGGTTAATATTTGGAAATAATCTTTAACTGTTTATGCTAATGGAGCTTGCCCTGTCCTTTCTTGTGAATTACTGAAGTCTATGTAACTAAACCCTAACGACTGGCCCATGACTCATCACTGTGTCTCAGGCTTTTTGCTCTGTTTTTATGATGGGGTGATGGAAAGTTTTTACATGGTGGGTAAGGTCGGAGATAAAGCATAAGAAATGCTGTGCTGCTGATATGAAATTATTTCTCATTCCTTAGTCTGTGGGGACTTGCAGACATTTTCAAGAATAAAGGAGGAGCAGTCTTAACTCACGAACACAGGAATGAGATTTCTGTTCCCATCTAGGAGCAGAGTGTGGAACACACACATCGGAGTGTGGAAATGCAAGCTCTGTTGTGCTTGTTATTCCCCATGGAAGTGGTGATGCCAACCTGTGAGCAAACTGTAGTGACATCTTTTTTTCCATGCATTCGTTGTCGTTTTCTTTGGAGGCATGTCAGTGCTCTGCATAAAGACCGGGGACCTCGCCTTGTTTTAAATAACACAGTACGCTATAGCACAGCATTGCATTGTCTTGCTGAGGTGCAGGGAAGACCCCCTTCTGCTCAGTAGGATATGAAGACTAGATGAAAAATTCCTACATACTCAGCTAAAGGACTTGGAAAACAACTGTTGCTTCTAGCATGCTTTGAGAGGTAACATTCCCATTTCATGTCATCCTATACCACGCTTTCCAGCTGAAAGGGTGCCATTCTCAAAAATAGGTACTTGAAAGCTCTTTTTAGGCCCTTCCAACAGCAGTCTCGGAAGATACAGAAAGCTGCAAGATGGAAAGGGAGAGTTAGAGGTCAGTTAAAACTTTCCATAGCAGAGATGCTGCAGCCCAGCACTGACAGAGACTGAAAGATCTCTCCTCGTTTGAAAGCAAAACACGACCACCATATTCCCCATCTCTTCCTCAAGCTGTCAGCTCACCTGATAACTATTTAGACTTCAATATTCATTGTAGCATATGATGGTAACTAAGCCTTCGAAGCCAATGTGTGGTTAGCTCTGGATGTTGCTTTGAACTCTGATGTTGTGGTAGAGAAAATCAGACATCAGTGGTAGGGTTGGCATGGAGGCTGATTGCAGCCCTGCTCAGGAATGAGTGGGGCTAGAAACTCCACCTCTTCCACAGGTGAGTGTAAAGACGTCACACTGGATGACTGCAAAAGCCCATTTATATCCTGTCTTTTTTCAATGGCCAGTGCTGGGTGGCTTGGGAAGAGTATTAGGGCAAGGCAAAAGTGGTCAGACAGTATCTTCCCAGCTGCCAGTAATCTGTGACATTTGATTTTAATCGTCCTCAGTGGACCTTTTTTCCAAGAATTCTATCACTTTTTGAACTCATTTCTATTTCTGGTATCCRTAACATCTTGCAGCAATTATGGATCGTTTATGAAGCATTAATGCACATGAATAGAGATATAGGCCAATTATGTTTTGGTAACATTGAGCAAGTTCTTTCAAATACTTTTCTACCTTAAYGGGAGAGCAGACATCACATGGTATCTGGCTGGACTCCAAAACAAATAAATGGTGCTGATGTTCAGAAAGGAAATGCTGTTGTCCTTAAATAGTCAAGCATTGTTCTCAGACTTCCTGCAATAATCTCTGCCTTTTTACCCAAAAAGATTCCTGACTGTATGGGTCCTGAGACTTCTCTGATGTCTGCCTGCTGCATATTTGTAGCATTTGTGATTTGTTATCCTTTTTTCTTCTTTGAACAATCCTGTGCCTAATACACAGCATGTAGCTTTTGGTGGCATTGGAGGATATGAAGTGGATATTCTGTGCAACCTCCTGGATAAAATATCCATAAGGTGATAACTGTCTATAAAGCTTGTGTTTGCCAGTCTGGTTAGTGCCAGGGAGACGCATGAACTAAAGAGAAGCTACCCCAGTGATGCGGCACACGGGCAATGTATGGTGATGTCAACGGTTGCTGATGGGATGACGAGAGCAACTGGAGACTTTGTTTAGTCAGTGATGCCTGAGTGTGCACAGCAGCTCTCAAAGGCAATGGCAACTTTGGGGGAAATTATGGTGATAAAACCCAGAGAGGGAAGTGTGACTGAAATGGCAGAGTAGCCCAGAAACACATGGAGTGATGTCCAGCGTGGCTGGGCACGGAGGCTTTGGCTGAAGGTGATCTGAAACAGCTGCTCAAAACCTTCAGAGTAATATAAAATAGTGAATAATGTTGTGGGGGGAGGATGGGGCCAGCAGCTCTCGTGCCTGATGGAAAGCTATTGCCAGCAAAGCGGGAGGCTGAGCTATGGCAGGAGACATCATCATGGGAGATGATGATCTGGGACCCAGCCAGAATGAGCATCCAACACCACAGCAGTAGCTGTGTGCCAAAGGCATCAGTTGTTCTCTAGAGCTGGATGTGAGAGAGGAGAAAAAAACCTTTAGCCCATAGGGCATGAGTCCTTGTAGGAGTGGGGCAGTTTGTCTATTTATCAATCCAAGGTCTGATCACAAATAAACCATGGATAAACACAGTTCAGGAGCTGGCAGGCACAAAATAAAACAAGTGGGAATCCTGCATTCCACCCTGCCATCTATATTTTTCCCCTGGGAATTTTTTTCCCCTCTAATTATCCTCTTCCCATCTAGCTCTTACTCTTCTGTAAATTTGTGACTGGCATAAAAAGGGGATGTGACAGACACACTCCAATCAACCTTTGCTGGTGATTCAACTTTAAAAGGTTCCTCCGCATGTTAACGGGGCTGTGATGGGACGTGGGCATGGAGATCCTCTCCCCGGGACCTGGCCAACTTAGGCATTAAACCCGCATGATGCTCCTGCTGGGAGCAGTCCAGGACCACAGTGTCTTTTTGTGGGATCTGATCCCTTGATGAAGAGGAGTTTTCATCTTTGCTGAGGAGTGTTGGCCCAGGCCAGCTGTGCTGTGAGATGTCAGCAGCTTCACCTGGATCTTCTCCCCCAGTCTTTGAAGAACATATTGGGACATCCTCATGTGGAGTCCAGTGACATGGTCCTGTGCTCCTGCAGTGGCAGATAACGATGGTTATGTGTCACTAATAAATTGAAGCATCTTCCACCAAAATATATTAGAGGATTTGGCAGCTAATTTTACATCTTTGCTGATGGGTTGTCCAATCCGCATATCTTATTTAAGTTATGCTTACAAATATGCCATGACCTACGAACACTTCAGTAATGGGTTTGAGCCAGCAATGAGTTGTGCTTGACTGAAGTAATTATTTATTCACTTAATAGGGACTGATGGTTTTGCTCAGCTGGGAGCTGTGTATAATTAAAACCATGGTCCCTGCCCCATGAGGTTTCCAGTCTGAAAGATGAAGTAAAGGCTGTGCCAGAAGAAGTTGTGGGAATCCCATGTGCCCGTATCAGATGTTCAGAAAATTACATTTTTTTTAAAGAACTGTGAGCTCTTTGTATACAACAGGAGACACAGGCCATTTGGGCTAGTGTGTATTTAACACAGATTTTTTGTTCATATGGCTGCAACACTGAACGAGAGGGGGCTGCTGTGGGTCAGAAGTCCCTTCAAAAGCCATAAGACAAACTTGCAAAAAAAATAGACCTAACCCTGAAACTGTGCTCAGTGTAACCTGAGGTTGCACATTGCCCAAACTGGAGCTGCCCCCCTCAAACCCAGCCTAGGCAAGTGTGGGAGCTGGTGCCCATTCCCCTGTGCAGGCACCATGCCCCAAGCAGAGCAGCATTGATCAAAGAGACCTGATCTAGAGCAATACCCGACATACAGCTGTTTTGCAGCTGCAGGGAGTATTGCCTCTCCCCAGACCTGAAGAAGGGCTTGTGTGCCTGAAAGCATAGCTGTTTTTTTACTAATTACATAATTTGGCTTAATAAAAGCTATTACCTCTCCATACCAATCTTGTGTCTCTCTGAATAGGTTGGCACGTTTCCTAATAGAACCAGAAACTGCTTCTTAAACAGAAGTTTGACCATTATTGTTATTAAAATAGAAAAGGAAATGGAGGCTCATTCACAACAAAGTGATATTTATTGCTCAGTTTAATTGCTTAATGTAAAGCGCATGACTGGGGATTTGAAGGGGCTGATTTGCAGTTCGGTCACCCTTTGAAACAAAGCCACGCATTGTGAAATTGCATGTTGAAACTCAAGGATTGAAATGGTTCCGGCAGATGGGAGAGGAATAGGAGTTGTTAGCGAAGCCCAAAGCGAGTCTGGGTAATTCTGCTGGGAAAAATTCATCCTGGAAACATGCAGTGTCGGGACCACCGCCTTGTTGGGACCTGCACCCTCAAGCAGGATGGGAGATGCTGGTACGAGATGCCCGGAGGCTGGCTCAGACCTTTCCCACCCAGCCAAAATTCGCAGGTGGAGGATGCGGCTGTGGAGGGGACCAGGCAGGCGATGGCATGTTTTGCACAGGCATAGGCAGGCGCTGCCTGCCCCCAGCCCCAGCGCTGCCGGGAGCTCTGCGTGCCCCTGGGGGATGGCACTGCAGTCCTCGGGGGAATGGGGCAGGGGCAGGTGGCAAAGGTGAACAGGGGGATGCAAACACAAGTGATGCCAGCCCCAAACGTCTGAGCTGTCCATAGGTATGAACAGGCAGTAGGTGAAAATCTACCCCAGTAAATCTCTGACTCCYGTGCAACAAGCGTGGCAAAATCTCCCCCGACCATGGCCACGCTTGCCTGCAGAGTCTCAGCTAAGCTGTGTCGCTGGTGCCACGCTCCTGTCGTCGTTTTAATGGGAAATAAGCGTGGTGCAAGGTGTTGCCTTCAGGTTGAAGRGTAGGTTTAATTCATCGCCCCAGCCCCATTGCCTCCCAGAGGGCTGCCCCTGCCCGCAAGGTGCACTGGGTACCACCCTCCCTCCTGGCACCCCCCACCAGCAAGACCCCACAGCCACCTCCTTGGATGGGGCTTGGCCACTTTATAGATCAGGCTTTGGGACACACGTACAGGTTTTAYGGCCTTAACACAAATAGGGGATAGTTCAAACAAGTATTTTCTGCCTGGCCCCTCCCCGGCGAATGCTGAACCCAACATTTCCCATGAGTGATTCAGCGGCGGYGGAGGGAGCGGGAGCTGCCCTGCTCTGAGGTCTGTCAACACACAATAAATCCAGTGTGACGGGAATGAAATAATTTTTTTGGATGCTTGGAAAGCCACTTTTATCAGTGGCAATACTGATGGCATGACTTCAAGGGGTGGAGAGGTTTGASTCCTGGGTGCAGCAGTTGCTGGCCCTGGAGAGGGGGAATTCTCCTTCACCCACCCCAGGAGCTGAGGGGGCACCCTGTGCCCACATCAACAACCAGCAAAGACCCCCCACAAACCCGAACCCCATCCTTCAAACAAAAACCCATCCAAAGTCCTTTTCCTATGAATGAGAGTGAGCATTTTCCTTAAGGACACCCTGAATATCACCCATCCCGCCATGCCAAGGGCTCCCGGCACAGCTCCTCTGCAGCCAGGCGGATGGGACCCGAGGGCTTTCCGACAGCGGCGTGGTCTGCCTTAAGTTGCTTCTTGTTTTTCATAATGTGAATGTGAGGCTCTGAGCTATTCCCATAGCGCTCTTAGTAATCAGCCCTGGTATGCTGAAAGGCATATTTGTCATGTCTCAGCCGGTCTCTCAGAGAAACAGTCACAGGTCAGGTTAGTTACCTAATTTATATGTCAGGGGCTGCAGGAATGAATCAACAGCATTTTTTGTATTTTTCCAGACAGTAGCTTGATATTCCCGGCATGCTGAACCCTAGGAGTTCCCTTGCTTTTGTGATCATTTGCAAGCCCTCCTTATTTGGCTGATGTTACAGCAATTCAAGCAGAAAAAAGTGCTACCAGCACAGAGCGCCAACGTCTCCCTTGCAGATGACTCTCTTCAAAGTGGCTCGCTTGCACGCAGCCCGCTGGTGCAAGAACATCTACGTGCACCTTGGTGTGAGCTAACCTCTCCAGTGGCAGGTCCCAGGCACCAGTTTGGGAGATCATCCCAAAGGTCAGGCAGCAGCATCATGTCCCCATGCAGAGAGAGATGGGACGGCTCGTTAGTCCCTCTCCACAACCCCAGTTACGGAGCAGGCGTTGCTGTGGGGGCAGAAACAGTTGTGTGTGACTATGTGAGCACGTTCTGCTGTTGCACACACACAAATATGTGCGTGCACCATGCTGCAATGCCTTCAGCGCAAATGCAATTTGCGTGCGTGCAAAAGGTGAGGAAATTTTACCCATGGAAAACATAACTTGCCAGACCTGGACCACCCCGACCGTCCTCATCTCATTAGAGCTCCCAGGGGATGGCTGAAATGAAAGCGGAGAGCCGGGGCACACCACCTCCAGCGCCAGCCATCCCCAGCGCCGGGGTGAGAGGCTGCCCAGCACTGCTGCATGGATATTCCCACTGGGACTGAACACAATCCCATCTGAGAGATTTCAGGCAGATCTCTTCCAGCATGTGAATCTGTGTTTGTTTATTTCCGTCCGGCCATATGTGTTTGGGAAGATGGATAGGAAACTGTTTCCGATGAAAGCAATATCTGAAACAAAAAGCAGTAGGCTGTGCAATTCTCTAAACTCTGCAGGATCCATTTATAACCACCGTGATGCTGGGAAAAGCAGGTGCAGGAGGAGCCCTGCCAAAGGGGACCCTCGCTGCAGCATGCAAAGCAGGCAGCAAATGCTTCGATGCTCTCGAGGTTTCAGACAGGTTTTCCCCCGGGGACTTGCGGCTCAGGGCTGCGGGGCTGACCCAGGGTTTAGCTCACACCTCTGCAAGGGTGTCTCTGCATTCGGGGTGGTGCCCGGGGAGGGTTTAACCTCGGGTGCGAGGAGGGGAGCAGGGCAGGGCCCTCCAACAGGAAACACAAAGCAGAAGCAAAGTGGAAGATTTACAAAAGATTTACAAAGCGCCCGTTTACTCCAGGCTAGCGGGGGGATAAAACATGTGGCAAGGAGCGGGCTGTGCCGCCRTGGGAAACACGGTCAGGTGGGGAGGAAAGAAATAAATCCCAAGAGATGCAGCTTGCCATCGCGGGGAAACACAGAGGAGCAAATTATTAGCTTGGTTTTTTTTTTCAAGATGAAAGATGGGCCATTAGCTGCCTCTGGAAAATACTTTCCAAACCCTTTTGTGCAGCAGTTTCTCTGCAGAAGGGCTCTCCCAGCACCCCGGGCGTCCCGGGCGGTGGCAGGGGAACGCCCCACGGCTGGGGCTGGAGAGGTTTGAACTTGAACTCGTTTATTTAGCTTTGACTTTTCTCTTGCTGGAGTCCCTGGACTTAGCCCAAACCTCAAAAGTAAGTTATAGCCAAATATTTTTGAGGTTGGTAATGAGATACCAAAGCCTTACTTAAAAAAGAGCCTTGTCCCAAATTCCCCTGCAGCGTGCGGGGCCGATGCTCCACGGGCACAGCAGAGCCACGCTCGGGGGTCGTGGTGCTGCGGGACGGCCCGTGCTCAGCATCCTCCTCCCGTATCTCACGAGCATGGCTGGGTACGGCCAGACCACCATAGGTGAGCCAAGCGCTCACTCTTTTCACTGTAAAACAAACATTTGAACATTTCTGTCGTCGTACACCCGCCGCTCAGGGTTAATTGCGACAGATCACATCTCTCCCCACCCTAAATTCCTACTTGGCTGCTGAAGTCTCCCACTTTCCAACAGCCTAAAAACACGGCATGACCTGCAAAGGCTCTTCCAGGCTGCAGCAGCGCACAAACCCTCTTCGGTGCTTGCTCGTGGGCTGCACGCAGGAGCACTGCCCATGGCATCGGCAGGGGCTGGCAGGACGGAGCGGACCCTGCTTAGGCAGAGAAACCTAACCTAAGCCACCCGATCCGCTTTGCTCTCCAATTGGGATCTGGCCCTCCATCGCTTTCTCTGCATAATGATACTGGTTTCATGCTAGGTTTCCTTGTTGGMATATTTTTTGCATTGTATTTTAATGAAACGGGGCAACCCTGTGAAAGTAAGGATAAATGTTTTGAGATCTTCAGGCTCTGGTGCAACGCAGTGTTATAAAAATCTGCAGCCTCCCTGGGAAAATAGCCGATGATATATTTTATGCCCCCCTCAGCAAGGGAAAGGGTTAATTGCTTTGGTTCCCCCCCTGATACTTATGGCTAATGCCAATCAGATCTGGAACGATAAGAATAAAATATGATTGAAACCTCTGGCTCTTCAAAAAAAGCGTATGTTTTAATTAAATTGAGAACTAGCTGGTTAATCAGCACAAGGACTAATGGACTGATTAGCAGGAAATGCCTGGWGAAAAATATTCTCATCGGCTAGGCTGGAGGGAGAGCCATGAATTGGGGACACAGCCCTGGGCTGGGGGAGCTGAGGGTGCTTTGCAAAGGGCACCCAGGCTCCATCCGAGGACCCCCAGGGAGGAAACACATCCTTGAGCCCAAGACGTGCCCRWYGGGCACGTCTTGGGCTCAAGGATGTGTTTCCTCCCTGGGGGTCCTGAGATGGAGCTGCCCCCATCCCAGCATTGCAGGGGACCAAGGGATGCCAGGGGGGACAAATGAAACCTCTCAGCCCAATTACCTTTGAGAGGGAGAGTACAAGGATGGGGGAGAGAGGACTGCAAAATCAATTTGAAATTTATTGTGTCAAGGGGAAAAAAAAAAAAAACCAAACCAAACCACCACCTGAGAAATAAACTTTTAAAATTAAAACATCAATGGAGAAATGTCCTTCTGGCTGCCCCTTCCCCCACCGTGTAAAGCACAGGCTTCCTTCTGATTAAAGCTCAGCCTGGAGCAGTTTCTGTGGCAGGAGGCCAGAAGAAAGCTTAAGGTGCTCTCTGCAGTTTAAGGTGGAGCTGTTTACATTGCCTTCCTCATCAGTGCCAGATTTGGCCATGCAGCAGCATCCTCTTGTTTACACCAGTTACACCCCGGCCGTGCCAGGGCTCTGGTTTACACCACCCGACGAGCAAAGTCACGCTCTCGGTTTGCAGGCGCTCACTGGTAGATGAGTCTTGGCAGGGTTTTGGTTTGCTTGCAGCCTCCTCTGACAGGTTTTTCACTAAAAAAATGAAATTAAATGTGAGGTGAGAGGGAAGGGGTGCAGGAATAAGTCCTGCCCCATTGCTGGGGAGACGCTGTTGGGATGCTCSCGCTGAGCAATGCCCACATGTAGGGGTTTGCTCGCAGCTCCAAGATTCAGGACCAAACCCTGCAGGAGCTTTCTCCATGGTAGCCTCCGACATCCCCGCTTTCCCCAAGGGTCAGCAAACACCCAGTGTGGTCCTGCTGCTTCCCGGAGATGCGATCGGTGCTACAGCACAAACAGCCCAAAAAACACCTGGAGGAGAAATGTTCGTGGCCCATGAAAAGGCATGAGGCCATGCCGGCATCGGGATGGCATGAGGAGCAGGAAAGGGGTGCTGCCAGGCAGGTCCTGACCCGGAAAGTGGGTGCAACCCCCTCACGAAGGGTTTGCTCCAGAAACTAGGACCAACACGGGCAACCCATGCAGAGACCTGTCCCAACCCCTGGCRTTGAAGCTACGTCTGCTCGATGCCCTTTCTCTACATAAGAAGATGCCTCGGCATAAGGTGACGGGTCTGATGCCCACCAGAAATGCTTTATCCCAGCCAACAGCCCTGTCCTTGCCCAGTGAKGGAGGGAGCACTGGAGAGCCTCAGCCCAAAACCCCACAGGCCCCTCTCCAAAGATAACTCRGCTGCAATTTTGGGGCAAGCCTCAGCGGGGGCTGCCTGGCACCGCAGCTGCCTCCCTAACCAGACCCTGCACCCTCCAAGAAAAGCATCTCCAATTTCCTCACCTGTTATACACATCTCACCCCCAGCCTCCCTGCTATGGGTGTTCGTAGTTCACAAATATTTACTGACGCCTATTTGTGCTCCTATAACTCAGGGCTGGCGCGGTGTAGTAGCGTTTCACAGTCTTTTAGCTCATAAAGTGGAAAAGGCAGTTTGGGCGTTTCTTCTCAAAACAAACACAAACACGCACAGCACATGTATAACGGGTGTAGCAGTAAGATTGACAAGGCGCTGCCTTCCTGAGGAGCAACTTTTTATTAGGATCTTTACTGTGCATTTGGTATTATGGGGCAATAAAGCTGGTAATGCCTATTCACGTCYCATCGTCCGTAATTGTTTGGAGGAGAAAGCTGCAGCCGCAGCCGGAGCTGGGGCCCGCTGGAGTCAGCGTTTGCATGGATTTCAGCTGGCCTCGCATCAGCCAAGCCCCCGGGACAGCCTCTGTGGAGGGAAGCCATGGCGGGGCGCGGGGTGTTTTTCGTGGTCTGGTAGGGAGCAGCAGCGCAGCAAGGTTAAGAAATAACATACAGGGGCGATGCAAATACCAGCCGGATTTAAAAAAGGACCAGTCCCAGCCCTGAGCCCTCCAAAATACGCACAGAAACCCATTTTTTCAAACCTTCAGTGCCACCCACACCAGTTAAACGTGGTGTTCAGCATGTTGGCAGAGCGGCGGTATCTCCCATTTGAATCTAAATACATGAGATTTCAGATCTAACCAGGTTATAAGATGGCACGTGCTGTTTTTAAATTGTGCCTACTGTAGAATAAGTCTTACATAGATTTTTCTGGGGGTTTTGTTTAAAAGTGCTGCGGGGAACCAGGTGGAAACCACTGAGCAGCTCTCAGAAAGCCCCAGATCCATCTGCATGGAGCCATCATTGAGACTGGAGAGCTGCCAAGCGCAGAATCTATAAATCATGAATTAAGCCCCCCATTCCCATCCCTAAATCACAATTGTTTTAAAAAGAAATAAAACAGATTGGTTCTTTTAATTTGCCTTTTGGAGTCTGTGCCTTTAGGCACATTTTCCAGCTTTTCTAAAACACGAGGTCTAGAAACTTCCTTTCATTTCTCAGTGAAAGCTGAGAGTCTCACTTAATTACTTGCATCCAAGAGCYGCAGCTTTATGAAAAATTCCAAATATCAGAAGATTGGTAATAAAATCACAGGGGCTGGCAACACTGAGACTCCAATTAGATGCAGGATATTCCTTTTATAAGCGTCCAAGAAGAGTATGCACCACTGGGATGCTGGTCTGCTACAAGAGTAACAAATATAATGAGTTTTGGTGAACCGACGCAGAAAAAGACCTAAAATCTATGTTCCTCGGCCAGGGTGTTTACGTCGCCGCTCAGTTCCCACTGCCTTTTGGATAGGCAGTCACCATGTCAGCGGTAACGCACGCAGGGATTTAACTGGGAATGGGGCAAAGGTGGCTGGCACTTGCACAAGGGTTTTGGCAACGGCAGTGCAAAGCACCTGGCAAGGGCGAGCGGGAAGTGTGGAGGTGCCAAGGGGAGTTTGGGGTTTAGTAAAGAAATGCTGAGGCTCAGCCGGCCCGTCAGAGAAGCAGCCCAGTGAAATTATGTGATATCTGAGACCTTTTCTTGTTCAGGTCCCAACTTGCACCCCTATCAAAGTAGCTTTGTTGACCTGGACTGGTCTCCAGGCATTGGGTTTAACGTCGCAGCCCTGACCACAAGAAGCATCTCAGGATGCCTTGGGGTTTCTCCTTGGGGTTTCAGTACCCTCCGTGGCAGTGCAGCTTCTTCTGGGTGGCCATGTCCTCCCAGCTAGGCTTGGTGTCCCGACAGCACAAGCACCCCAGGGAGCACCACCCGCCTCGGTGGCCCCAGGAAGGGGGATCTTGGAGAGACAAGCCATCATGGGCAGTGCCCTCTGCCACCGCATCTCCCCGGAGAGGCTCCCCACTGCCCCTGAAGGGGACAAGGACATCCTCACGGGGATTGCATGGGCGAAGCAAAGCATCTTTGCGTGGCCCAAACCCAAAGGGACCGTGAGGGCTGAATCCTCCGCACCTCTTCCCTGTGCTCAAGCATCCCCAGCCACAGGCCACCACCTGTGCAGGCACCACGAGGGCTATCTTTGCCTTCACAGGGAACATCTCTTGTTGCTATTCATGGAAATTATGAGATAATGGCCTGAAATCTTGGTTCCTCTAGTATAATTGAAAATGGAGCTAAACTGCAACTCTAAAAAGGAAGTCTAAATTAGGTTGCAGAAGAGAAAAGGATATTTGACAGCAGGAGCAGGCTCTGGAAATGCAGTCATTGTTTCTACTTATGGGTTTTGAAATGTAAATAATTTAACACCCAGCTAAGCAGAGGAAAATCTGCTATTTTTGGTTTATTCTGAACAAAGACAGCTGTGTATTCTAAAACATACAGTTCAGCATTTAAAAAAAAAATATACAGAAATAATGCTGGCGAGAATGTCTTTAGGTATTTAAGACCTTGAGCCGGGGTCTGGGCTGGCTGTGCCTTGCATTACGCTGGTACCTTTACAGTGACCTCAAGTCTTATCAGGTCATTGCAATAAACCCATAAATAAATGATTTGGATGGGCTAATTCTAGGGATTCATTAAAAAATTCAGCTGAAGGATAAAAGCACAGGGAGAGGTTGCAAAGGCAGCATTTAGGTCTTCAAAGAGATGGCGCCAGGGCTTGCGTGGTCAGGCTGACTCCCGGTTAGGTGTTAGATTCGGAGTCAGAGCGAGAYGGATCCTGCTCTCATTAGTAAGATTCCCAGGGCAGCAGCTGCCGTGAGGTACCAGCTGTATTCAATCCAAAGCAGCATGGAGAACCGGATTGCAATTCAAATTCGGGTCCCCATTAAAATAACAAGAGCTATTGCAGACACACGGGCATGTCTCTGGGAGCTAAAGATGAAGCCTCTTCCTTCAGAGACCTTAACCGAGTTATCATGCTTTTGGTAATTAGCGCAATCAGCCCTGATTTGTTTTTCTGCTCTCTCAGCTCTCTCAAATACACATTTTTTTAGTAACTTGCTGGGAGAAAGGGTTAAATACCTCCCGGCTGTATAAAACCGGTGCAAATGTCACTGCCTTCCCAGCCATGCTCGCTGCCTGCTGATAGACCCAGCAATGGTTTGATGAGATTTTGGTGGGATTCGCTCCTGTTTTTCTGCCGGCTGAAACCAGACATGACGATGAAACCCCATCCACCGCAATAACAAGAGTAAATGCAGCATTACGAGTAACTGCTGCTCTTTCTTTAGTGTTCACGGGGTCTGGCCACACGAGACCAGGAATATTGTGCTGAGGTTTCTGAGACAGGAAATCTTTGCAGCTCAGGCATGTACCGCCAGGTCCCTCCTCCTGGTCCAGGCTCTGCAGAGAGGACACAGGGATMAGGGACGAATTTTTCCCCACGCAAGTGCGGAGTTGCCCACACCGAGGAAGGGCTGCAGCTTTGTGGGCTGATGCACATCCACTTGCCTGCATTCCTGCAAAGGTGGGCAGGTCTCTCCCCGAGCTGCTGCTTGCCCCATCCCCATCCCATCCCCATCCCCATCCCTATGCTCATCCCCATCCCATCCCCATCCCCGGCCGGTGGTGGTGGTACAATCCAGGTTCTCCCAGCCGCAGCGAGGAGACCACAACAAGACATCACAAGCCTGGCTGGGGAGGTGAACCCTGTGCCGGCGCCCGCCCTGGCAGCACGGGTGCGTGTCTCAGCCAGCCGGGCACACCTGGGAGTCATGCGGCATCTTTTCTGCCATGGATAGAAAGTTAGATAATCTCCTTTAGAAATATATATGTATATCTTGGGCGGCCAGGGTTTCCTACGCAGTGCAGAAATTCTCCTTGCCATTGCCAGGCTGCCCGGCTGTAAACACATTAGGGAGCCGGAGGGCAAAACACGTTGGTGCTGAGTCTTCTTGGAAAACCTGGCCCTGGGTGTGGGGAGCACCTGGAAATCTTCCTCCCAGCTCTTATGTTAATCTGGCCCCACGGGCCTAGCTGAAGCTCATTGAAATTCAGGGGGAGTCTTCCCATTGAGTTCAGCCAGCTTAGAATAAGGTCGTTTTTCTCTTCAGTGGTTTTTTTGGCCTTTTTTTTTTTTTAAATCTATGCTCACTCTGGGGGAAAATGTATTTAAACACAGAAGTGCTGCGTTTGCAGCCACGCTGCTATTGTCTCCCCGGCGGCGATGCAGCTCTGTGAAAGGCTTCATTCCCACGGGGAGGCGACCAGAGGGGATGGCCACCACTGCAAAGGTGGTCGAGCCCATTTCGCCTCGCTCCAAACCCACGCAGACGTTGTGGGTCCGACTGGGCTGACGCAGAGTCAAATATTGCTCAGGCTGCACTTGTTTTGCACATGAGAGAGAGCCAGTCAGTGAAAGAGGTGGGCTGGCATGCCTAGGATAAGATTTTCCTTGTTTTGGGGTTGATCTGGGCTCCTTTCTATGTGTGCTTTTTATCTGTGTACCAAAATAGTAAGTTAGGTCTTACATAAAATGCCTTATGCAGGGAACTCGAAGCACCTTTTGAAGAAGAGTGGTTATTCCCATTTTACAGATGGAAATGAGACTTATCCAGGATTGCACACAGCATTGGTGGCCGAGCTGGGAATGCAGCCCGTGTCCCTTAATGCTGCTTGGTTCTCCCTCCCAARAGCCACCGTGTCCCCTCGTCACCCGTGCTATTCAGTCAGCATAAACGCTGCTGAACCCAGACCTCCTTTTATCCCAGACCATCTCCCCTTCCACGTGACTCCTGTGATTGTCATGAAGTCATCTTTGGTTTTGGTGACAGTGAACAAAGATTTGGCTGTTCTTAGCCAAGACCATAGGCAAGGAAGCCRTAAAAGGCTCCAGCACCCGATGCCCAGCAGCCATGCTCCAAAATGCTTGATTTCTGGGAGAAAAGTCCTGGTTCCCACAACCTTCCCCTGAATTCCCCTTCACCCTGAAGGGTGGAAGGTCCGTGGAGGAGCAACAAAGCAAAAAATCTTCACCGCTTCTCCCCAACCAGCTTTCCCCTCTCGACAGCTTTATCAACCTTGCCTGCTTTGCTCTGGGAGCTGTTTAGACTAGACAAGCACGCTCTGAGTGTTTGCTGCTGTTTTTTCCCCCCCCTTTCCTGCTGAGTCTCTCTCCATCTCCCATCCCTCCTTGGCGGCGACGCTGCCTCTCCCGCCTGCAAACACAAAGGCGAGTGAGTCAGCGCAGGGAACACCAAGTGCTCCAGATATGAAGCAGATGGGATTGAAGAGTCTGGTACAAATTGTCTTTTTTTAATTCATTGAAACTCTCTTAACCCCCCACAAGACTGCTCTCCGTATTCTTTATTAGCAAGGCTGAAAATGAAGTGGCTCCTTTGCAATCCAGGATTTTGTAGTATCAGCCATAGGTGTGACTTTGCCCTACATTATTAATAAAGATGGTGAATGTTGCAAATGATTGTGAATATGTGCTTGGATGCTGGAATTAATTCACTCGGTGAATTTTGCTCCTTTCTTCGTGCTCCACCTTTCTTTGAACGTTCATAGAGTGCATCATACCGGAATTAATGTCTGTAGAAATTGACTTTTGTAACAGGATGAAAATGGATAGAAAATTTCAGTTTCTCTTTTCAACCTGAATCAGATGAACATTTTGAGCCAAAGTAACAGAATGTGTCACGGGTTGAAGAGAAATGGTCAATCAAAATTATCCAAAATCCATGTTTTGACATTTTCCATCGTAGTGAAGTGATCAGATTTTGCTAAATCCTGTTTCCTGTGACTATGAATCACAACACATAAGTTTTCATTTTCAGTTACTTCTATATTTAATGGATGTGTGTAGGGTCCTACAGGGCCTTTGGGGATGTTAGCAGCCAGATGCATTTCTTCCCCTTCTCCCTGTAGGATAAACTCCTTGTTTTTCCTATTTTTGGTGATACTCATTCACAAGACTTGCATAATACACCACGGGCTGGAGGTTCTTTTTGCCTTATGCTAGATTTGCTCGGGGTAAAATTTTAGATTTTGCAGTTACGTTTTTTGCTAGATAAATGTATTTTAATGGAAAGTTCCCAAACTGCTCTTGTGTTGTGAAGTTCGCAGAAACACAAATCGGTGTTCAGGGAACATACTTTTTAAGCATATACTGGTGTTTATTCATTTCAGCCATATTTTGACACCTGAGCCAGGAGATAAATCCCATACCCTGTGATCAACGTCGACTAACCATCTAGCTCAGAAAAGTAATACTGAAAAATCAGAATCAATCACAACRAGCGTAACGAGTTAAAAACATTTCAAATAATGGCCAACTCTGGCGAAGTAACAACCGGCTCGCAGAGGAAGAGAAAAAAATCTAAATTCATTGGATAAATTATTTGTTGCAAATTATTTCTTCAGCTCTAATTAGTAATCTTCATTTTACACAGTAGGCCTCTAATGACCTGCTTGACAACTATGATGTCTGATAGACAGTGGGGATTTGCATGAAAATGAGGGTTTTTTTCTCCCATCCCAGTCATAAAACAACAACAGTGAGGATGCTGGGCTTTACCACGCAAAAGGGAAATAACCAGGCACCCAAGCTCTGGGTGAAAGGAGATAATTCAGCTGTATTTTGGGAAATAGAAAAAAACAGGAGGCACTAATTCAAAGAAAAAATAATAGCACCCGGCACAAAACAAGCCTAATCAGATATGGTTGCTAAGTGGAGTCATGTGAATAGCAGATGATGGAGCAAAAGCAGAAGATACAGCTCTCAATGAAAACATGGTGACCCAGCTCTAATAGGTATTGCAGTGTTGTTTTCTGTGATTGAATAATCTTTTGCCTTTTTATAGCAAGGGGTTTTAAATGTTGGACCTGTTTCAAGTGCATTATCATCTCCTATCTGCTGATAATTGACAGGCTTTGGATCTTTCTCTGGCTTGTATATCCTGAATCCAGATAGATTCAAGCAGAAGACGATGCTCTTGCCAGTCACGAGCAGCTCAAATAAGGTTAAAAAAAGGCAAGAGAAAATCAGGGAAAAGCAACAAGCCTGATGTCCCTCCTGCAGCTCTAAGGGTTTCTTTCACTGGGATTTGCAGTATTTTTTGGTGATTTCAGCAGTTATTCCCAGCCCAGTACAGCACATCTTGTGCTTTGACAGCTCACTGCACCTGGAAATTATTACTTGATAAAAACTGGCAACTTTTCTCATTTTGGAAGGTTTTTTTGGAAACAGGGCTTTATTCTTACTTGCCTTCTGGACTTCTGCTGGTGTAAAAGGAGGTGAAAGTGGATGTAAATGTAAGGTGCAAGAAGCACTGTAACACTGCCTGCATGTTGATGGACAATATTCTTTAAGAGTCTTGATCTGGTGGTGCAAGCAGAGAAAGGGTTGGTGGTTTGTATTTTATTTTGGCAAGCAGGCGCTGGGTGCACATATATAGTCTGTTGTCAGACGAGCTGCCATGGGAGCCCTGTCCACTTATTTGGTGGTAAATGTGAACATGATGGCTTGAGTTGTTACAGTGAATTAGTGAGCTATTGGGGTAACTGAGATCRGAATCTGACCTCAAAAGGAGTCTTTAGCTAATCTTTTTTTTTAAATTATTTTATTCAAAATAATATTGTCATCACATCAATTTGTGAAGAAAAAGGCAATTTTTAGTTGCYGGTCATCCCGTTCACTTGATTTTTCTTTTAATGATTTGGCAAATGATCTCCCAGCAAAAAAGATAAAAGATGTAATAAACCACTTTCAGCCGCTTCTCTGCCAATTGATCCCACTCCTTCTTCATGTATTGTTGATCTTCTAATTTAATCACTTGTCCRGAGGGCATACACAATTTTGTAGGAAGTAAAAATGTCACACAAGAAAAAAGGAGGAGAATGAGAGTGGAAATCTCTTTCCTTGCCAGGCTGCGTGTCCTATAYGGGAAGCAACACCCCGAGCAAGCGCTGCCCTGGGCTGGGAGGCGGAGGGATGAAGAGGAGTCTGCTTTCATCCCGCCACCATCGCTATCACTGAACTTGGCCGGGGGAAGCATAAATCATTCGGGGGCGGGCGGACAGGCAGCCAGAAATACCAGCATGATTGCACAAGTTTTATTTTACCAGAAAACCCACCTAAAAATAGGTCGGGGAGGGCGCAGGGGGGTCCCCCTCRGCCGGCAGCCCCTGCCCAGGTGAGCTTTCCCTGCAAGCCGTCGCAGGGGCAGCAGCAAAAGCAATTTTCCGCAGGTGGGAGTCAGGAAGCAAAGTCTTTGTAGTGCTGGTTCAAAGGGGCAACGACTAGCCGGAGGCGGACGACGGTTTGCAGTGTTTAGCTCGTTGGCAATGGCAACCTCTGGTTTTCACGTACCCAAAAACGCAGAAGCCGAAGGATTAGACATGGCTGTGCTTGTGGATGCAGTACTTTAATGATTTATTGAATTCTTTTGTGTGTTCGTTGTTGTTTTTTTAGGGTCAGGAGTTGCCTTTTTAAAATGCTCTGTAAAAACCAGATGTGTAAATCTATTAGCTTTTAAAGCGCATTTTTATGAGTCGGAGAAAACCTGCCTCTCTGATGCCAGCCCAAACCCGCGGCCCCGATGCTCGCCCCACGCAGGTGTTCAGCCCTTCAAAGCTCCCCCCATAAAATTCAGCCACCTCTGTGGGAGCTCTGCACAAGGGGGAGGCACAGCCTGGATCCCCTGGCCACAGCCTGTGTGGAGGGGACGCATCACAGCTCCCTGCTTTTCGGTCCCCAGGGACCCTCTGCCAAGGGACCAGAGAAGATCTGCGTTGCTGGGAGAGGAGGAGAAAAAGCAATTTCTGCAAGTGCATGCRGAGGGGAGCAGCCGTGGGGTGGGCGAGGAAGTGATGGAGAGCTGCAAAAGGCAGCAGCTTGGGGCAGATGGTGCAGGAGAAGAAGTGGCCRAGAAAGTCCTTTCTAAGGAGTTTCCATGAACGTCTGCGATGTGTAAAGCCAAGCCGGGACGCGTGCCCGCAGCCCTRTGTATAGACCCCGTCTAAATCTACTCCTAATCTCCTCCAGGCTTAGCTGGACTGACCCGGGCTGCAACATCTAACAGCTCTTCTGAGAGCCAGCAGAAACAGGGAGCGTGAYGGGGATGTCCATGGACTCTCCAAACCTGGGGCTGCTCCGCATCCCCTTCTCCCCTGCCGGTGTCTCCTGGGCGCAGGCTGAAGCAGCGAGCKGGACCGCTGACCAAAATAGCCCTGCGTGCCTAGAAAGTGATGGTAGCTGGGGTCTGAACCTGGCTCTGCGCGGTTCGGGTCATGTCTCTTGTGGTTTAAAAAAAGAAACCGGCTGTGACTGCGGGCCAAGTCCTCTGTTGACATAAATGGCCACAGTCCCACTGAGCAGAGTTCAATCTATTTATACCGGCAAAGAATTTGGCCCACCAGATAGAAGAAATCCTGGACTCCTCGTTGACTCTCTAAGTTTCTGCCCCGTAGAAGCCACAGGACTGTGTGTCCATAGAAAGGAAGACTAAGGGAGCATTTCCACTAACACTGTTTTGTAAAAATTGCGGATACAGGGAAAGTCAAACTTTTCATAGGAACACACCCATCCTGATTGAACTTTCTTTGGAAACGGTTTCTCAGCAGGCTCGAACCACAAAATTCACCCCCAGCAATATTTGCACCCCACCGCAGCAAATAGTTGAGTTCAAACCACGCTGAGCACCAGGGATGTGAAAAACCGGGGAGGCAAAAACCCCAAATTCCAGTTCTCGCTCTGCCTGTGGGACTTTCACCACCAGGGAAGCATCTTGGTAAAGGGCAATTTGCTCGTCCGGGGTGTTCCTCTCACTGGGAGGGTGGAGAGGGGATTTGGTTTTGCTTGTTTGTTTTATAAAAGCTTTGAAAAGCTTTGGCTTCCTCTCAAATTCAGGGGAAGAGCTGCAAAAATTTCAAAAAAAAAAAAAACCTTCATGGGTTTTGAAAGCTCTTTCCTGCCCTGTTCCAGAAGGGGCTGTTAATTGTAGAGCATTTCAATTGCAGAAATTCTGACTATTGAGTAGAAGAGTTTTTTGAGCCTAACCAGCTGTGCGGGGCTTTTGTAAGTTGCTCTCGACATCACAGAAGCTCAATATAGTTAGCATTGCTCAGAATTTTTATTGCCACTGGTTGTAAATATGTCTATATGCATATWTCATTGTAGAGACCCCTACGAGCATCTAGGAACCAAAACTTCCCTTCCACACCCCAGCCACCAAAATTAGATTATATACTGATTGCATAATTACTGTATAACAAGGTTTGCTCAGCCTCTCAGTGCACAATGCCTGTTTTCATAGCATTTTAATATGAGCGACATAATAGGCACCAGCTTGAATAGCCGCATGCCAACAAGGCATTGCATTCCCCAAACCAGCTTGAGTTTGTAAAATCTGGTCCAGCTGCTCAGCACACAGAAGGGTGACAAGCAAACACCTTCCAGCCCGCGCTGGGCCAGGAATCAGAATACGCACGGGGAAACGCTCCCCTTCCCCAGCCTGAGGTGGACTGGTTGGCACAAAGCACTATCATCTGGGTTATTTCTTCAGGCTACCACAAGCCAGTTACATTGATGCTATGTCCTTCACGTGTTTTGCCTGCACCAGCGTTTGCAGATCTGGACCGATAATGCTCCCACTAATATTGCTCCGGCTGCTGCTGCTCTGGTCTCTCCTCTATGCTCTGAGTGAATGATTTAAAATGGCTCAAATCCCGCACAAGGCTTGTTTTTCTAATAAGTTAGGCAGCAAATTTGCTCGTGTATTCAGCCCTGGCTTCATCCTGAGTGGTATGGAACTGGAACAGCCCATAAACAGCAATTTGCTCATCTTTTAAGCTTTATTGTTTAGGCAATGGGTTTTACTTGGATGGTTGAAGACCAACCCTCTCTTCACACAAAATGTTTTACCGGCTCCAACAATAACTGCAACCCGTTCTTTCTGCTTTGCATTTATTTGCAATTAAAATAAATGGACCCAATGCTACCAGCTGAAATGAGCACGACATTTCTGGTTGACTTACCCACAGTTCCAACAGGTCCCGTTGCCCGGCGGTAGCTGCGTGTCCTCTCCGCCTGTTGCATACTGCTAATGTTTTGACCCTTCTTTCATAAAACACAAGTCCTTCATCGACTGTCTGGATCTTGTTCGCAGCCTGTCTCTGGAAGGAGCACGCTGACGGTGCATAGTTGTTACAGGAGGGTGGTCCCCAGCTCTGCACTCACTGGTTTATTCTGGGGGGGTTGTGAAGAAGCAGAGCTGGGACCTGTCTCCCTGTGATGGTAGAGTTGTCCGTAAGTGTTAGGCTGTTCAAAGAGAACAGCCTGCTCATGGCAAAGTGAAGATTATGGGCCTGGGCTTACTTAAGGTAATTTTTTTAAGGGTTAGCATAGTTGAAACATGCTRTCTGGAAAAAAAAAGTCAAAAAATTTGAGAATTTTTCAGGCTCTTTARCATCAGATGCATACACTTTGGGGAAAGAGGTTTTCCTGTTCTCAGCCTTTCATTCTCCTCTATCCCCTCTAACTCGTGGCTCAAAGTCACTCAGATCATCCTCCTTGTTTTGCCACCCCGCAGTGCTGTGACTTGTCTCTCTGGTTTGGCAAGTGCCCGGGGAAGTGCCCAGGAATAGCTGCTGCTCCCAGCACCGGCCAGGCTGACAGCTGAAAGTCAGGGCATGACAAACTCAGGGCGATACATGCACGCATTCCGCATGCAAAAGAAACCCATCTTCCTCCCTCGAAGCTATTTTCTGTTGGTGATATAACCAGCAGAGAGCTATTCGGAGAAAGGCTTTTTAAGTCTGAAGTGTAGTGAGGAAGGCACTCAGGCTATTAGGAAGCTAGTGCCCTTGTTAAAGTTACCACACTCCTTTCTCTTAGCAGGCTAGCCTGCTGCCGTTAGCACTGCAATAATGGCCAGTATGGACACACTCCGRAGCTGGGATTTTTGCCCCTTCGTCATCTCAAATCGCATTTTGCTGCAGAAGTGTCACTGATGGCAGTGGGACTGCTGGGGGATGTTAGCAACGCAGTGGAGCTGGAAGTCATTGACTCCTCTGAGAAGAGGGGACAAGAGAGGGACAGAGGAGCAGGTATCTGCCCATACTTTCTGATGCACTGAGATGCAGCAGCCCATCAGCACGCTGACGGCAGCGCCTGCCTTCCCCATGGCTTTGAGGCACCTGGGGAAGAGGGAGGGCACAGGTCAGCCTCCATGAGCTTATGGGTGTGTTTTCCAGGCAGTGATTGGGGATGGCCAGTCCTGTTGGCTCTGAAGGTGAGCGGCGTGGCCAAAGAGCAAAGAGCATCGTGCCCTCAGCCGTCCCTCGCATCCCCACCCTTGCAGGGAGCAGCCCCAGCACCCCATCCTGCCCAAGYAGCTCTGTCCTTTGCTGGGTCGACACGTTTTTACATCTGTCTTCCTCACTTTGCTCCTTTGCTTTGGTGTCAGACTCACCACTCTGTGAAAATTAATCAGACTTTTCAGCTGCAAAATATTCTAAAAAAGAAAAGTACCTTAGTCATAAAAATTGCTAATTGTGGGTAAAGGGAATTAATTCTTGTACATCCCTGGGGAAAGTAATGACTGGCRTGATAAGAAGACAAATGACTTTTCGGAAAAGTTTGCCTACCTTCGTTATCTATATCGTGCTATTTTAAGTGTGGAAGGAATGATTTTATTTTACGGAAGCACCCCAGCAGCCAGTGCTGGTTTTAGCTGGGTCTCCGGGGACACACCAGTTTGCACGCTGCAATGGCATGCGGTTCACAGCAGCACTCAAATATTATCACTGAACTTCACACGTCGGCGTTGCTCCATGTAGCCTATTTCCTGAAGAGTCAGAGGATATAATTTGTTCAGAAACTCAAGGTTTCTGATTTAAAAGGACTTTGGACCCCACTTGTGGGGTTGGTCCTTTATCACTGATGAAGGGGGGACCTGAACAACGGTGAAGCACAGAGGTTTCTCTCGCAAAAATGCCAGTTCATGGGACATCAGCCAGGGCTATTCCTTGACTCAGTGAGCTGGGTTGGGAAAATCAGGAGGCAGCATTTTCAACACCACCTTTGAATATTTCCCCTTGAAAATATTGCCTGGAGAAAGGCCTTTGGAGGGGRTGTGCCATTTTTGCAAGGGCCCCAAAAACCTGCTCCAAATGGCTGCACCACTTAGCCCGCTCCCGGGGCCACCAAGCCGCCCACGGCCCCGTGTTGCCTCCTGCGGTGGCCGGGCACCATCTGCACGCAGGTCTGGAGACCAGGGCCATGGAGGGGTAAGCGGTTATCTAACCGGCCGGGTATTTTTTCTTTTCCTCAAATGAAATCAGCTCCAGCTCAGAAGGAAGCTGCGGTTCGGTCTCCGAAGCGGGCTGCAGCCCTCGCTCTGCAGCAGTTGCCGTCCACAGAGCTGGAAGCAGTAGTTTAATCTCACTGCGCCGCGATTGCCCCGTTTCCTGTGTATTTTGGAGTCTGTTAATGAACCCAAGCATTCTTGCATGGGAAAGGCAGCCCTTGGGTTTCCTTCACATGCCAAAGGGGTTAAGCATGTGATGATGGTGAATCGTGCAGAGGAGAATGATTTCTGTTCTTTATTGTAAACTTCCTGGCTGCCCCGCTGCAAAGCAAGGGGCTATGTTATTTAGAAAGAAGCTGAACTTTCGGGGCACATATTACATTGCAGAAGTATTGTGTCTCACYCCCAAACAGCAGCTCCACTTCTCCCGGCTTAGTGGTAATGTAAGGGCCCAGATTTCAGATGTCAACACCAGGAAGGTCCATTGCATTTGTCTTACTGCAGTTCACAGGATCTGGGAGATCACAGAGAAGAAGTCGGCCTCATTGCGGCGGTCTTCATCAATCAGTAGCGCAAGTGAGGGGCTGGTACATGAAAGTGGGACTCCATTTGAAACCATTTTCTTGTTCACTGAAGGCAATGGCTCGTGCTGTCTGAGGTCGGAGTGGAAATTTCTTTGGGTGTAGGAGGCTGGGAAGGGAGTTGCTAACATCCAGCTGAGTAAGGCTGATGATTCCCGTAGGTGGTCTCCCCTTATGTCAATATAATGGCTATCTCAAAGGCTTGTAAGTTTTAGTTGATCTCGAAGATCACAAATTTGTCCAAAGTTTTTACAAACTTGTGACTTTTATATTACCCAACTGGAGAAAAATTTTGTCTGGCATTCCCCCATGTGCATCGTTCCAGCTGCATAGACCCCAGCGTGAAAACCCCAGTCCTTTGATCTATAGGTGTTTTGATAAGTCTCTCTGCATCCATAGCAATAGAGAGGTGCTATTTCTCAAACTGCTCCGAGGTCAAGGACTACCAATGTCTGCTAGTTCAAGTCCTTCTTTCAGCGTCAAAGAACACTTCTTCAACGTGATGATGTTAGGACTAAACTATCCAGCTATAATTGATTAGCAGCTTTCACGGAAAGGATCGCAAAGCACTTTGTGAGCTACACACCAAATACGCAGCTGCACTGAGCTGCTTTGGGACGGAGAGCAGCAGAGGCGCAGACGGTCAGCAAACAYGTGGGGCAGGAGAGGAAATGCCAGTGATTCCCGGGCAGACATCCACTCCTGCCAAGTATGCCATCGGGCCTTTAACATCCCCGCAGAGCCGATATTTTTAAAGTCTTTGCTAGATCTTAGAAAAAAATCAGATTTTTAAGGTCTTTCTAGACAGATGTACCGAACAGAAGATGAGCGTGTCCATTTAGATGGGCCTCTGCCCCACCAGGGTGCTGGTGCGATGCGTTACTGGGTCAGCGTGATCCCAAACAAGCTGAACATTTCAGGCAAGAGCGGGCACGGTGTTTTCAACCTCATCTATTTTTATCAAAACACATGGGTTGCTTTGAGCACCGATGGATTTGGCACCCAGGCATATCCACCCTGCGTAATTGCTCCCGGCTGCACACACGCCCCGTGCTCCAACCGCGGTGAAGAGGGCAGGGGAAGACCCGCAGCGAAACAAGGATCTCTCTGCTCAGAAAGTGGACATTTTGACAGACTCCCATCTCACATGAGAAATGTTTTGATTTCGTTTCCTCTGCAGAACATAAACAGATTTTGAAACCTCAGAAGTTGCCATGAAACAAACCCATTGTTCCCCGGCCAGCTCTAATTATGGCTCATGACCAGCCCTTGCCTATTGAAGTCAGAAATTACACAGGGGAGGATTCTGGCTCTGCACAGATTTGTATGGAGAAATGTGAYTTGTCACTATCTTTTTAAACAAAGTTAACTCTTAGGTTTAAGATTTTTTTTGTGTTTTCTGTCCCTCCTTACTACCAGCAAATACCTGCAAAAAGTGTCATACGTGCAGTGTGATAATGGGAAGGGCTGATGTGAACACGGCATGCGACATAAGCGTGGCAATGCCCTCTTTTCTCTGGCTTTCATCCCCAGCAGTGCAGGGATCTGAGTGCAGCCCTGGGGGAACATTCCCCACGTACCCCAGCATGGCACGGCCACCCCGAGGGCTGAGCAGAGCCCGCAGTGACAGCATCCCCTTCCTCACGTGGGCTGGGAGCTTCCTTCACCCACGTCCCTGTCCCCTAAATCCACAGGCTGAGGCTTTCAGAGTTGTCTTGGAGATTTTAATGCCAGCGGCAAAAAAAAAAAAACGAAAAGAAGAAATGAGGCATCCAATTCCCACTGAGGGCTTTGAAAATATCAACCTCGACAACTTTGAAAATATCAACCTTGTATTTCTGGGCAACTCATGAGCTCAGAAGTAGCGACAAACGGGACAGAATTAGGGAAGAGCAAGAAAAATGATAAAGTGCTTGGGCAGAGGGGCTTGGTCATGGCGGGAGGAGRCGCCGAGGGTTGCATGACCGCATTTGAAGAGTAAAATGTCCAAGGGGCAAGCGGGTGGTTGGATGGAGGCGGCTGCTGTTGAGCAAAGCAAAAGCCAACATGGCAGCGCACCAGGAAACCTCTCCTCACTCTGAACTTCAACCCGTTGTGAAACCTTCTCTCTGGGGGAAGTGCTGGAAACCCCCGAGTTTGTGTCGATGATAGCGGAGCCGGCCGAAGCCCGCGGGCGACCCCGGGAGGATGCACCCTGTGGAGAAATAAAGCTCTGGGGAGCTGGCATACCCAGGCTCTTCTGATTTATCTGATCACATCAAAGCAACCCATCCTGCAGGGCTCGGCACAGGCAGTGACGTGACTGGCAGCCAGGTTTTGCAGAGCAGGGGCAGGAAAAGCCAATTTTGCAAATGGTTGCTTGAGTTAAAACAGGAGTGCACAGACCCATTGCATGTGCATGCACTAAATCTACAGGCCAGCATTTTTCTTCAGGATCAAGGCTTCATCTAAGAGAAAATCCTAATTTCACTGTCTGATAAAAAATGAGTTGATGGCACCGCCAAGGTTTTATAAAGATAGGACTTCTTTCAAAATAATCAGTGCGGCTCTTGACCTGAATTCAGGCTGTTAGGTTTTTCATCCCCTCTCATCACGATTTTATTTTATCATCCCCGTCGCTACATGGATTTTTCTGCAATGACTAATTTTGAAGATGGTAAGCTCGCTGCTGAAAAACGGCATCAGAAATGTACGGTTATCAAGAGTAATAGGTGCCAAAGGCACAAATCTTACAGCTGTGTGAGGGGAAACGACGACAGTCATCTGAATACAAAATTATTTGCATCCCATCTTTGTCTTAGTGCTTCTGTAAAAGACACTTTAAAGTGTCTAAGGAATAACATCATAAACCAAAAAAACTTCCACGTTACTGTTAAATTTCCTTTGTGGTATCTGTAGCAATCACTCAAAAGGGTTAGCTCTGAATATTTCTTAATTTTGCAAGGATAACACAGGAAACGATTGCAACTGTGTTGGGTAAGTACACAGCTTGTTTTTTCAATGAATTCTTTGTGTATTTGATTTCCATTTATACTTCTGCATTTTGGTGCACCAAAACAAATATTTCTGGTAGGAGCAAAGGAAGCACTGAATTTTTTCCTCAGAATTGACACTTTGAAAAATTTCAGCCAGCTTTCAAGTTGGCTTAAAAATGAGGGTCATCGTTTGGGAGGAAAATTGCCTGGCTTGTTCCACATTTTCCCAATATGATGTTTCAAATTTAAAATCTCAGTAACATTTAGAAGTTCAAACGTGTTTATCCATGGCCTGCGCTCTGCAGTGCTCATCCACTCCACTGTTCAGGAAGGACAAGCGTTATGTGATGTATCAGACACGTCATGACTCATCTCACATCTCTGAAATAATCTGAGAAATCATTGCAGACCTTTTTTATTGCGAGAAAAAATKGAATTCTCCTCTGACAGCGGATAAATAAAGCTATCATGTTTTGCCCACAGAAAATCTTCAAACGGGGAAGGAAGAGATCACATTCCTCTGATCGTTTCTTCGTGTGTCATTAATTGCTATGATAATCCCATTGCCAAATCCTTTGGTATCTGAAAGCCTTTGCAGTTGTCATCTTTAAAGTCATAAACCAGGGGCCCGCTTCTCCTGAAACCCTCGATGTTCGCCCTGCCGGCTCTTAGGCTTCGCTTTTGTACGTTTGTGGAGATTTGGGGAGTTTCCAGCCCGGCGAGCGGCAGGGCTTGTTCATCTTAGGGCAGATGCTTCCAAAACGCAGTGGGAGCTGGGCACACATGTTTCCAATTATCATATAAGAAGAAAAAAAAAAAAAATTACATTTTTAGAGGTTTCCAGATTTAGGCCTAAGTGTTTATAAAACTGGTTTCAGCTTTTAAGAATGTATTTCCTGGCTTTTAAGCTAAGAGGAGCCCCTTGACTTCATGGGACTTTGGATGGGATCCCTGAATGTTTCTGGAGCTCCAGTGCCGGAGCGGTTCAGAGCAGGGGCTGGTACCCACGGCTCCATCCGCCTTGTGCCTGGGATGGGAGGGCAGTCCCTGGCACCAGTCTGCCAGCCCCACCGATTGCAACACCTTCATAAGGGTTGTTTGGGTTTTCTTAATGTCGTCCCATAGGAGAAAAAATTGTTGTACTATTTTCCGGTCACTGAGGAGGCTTTGGCCAGCCCCGGTCAGATTTGTTTTCAGCAACATAAGAGCTAAAAACCCCAGAGTGTCCTCAAAATCACGGTGTGGGGAAGTAGGGAGAGAGGAGAGAAGGGTCCTGTCTYGGGACACCGATGCTGGATCGCTCCCTGATGTGACTTCCTCCATGTTTTGTCCAGACCCATTATAAATAACATAAAAAAGCACCACCCCAGTCAGCCTAAATAGAGCGGCTGGTAGTATTAACGTTTTAAATATATAACCTGTCCTTTTTGCCCGCTTTAGTTTTTTGCGTCTTACATGAGCGGTGAGAACCAGTGTTATATTTTATTTTCCYTCATTTCAGCATTTGATCTACCTCCACGGAAAGCTGCAGTTATTCCATAAAACCAGTCACTGAGGTAAATAATAGCAATCTTACCCCATAAACCTGCTGAAACTGTTGAAATACATTAAAAGATTAAAACAATCGCTATTAATACAAATTACAAGAAAACAGAACATTAGCTGAATCTGTTATAAAAAAGGAAATTTTTTCCGAGTTGGTTTTAATTTCAAATAAATAACAGAAAGAATTTTTCCAGGAATATGAAGGATAGTTTTATAACATCAGTCTATCAGAAATAATGCCCCATCGGCTCTGTTCTCTGCCACACACGCTGAAGTGTTCAGACTCTAAAGCGCGGGTTTCTGTTCTTCAGATATAGAGGGAAAATACTGATAATGAACATTTCATAAAAGCACAGAGACCTTTATCAAAGGAAAAGATGCATAATGCATTTGCAGCGTTATTACTATTATAGTACTTGCCTTTATACAATTATTTGATGTTTAGGTTTGCTTGAGAGGAACATCTGAAAAAGATCTGCTAAGTCAAATCCAATGCTTTTAAAATGCACTTAATGAATTTTTCTTGCTGTGTTTATATTGAGAGGTTATTTATTTGTAGATCATCTGTCATTTTTTGTGCAAAGTGTTTGGTTTTTTAATTCTATTAGTAAAATTACTTGTGCAATGGGTACATATTTTCCCATAGAGGCAGTCCTGCAGGAACTTTCAGAGTGTTGATTTAGTGGTTATGAAATAGGCCTGTCTGGCCTCCCTGGAGACCAGTTTTTTCTTAATCGGTGGAGATACAGATTTGGCCCTCTGGATGTGCCTGATGTGTCCGCACACCCCAGCGCCCAATGACCTGGGCAGCTTCAGCCCCGCTGTGCTGCCGGCAGATTGAGGGGTTTGGATGATGTCCCCTGGGAACCGGGTTTTTGACCTCTCCCATCCACGGGGCCCTTCGGGATAAACCCACCGTAGTTAGGTAGAGCCTGACCTCCCGAAAAACCCATCATCTGGGCTGTGTGGGGCCAGATCCTGCTTTTTCACAGTAATATTAAAATTCAGCCTGTGTAGGAACCAAATCTTTTTTTTTTTCCCCCTACTCTTGACAGAAGTTTTCCATTCCCTAATTTCCTGAGGAATTCCTGCAAAATTCCCTGAGAAATTACATACKGGAGAGGACAACCACTCTGTGTCAACTCAAATACTTCATCTCAATATCACGGCAAATTTTCATTCCCACTTCACCCCTCCCACATCACAACACAGGAGGTCAACGCAGCAGTTTAATTTAATCAGCAGAATATTAAACCATGTCACATTAGTATTAAAAATAAATGGTATAGACCAGACACCTGAAAATCAGGCAGGGGGAAGGATTTTTTTTTTTTTTCCCCCCTCCCAGTGTCTCTTTTAACTCTGCAAAGGCTGTCAGAGCCAGAGAAGTGGGTAAGACAGAAAATGTGACTTTAAATTGAGGAGTTTATCACTTCAGCAATCCTTTCCCTCTCTTCCCTGGCCAGTCGGTGTCTGTCAGCACAACCCCATCTCTCATTAGCGACGAGGCAGGAGACGAGGCAGAACTTGGGCGATCTGACAGTTCAGGCCCTGGTTTTTACAAATTGCCTTTAGCAGCTGAACTTGTCAGACATTTTGGGTAGAAAGAGCAGAAATGAGTAATGGAGGCATCTGATTATAGCCATAAAATGCACCCAACCCCAAAAGGATGCATAGCTGCTCCAGAAACCCCAAGCAGATATCTTAAGGCATTCGCAGACTCCTGGGCTGACGAGGTTGTTGCCAGCAGTAATAAACTCCTGCGATCCGATCTCAGCGTACGCCCAGCCCCAGCCGTCTGTTTTATTTGGGCGAGGTGCGGAGGGCAGAAATTCCCTTTGTTTATTTTCACTCCCAATGACAGGGTCCGCGCGGAAACCCAACGATTCAGGGCTGCTGTTAAATCTTAATTTTATCGCCGTTCCCTCGGCATGAGCGCAGTTTTCTGCAATCCTCGGGGTTGTCATTGCATAGCTATATTAGATAAAGCACTTAAAATTCTGCCCTTGTCAACCAGAATAAGCGGAGGTGGCCAGGAAATACGGGGACACCTTGGGAGCCCGTATTGCAGCGCTGCAGCATCYGCTCCTCTGCCCCACACAAGCCAGCTTGGTCTCCTCCTCGAGGTACAGGCCTCGGAAAACAGAGGCATTTCTCATTCCTGGCCTGTTTTACCTGAATTTTACCTTTTACCTGAATTTTGACAGCACAGGATAGCGCTGACAAGAGTTTTGCATTTTGCTGTGTTTCTGCAACCCGCAAATGGGGATGGTTTCAGGCTGGGATTGCAGCAGTGGGAGAGCGGATTTCTCCTCCCACGCTCAAACCCCTAAAACTGGGCATTTATGTCCTGGAAGTGTTGACCCCAGGCACCCATGGTACCTGCACAGACATGTAGAGGAACGTCACAGGGCCAGACAGGAGTGCGCTGGACTAGCACCAAACTCTGCTCTCGGTTTCTCCACCGATTTAGTTGGCGAGTGGCTGCATCGCCAGCTGGARGTCAGACCGATCACGTAAAATGGAGACAGCGAAGCTCACCTGCTTTGTAAATGGAGAACGACACAAGGAGCTGTAAGACGAGGCTGCCCAAGCCAGAAACCTCATCCCCGATGGCCCGACTTGGTCAGCCCTTGATGGCCCTGAGACAGCTAAACCTCCATTTAATCACGAAACATCGGATCCCACATCCTTTCTCGGCCATCGTCAACTCTGTCACCACCCCGGCCAAGGTCAAACTGGCACAAGGAGTTTAATGCTGAGACTGGGTAAAAAATTTCTGTTTGCTGAGCTGACTGAGAGGCTGGGGATGCTGGAAGGGGGAGAGCCAGGGCTGAAATGCAGCAGTGAAAAACTAATGGCTTCTAGTGCTCCTCATTTATGTTTTCTAGTTACTTGGAACACCTTCTTTCAAGGATTTTGTTTTCCTTTCTGCTTTATTGTGATCACCTCTGATTGTTTCAAACTATTAACATTCAAAAATAAAGCATGTTTATCTCTTTGCAATATTTTTCAGGGGTGTTTTCATTCAAATCCATCCAACAAACCCAACCTGAATTAACTGATCTGACCAGGCAGTTTTTAGATAAAAGCAAAGGCAGGGAGACATTCTTGGTTTTGCTGCTGCTTGCCGATGCCCACTGTGCACCTCGTGCCGCTATTCCCTGAAAATAATAGGAAATGGTCCCGAAGAATTAGCAGCTGCTCTAGCTGGACTCCTCCTGCCCGTTTATCGAAGGATACCCGATGATATTAGCAACAGCAGGGCAGGACTACTTTGTCTCCCGCGGTTTATATGTGATTACAGAAAGGGCAGTCCATGACCAGCTGTCGCCGAAAGCAGTGCCCGCTCCAGCATGTTTAACACTGCCACGCTGTCAGCACTCGCCGCCGATACCCTCGCTGCCTTCGATCAAAGGGAAACGTGAGGAGCCGTGTCACTTGATCTGAAGAAAGGTTTGACACAGTTAACTGTAGCGTATTAATTAACAAACTTCAACACCAAGGCTCCTCTGATGCAGCTCTCACAGGGTTTCAAAGCTGCTGTGCAGGAGGAGGGAGGGGACGGCGATTGCCATGTACGGGGAGGTTCACGTCTCTAGGTCCTTCGCCATCGCGGAGATACAGCATCCAGATACAGGACCGGCAGCTGGGGTGGTGGCCCGGGGTGCCGGGAGGGGACGGAGCCACAGCGGGCTGGGGCTGGGCATCCCCCACCCACCCAGCCAAGCTTGCCCTTGCATCAACCTGCAGCCCGGATAACCCGCAGTGGGGTTTCTCACTATGATCTGGCTCTRTGAATTTTTAAGGAGATAGGAAAACTCGGGTCAGAGCAACCCATCTGCAGAATGCCTGCCCAGCCACGGGGGCTGCCGGGCTCCTGCTGCCCTGYGCCCCAACTTGGCTGCGTCCACGTTTGGACCCATCGTGCTCCCGTGGTCCTGTGCTCCTGCAGAAACCTGAACCGAGGGAAAATGGGGTGGTAGATGATAGCAATGTCACCATGGCCCCAGTGCACAGTGAGAGCAGGCCATGGAAATTGAGTCAGCTTCTGGTGTAAATCAGCACTCCTTTGCTGAAACCAGTGGAGCTAAAAGAGTGCAAGAAAGACCAAAATTAGGTCAATCAGATGCACAGCTCCTTTTATGCAGCAATGTAACCCTCTTCCTCCTTCCTACTACTCCTCTGCACAGTCAAGTAGGTCAGAAGTATCTGCTGTCAGGCAGCTGGATCCACCGAGGTAGCTCTGAAATATTCTCCAAATCAGCAGGATATCAGGAAAAGGCATCCCTGTCCCCTCCTCGCACTGCGGTCTCTCCGGTTGCCCATCTGAGCACCGGTCTGAGGSGGAAACAGGGTCTCAGGTGGGGGCTGATGAAGGGGGGGACTAAAGCACCCCCCAAAAAGCTCAGTCTGGGATTAACTAAAGGTAAACCTCATTTCTAAATATCCCATTAGTTGCACTTGCCTTCTGTGCAGGGTTTTGCCAYGGGCTGCGCTTGCAAGGGACATCACAGACATGGCAAGGAGCTGCTTCAGTGGCCCCCAGCAACCCCTCAGCCACCTGCACTGGAGCTGGTCCCCGAGCAGCGGCACGTGTCACTGCAGAGACCTGCAGCCTTCCAGCGCCGCTGGTGTTGGGGTGCCTTTTTCTTCCCCAAATCAGTGCCAGGCCGGTTGGCACAGACTTGTCTGCAGCGAGCGGGGCAACGGCTCCTCTATTTCTCTGCAGAACCCTCTTCTACACAAACTTATATACATGTTTTACATGCCTTGAACCAGTGAGACCAAAACAACCGCTTAACACCCACTGGAAAAGAAGCATAATTGAAACAAACTGGAAATAAGATTATTAGTGAAGCAATCCAGCTTCCTATTTTCATTCACCAGGAGCGGTGCCAAAAGGTAATTCTGCAGCCGGAGAAACTCTGCAGAGAACCGTGGTGGAGTCAGCAGAGCAGCACGGGAAGCGCTAACGTGGGTGAGAAATGGTCTTGAATCACTGAACACGTTGTTCGAGCTATAATGATTTTGTGATTCTGACTGAGAACTTTTTGCCTGAATCATAAAATAAATAAGGGTYCTGGAGCACCACAGTTTCTTACCAGCAGCCAAGGAGATGAAGTCATGAAACTGAAATCCAGAGCTGCTCCCAAGTTTGGCAACTCCCCTCTGCRGTGAGGAATGAAAGCCCTGTGCCAAGTCAGTCACAAATTATAAACAATCCCAGAATCGGCGATTTCTTCTCCCCCCAGCCATTTTCAGTCTTCTCTTACTCTTCTCTTAAATTGTTCCACGTCTTGTGTTTGCCTTATCTCGTATCGACGTGAAGTCCCTAGCTGTCTTCAGACCATCTGCAATAGGTGACTGGCACGTGTTAGCACCGGTTCTCCCACTGGGTGCCTATGGAGCTGGGATGTGACAGGCTGGATAGTGAGGGGTCTGAATTGCTTATCACATTGAGATGTTATTGTAGTCACAACACCTACGTGAGACAGTTATAGTAGGAGCCAGAATTTGGTCCAACAGAAATAAAAATGAATAATACTGATTTCTGCAATTATTTACCACTCACAGGCAAATTAGTCATCTCTTTGCCATACCTGAGACAGTAGATGCCACAAAATACCTTCAGTGCCATCTAGCTACTAAGTTACATGAAGAGATGTATTTGCAACTAGCGCTAATTGCCATAAGGCCCATCAGTGGCGCGATGTCCTGTTGCACCAGCTGATGCTCTGCCCTCAGGGGTCTAATCAGGATGATAATGAAAGCCGCAAAGATAATTTGCAACCATAGAAAACTCTGCTTTAAATGGATGTTTATCTAAAGTACTGCAAAGCGAATTCTTCAAAATGAAGGCTAAATAAATAAATAAATACACGCACCCCAAACCCACAGGATATTTCCTTCCACTTGTAAAAGCACTTCAGTATTGCCAGTCTCTCTGAACAAACCCAAGGAGGAACAACAGTACTTTTTGGCTTTAGCTTTTGTTTCATGAAGACGTAAAGAAGCTGTGAAACAATATCTCCTCTGCTGTTTAATTGCCACGTCCATCATGGAGGTACTGGAGCGCTCTGGCCCCCGATTGTCAGTTGTCTCCAGGACTGCTGGACTTTTATAGGAAATACAATAGTCTTCAAAATTACCGTGGACCCATTTTATTGGTGGTGACTTTACTGACCACCTATGATGACTGCACCCACGACGTATGTTCACACCCCAACCAAACCCCCACAACCAAGCCTACGTTCTGCCAGGCTGGTGGCACGCTGGGAAGAGGGTGGATACTGAGAGAGACAGCAAACACGTACCTTTCCCTGAGTAACTCACACTGAACCATCACTGTGTGGAACCAAAAATTATGGTGACCGATTGGCCCTGGGAAACATGCAGAAATGGAAATGTGAACTGAGGGAGCACAGCCGGGGCTGCCTGCGTCAGGCTCTCGGCACAATGAGCAGCGGCTGCGAGAGGCAGAGAAATGAGCTGGCGTTTTCCTTTCTCCTCCCCGGCCCAGACAGTGGACCGTTGCCACACAGTCCAGTGTGTCCTAGACCATGCAAAAAGCTAAGAAAAGCAAAATACAGTTAATTTCAAAAAGAGGTTGTTTTTATGACATACTGTATTTTGGTGAGATTATTCCTTTTGTGGTATAATTTGTCCAGATAAAACCTGTCTAGAAATGACCTTATGGTCTGGGTATGATGCTGATAGAGGATACACACACACTTATGCTCCCACGATGTCAAACAGCGACGCTTGGCCAAGGATCAGCCCCACGGATGGAGCAGGCGAGTGTCCCTGCACCCTCTGCAGGTCTGATCCTGCTCTGGCTGCACGCTCATGAGAAGGTGAAATCAGTCCCACCACCGAGAGCACAAGGATAGTCCCTGGCTGTCATGGCAGCGCACATCTGGCAGCAATGCCAAACCTGCTGATGGCAGCTGGACGTATGTCAGAAGAGATCAGCGCCTGTCAGAGCACGGTGAAGACTTTCATCTCCTGTTTGGAATCCCTCACTACCTTAATGCTGGAAAGTTTATCTAGGGAAGACCAGATTATCTCCAGGAGCAAATAGTGTTGGCACTTTCAGGGAGCCCAGGCCAGCTTCTACTGGCTGACAATCTGTCTGTAACATCAAAGTTAGTGGAAAAGTTTTTGGAGCGGATTAATAATTGAAATTAGTGCTGAGGAGGATATTCATCTTCGTATGGATGGACCTCGGCAGCGTGAGGTGGGTCTTAAAAGGAGCATCCGTGTGGCACCCACCAGGAGACTTTTAGTTGATACTTAAAGCTTTCACTGTGAAAGATAGATCCTCCATGGCAAAAGCTAGCAGTTCAAGCGGAGAAGGGCTACAGCCCTTAGGTGTCCCTCTGAGCTGGAATTACCATACGGACACTTAAATAAAAATGAGACTGGCGCTCGAACCTGACACCACATCTCAATCCAAGCTGTGCTGATTTACACCAGCCAAAAAGAGACCTGACCTACAGGGCCAAATCTGGCCCATGGCTATATCCAGGCAGCTGCAGTGATTTAAAAGCTCTGTCAGTGTCAGTCACCAATGGGTCTCATTGAAAGCCAGATTTATCTTGTAATCTGCACTAGGAGGAGTAAACTGCTACTGCTGCTCCCACGCAAAATAAATCAGCCCAACGCAGCCAAGAGCTGGTAGCTACGAGCATCAGCCCTCGCTCTCCCGTCTCCCTGATTTATATGTCCTCACGCTAAAGTCAGCAGTGGCCAAACACTGGCAGAGCCCTTCCCCTCTCGCCGCTGTGTTTTACACCTCGGGTTAACGTCAGAGGGACTCCTCCTGGAGCGGAGCAGCGTTGGGGTCAGCACGGGGACCTGCCTTCTCTGTGGGCTACGGACAGGGCGCTTTGTAAGCTCTTTGGGGGCAGGAACAACCCTTTTGGTCAGGCTGACGCTATACCTGGCATCTCCAGGCTGCCAGTCCCCGGCCGTGGTGGTGTGAGCAAGCGCTCCTGCGAGGAGTGCAATGGAGCGGCATCGCTGTCCTGCCCGGGGAGGGGACCCCACTTTGCTTGGCAGAGCCTGTGGGAACACATGAGCACATGGGGTTAACTCAACCTTTAGGCTCACGGTTATTTTAGAAATCCTTCTCTGGTACTGAAACGCAGGCTGACGAAACTCAGGAAGAAAGATAATAGCATAATAACCACCCAAATGTAGTCACAGGGAATATACGCCTCCGATTCTTTGCGTCCCAACTGCGAACTTATTATATCAGCATCTCTCCCCTTTGGGATTTTTTCTTATCACATAAAATGAAGAATGCTCTCTTTTTTCAGTCCTGCACAGCACACACCTCCACCGCCCCATCGCTGCCCTGGCACACTCACTTGGGAGACAAAGCAAAACCCACAGGACACAAGCGAATGTTGAAGCCCACCCAGCAAAGGGAGTACAGGATTTTGGGGGCACATCAGCAAAATGGTGATTGCCACCAGTCCAACAGCTGTGGGCTGTTGCAAGGGGCAATCCAGGCGCCGGAGGGAGGATGATGCTGTTCGCCTTGCCACGCCATGCGGGCTGGTGGCAAAAGCCCACGCTGTTAAAACGAGTCTTCAAGGGTTGTGCTGGAGTTTGCGCATTCCTCGGTGTCGAGTGAAGCCGCAGGGTTTTGGCAGAGCGGCCGCAGTTACGCCCAGTCCCTCTGCAAATAGTGTTGGCAATTTCAGAGAGCTAAATAACGTCCCGGCGCTGCCAAAAGCCACAGCAATTATCAACAGTGTAAGTAATCAAGTAAAAGCACTTTTCCACAGCCGAATGACCAGATTGTCAAGCATGCAAAGAATAGTAGCTAAAATTGATTGTAGCTCACATGGATAATTTCTACCAGAATTACGTTATTGTATTGAAACAGTAATGCATAATGTATGGCCGTGCATCTCTGCAATAAACATTTTACATTTAATTTAGAAATCTCTGAGTCATTAGAAATGTTCTCTCATTATGTTGCAGAGACCTTTGTGGAGTCAGCAGTAGCAGAGTCTTTAAAAAAAAAAAAAATTAATGATGAAGGGAATCAGATGGATGCAAAATACCTGAGCTGGGAATGGGAGTGGGAGCCGAGCGCTGCATGCCAGCCTGCCCCGCACGCCGTCCTGCACAGGACAGCCCCTCCTGGGGGGGACCCGGCCACCCCACCTTCAGCACCCAAACCGTGCTGCTGCACCGGGATGCTCCATGTACTGTCAGGGAAGAGAGAAAGAAGGCAATACCCTGGGGCAGTTCAGCCAACCTAACATTTAAATTACCTTATAGGATTGCCGATGTCTCTGCACTGGCTGCAGAGGAGACCAGGGGTGGGAAAGCTCCTGGAGCRGGTGCCTGGGAGGCAGGAACACCCCGCAGGGGCCAGGAGCTACGCAGAAAGTGGAGGTCTGTGCTCGGCACTGAAGGCAYGTTGTCGTGCAACAGGCTTGTAGCAGCAGAGGAAAAATCAGCATGTCTGATCCTGAAGCTCTTGCATGTGTTTAACTTCCATGGGAGTCAAATCCCTGTGCTGGCTGCCTTGCACCCCAGGTGAAATTGCCAACTGGGTGGAGAGTTGCACCCAACGTGCACCCAAGGTGGTTCCCACTGGAACTTGCTATGAGTTGTGGGCCGGTACACAGAGACATCCGTAGTCCCTGCATTTTACAGGAGGGAGATTCACTCCGTTCTGCATAAAAGTCACTCTCCTCCATGTGTTAGCTCATCTCTCCTTGCCAGCGCACAATAACCCTTCACATCTCCCAGAGGACTTTTTCCTTCAGTAGTTTTCCATGGCTCCAACGTGGGGATCAACACCACAAGGGAGCAGCCAAATGAATCTTATTGTTTGGGTCCTTCCTCCAAGCCCTTTGTGCTGACGGCAGCTCGTGTAGTCTGCTTGCYGCCGCTCAGCAGGGCGGATCAGCTGGACACGACAACGAGCTCGTCCAAAACGTGGAGCTCGGTGCTTGATTCAACGTGAAAACCACCTCCATCAGCTGGGGACCCAGGTCTGAATAGCCCGTGCGATTTTTTTGTCATCTGAAAATGGGATGATCAAAATGCTGCTTGCAGGTAGAGCCGCAGGACGTGGTCCAGCAGCACCGCAGAGCGCTCCATGGGCCTGTAGGAAACCACGGGTCCCCTGAAATCACACTGCCAGAGTCAGCAAAAGCAGCCTACAGACATGAACTTTATTATTTCTTATATTCATATACTCTTTAAACTGATCTCTTTTTTTTCTTCCCCCAAGTTTTAAATCCTTGAATTTTACTTGGTAATCTTTCCTCTCCATGGACTAGGAAGGTTTTAGAAGCTTTAGAATAATAAAAGCATTGGGAAAAAGAAAAGCGATGGGGTTTTCAGGTACCGTGCAGCATTGCACAATGGCAGTTTGGAGATACAAGTGCTATTTCTAGCTCCAATGCTGCTCTGTCCCGGGACCTCTTCCTCCATCATTTCTGCTTCTGCCTGCGTGGAGGGGCTCCCGCTGCCGCCCTCTCTGCAGAGGCACTTATATCCATCAAAGTACCTCACACAGCACAAAAGAGGCATTTTCATTACGAGCGTGAGGAACTGGAGATCTTTGCATTATCTAAACATTAGCAGATTTAATACTTCTTGTTCTCGGAGTCTTGTCCAACAGCCTGTGCAGCTTTCCATATAAAGACAAAAAAGTCGATCAATATTTAGCACAGCCACGGCATGCTATTAATTCCCCCCTGAGAGGGGGTTTTACCAAAGTTGAATTACAGGAAAAACCCACAGAAATGATAGCGATTCCAGACTTTAGTAGATATTACTGGGAAACAGAGTGGCCGTATGGACTTCCCACCTACCATCAGTTACTAGCAACACAACACACTTCACTCCTGAGATGCACACTTAGCTTTGGGTTAAAAATAAATAAAGGAAGGAAAGAGAAGCATAGTGATTATTTGTGTGTAGCTGATTGGCACACTTGCTGACTCGGCAAGAAAGGCAAAGCGGCAGGGTCGATCTGGTTCAGCCCCTCAGCAAGGGGCTGTGGCTTTGTCCCCTCCTCCTGGAAGATGCTGCTTAGTGAGGCAAGGGAGAAAATACAACGGGGAGTAACAGCAAAGCAAAGCACGGTTCAGATAAGGACTAATAAAATGCAGTTCTGACATACAAGGCCTGTAGGGAGCTCCTGTGTATGGTGCCAAAGCCTCACGTTAAATGCCTTAGCTAGACGATGGGGATAACGATACTTCGCTCCTCCGTGTTTGAGATGAATGGAGGATGCCTGCACCATGCCTGCCCTGAGCAAGCAAATGCCCTCACCCCGCCGGCCGCTCGCGCAAGGGTCTGCTCAGCTGAAAGGGGAGGTTTGCAGCCTGGGCTTGAGTGTTTTGCTGTTATTAATTATGATCCCAATCAACGCGGTATGTGAGTCAGCAGGAATCTGTCTGGCCRTGACAGAAAAGGCAGTGTCGTGTAAACGAGTCCAGCAACGAGGTTTCATCTCCCACATGGGAGATCACCCACCAGTCCCAGCGGTTCCACCAGTCCCACCGGCAGCACGGGGACAGCTGCCCAGGACACCCAATGCCAGAGCTGCCTGGCACGTGGATTTGGTATTGTAATAAAGCTGTCGGTGCCAGGCAGCCGCTTAGCAGGAACGCCACGGAGGATGCCGGGCTTTGGGGCACAGCGTGGCACAGGGGACCCTCATCCTTGGGGCTGCTGGGGATGGGGGTGGTGTGAGGACACGCAGCGCGCGAACCACCCCCAACCTCCAGCGTGCTCAAAGCTGGGCTTTTGGTGGCCCTTGTCTCTAATTTGGGCAACCAAAGTGTGAATGCTGGGTGCCCTCATACAGCCCTCCTGAGCCAGCGGGGTGGGAGAGCTGTGGGGACGGGGCTGTGCAAGGGGAGGGGATGGAGAAGAAAACAGACATCGGTGTGTGTGCACGTGTGYGTGTGTGTGGCACTTCAGGCACCACCTCATGTCCCTGCTTTATTTATTCTGTGAAGTATAAAACCACATGCAAGATGTTTGAGGTTATCTGAATGTTGAAATAAGTTAATCTCTCCTAAACAAATGATCTACTTCTGACTCATTTCTAAGAAACTTGGGTTCCTATGACCAAGCTTCCTTTACAGTCATCAGTGAATTTTAAATTATAAACCGAGAGGACATAATTTTCAGTGAAATACGCCTCCCGTGCATTTTGTGGTTTGATTTAACAGCAGGAAGACGATACTGAAATATTTGAGTCCATAACAATTAATGATTATATTCTGGGGTTTATAGTCGTATCACAGTTCCCACCACGGGTCCACTTTGGTTTTTTGCAGTTAACAAACACAAAGGTTGTGTATCTTTACACCCAGTAATTGGCTCCACGTTCATGCTAACTTCACAGAGATGCACTGTTTTTCAAGACCCATGAAAGGCCTTGACCTATAAAATTCAATTTCAAATGGTAAAAATCCCCTGGCCACTGTAGACGCTGGTGACAAACTAATGTGTTATGTTCCATAACGGTCTGTTTTGAGTACTGGCTTGACCTGTAAGTGTTCTGGATACAGCCTGACTAAAATGGGTTTTATTATTTTCCATTAGTGCCTGCCGCAAGAAAATCAACTGGCAGTCCACAGGGGAAATAAAAGTATTTTTCTCCTCTAGATAGCATCTGCTGCAAATGTAAACGGACCCTTTCCCAGCCCTCTCCTTCCTTCGGTCTCCTTCCAGCCCTCTGACGTGATCGAATTTCCCAAGATTTGTGCTTCAGCTGCAAGCTCCGAGGCAGGGCGAGGGCAGGAGATGCTCCCCGGCCCCGCAGGACCCGCTGCTGCGGCTGGGTGATGCTCGGTCAAACCCCCAGCCGGGAGCCGGTCAAGGAGATGCACCATCATGCCGAACCGCAGCGGTGCAGGAGGAGGAGGGCGGCTGGGCAGTGTTTCCCATATTTGCAGTCAGACTCACTGAGATTAGGAACTTACTTTTTTTTCTCTACGCTATGCACGCTCATGCTGCCGTGCAGACCCATGCACCCACAGCATGCCCATCACACCACACGATTTCGGGCAGACCTSTGTGTCGCACAAGCTCGTCTCTTTGTGCAGGCACCGTGGGACAGGGCTGATGGCACGCCTTCCCTGGCCTCATCTGCGCTCGGGCATCGCGGCCGCACAGGGTACCACCTGCCCTCTCCCAATGGAGACATCCACCAACTACAGCCGGACCCTGCCCGGTGCTGCCTCCCCATCCCAGGAGGAGCGCGTGCCCCTCCAGCTCTGCTTCCACCCAGTTTTTTTCTGCCCCTCCCCAGAGGCAGCTTCCCAGCAGTGCCCACCAAGCTCGTTTGCCCTCCTTTCATTTCCCAAAACTTCTTTTTTTTTTTAAGGCAAATTATTCAGTTAAAAAAAATCCCCCAGCATTAAAACCTGTCTCACATTGTCTTGTCTCAGTAAAACAATGACATTTTCCCCTCTTTGATGCTCAGATCTAGCTCCGCAGGAAATTTTACTACCATGACTCTTTCATTTCTCTCCTGGTTTGAAGATAAATGATCCTTGGACTCTTCTGGACCTGCATAAATCACAAAAGCAATCTACTAAGAGAGCTGCCTGTGGCACCAACTTCAGCTAGAATTGAAAAGGACAGTCAAAAATATCCATAGTGCTTACACAAGGAGTAACAGAGCCGGGGTAATCCGAGCAACATCTTCTCCTTTCGTTAAGCAGGACCATGGCATGGAGAAGATGATGATGGTGGGACTGTGGCACTGGGGGGATGACAGCCTGGGACGCCATCCTCAGAGGTGTTGAGCATCACTGGAGAGAAACCACAAAACTAGGTGACTTCCAAGGACACGGGACTCGCTCCCAAAGACAAACAGGTCCCAGCGCATCCTCCCAGGGCACTGAATTCGGTCCCAGGTGTCAGATGCGTGTGACATTATCCCTTTCCTAACTGCATCCAGCTCTGCCTGCAACTTGGCGGGGGTTGTCCCCCCATTCGATCTCTGAACAAGAGGCTGAGGCCAAGATGGTGTCACCTTTGGGGGCTCAAGTCTGGGGTTTAGGAGAGGCAGCTCACCTTATATTGCAAACCGATTTCAGCCTTTGCTGAAGTTTTGTATGCAGGATGGAGAAACGCAAATGGCTGCTGCTGTGTCAGTCTCAGCATCATCTTTTCTATTCTAAGACCCTCCCCTGAGGGTCTTAGGTGATGGAGGTGACAACCAAAGCACCCGAAACTTGGCTCGGGAGTGGGGTGACAGCCTCCGGGCAAGACCTCTCCTGCTTGGAAACTCCATGAGAAACCATGGGGGAAGAAGGGCAGCACGTGCCCCAGGGAAACGTGGGTGGTTAATCTCACATCTCCTCACTCAAGGCTGATTTGGCCGAGCTGGAGCTGGGAGCATGCAGGGAAAAATATCCCATGCGCTGCGCTTGCTTGAGAGATGGCTACAGGGTAGGCAATGGTGGCCAGCTCACGCGCTGCCAGAGCAAACGTAGCTTCAGCTGCGCCTGGAGTAAAGCAAATCCTCTGTTGCATGAAGGTTTGGGCGCTAACGAGAGCAGGGTCCTTGTCTCCMAGCACAGCTGCAACCTGCCAGCGCCCTGGGACGGGGACCGAGGGACGGCATACGCCGTCCCTCGGTCCCCGTCCCAGGGCGCTGGCAGGTTGCAGCTGCGGCAAACACTGCTCCAGCAGCTGCCGATGCAGCAAGCAACTGCTCCTGGGTGACTTGTGCTTTTCCGTGGGTGGGAGTGTGGGCTTCAGAGCTATTTTTATGTCTCCCCTCGCTTTCACCCGATTGCAACCGGATACCGCAAGCCCCATCAGCCCTGAGCAGAGCACGCGGCATTGCTAATGTAAAGCACTGTATGCTTGCAGGCAAGGAGATGGGGTTTCTCACTTCTTTTTTTTCCTTAAGCAAATTTTTTAAAGCCCTATTTGCCAATTAGTTGCGTTGCTCATCACTCCTTGTAATTTTGGGAATATCTGCCAAGATGACTTACGCAGTGTTGCTCCCCATTAACAAAGGTGTTATCTTGAAACTGGACTTAACACAGACCCCTGTGACACTCCGCTCCTTCCAGTCTGATACAGCACTTCATGATCCCGTTTCCAGTCATAAGACTCCGATCCACGGCAAAATCATTTTAGTGCATACACATACCCAGCTGTTAAAATAGCTTTTTACAATAAAGCATCACCACCCAGTACAGTGACCGCCCTACCGATGAGTTAGCAAGCACCCTTGATGTGTAGCAAGCAGCACATGTGATGGCTGGGACATGGGGACACCTGGCATAAAGCATAACGAATGATGCCCTCTATTCTTGCTCCATCTCGCTTGGTGTTACATGGGCATCCCTCACTTTCCCATCTGCTTTATTCAACTCTGACCACCTTCATTTAAGAGGTAGAGAAACAGGAGACAGTATGTGTCATGAGAGCTGGTTTTTGGAATAATTCTCCTTTTTTCCATCACGGAGCTGCAAACAGAAGCAGCATCTCTCTCTGAGCTCTAAGCCCTTCTCCTGAGATAATCAAATCAACAACTCAAAGCTCTTCACACAAGTTCAGGGATTCCCACGCTGGGATATACTGAACCTTGTGAAAATCAGGCCTGATTTTCACAGCTGCTTGATTTTCCCCCTTCTCTTTTCTGACTTGGAAAACTTGGAAGTGTTTGTGTGGCATTTTCCACACGTGGAATTACTAATCGAATTTTGGTTTCTTCTGTCCTTTTATTTGGGTACAGCCAAATAATGGCCTTTCGCCACAGTGAATTTGTGGGAAATGACAAAGGGATGTCAGCCCGGAATGAAACCTTGTGAGCAGGAGGAGGACAGTCAGAGAAAATGGCCTGAAAAGCAATGGATGGAAAGATAGGAGGAGGAGGAGGAGGAGGGATGAACATCTCCACTTCAGTGGGGTGTTGCAGGCACGGAAGGGAGAACACAGCACTCTCTTAGGACGAGAGGAAATGGCCTCAAGTTGCGCCAGGGGAGGTTTAGATTGGACATTAGGAAAAATTTCTTTACTGGAAGAGTGGTTAAACATTGGAACAGGCTGCCCAGGGAAGTGGTGGAGTCACCATCCCTGGAGGTATTTAAAAGACGTGTAGATGAGGCGCTTAGGGACATGGTTTAGTGGGGCTTGGTGGTGTTGGGTTGACAGTTGGACTTGATGATCTTAGAGGTCTTTTTCCAACCTTAATGATTCTATGATTCTATGAACACAGGCCATGACTCTTTGCTCTCTTCAAGACTGATTTCTGCAAAGTCTTTGTGTCCCCGTTGACACTGTGGTCACTGGGACCATCAGGCTCCACAGCTCACCCCTGAAATGAAGCTCTCCCAGCCTCTTCCCGCAGCCCATGGAAGGATTTGCCTGTTGTGTTTACCTCATGGGGGGGTTTGCAAAGAGGCGTGGGAGAATTTTCAGCTTTTGAGTGATTTGCACAATGTCTTCACTACAAAACAGAGGCACCTAAATGAAATAAAACCTATGGGAGTCAAGGGAGGCTTTCTTGGGCTCCTATATGTGACGTATTTGTTGAATGCTGCATAAAAATACGTAATTCTTTTTGTGCCGGTGCTGCGGAAATTTAGAGCAGATTCTCACCTGCTGTAAATCAATGGATCTGATAAGATCTGCCCTCTGTGAAGTGGATCGACCTGCTCTGGCAGAAGAATACAATAAATCTACCAGTCCATGCCCACAAGTGAAAGATAGATATGCAGGACAGAAGCTACACGTATGAGACCCAGGCAGCACATCCCTCCTCGTCTGTGTTTTCTGCAGGGCAGGACGTACGAGGGTCTTTGAATCTTTTGGTGGTTTCATTTGCACGGTATGAAAACCTTAGGTCCTGAAAAAAAGCACGTTGGAACGCAGAAGAGAGAGCTGCAAACTGGCATAACCAGTCCGTAGATACATCCCATACTTTGACATCAATTTTCACCAAGAACAGGGGAAAAAAACAAAAGTCAAAGTCTTCCAGGAGCCCCCCGTGGCAGCTGGACCACTGCTCCGATTCACTGAGAGCAGCCCACGAGGTGCCGCAAGAAGGGCTGGCAGGGCAGGGGTGTTAACCTAGAGACGGGGGTCAGAGTTGTGCGCTTGGATCTTTTTCATAAACCAAGTGTGTTGATTTGGCAGAAATTTCCTCTTTATTCGTGTGATTTTCAATGAGAAAAATACCGCTGGGCTTCAAGGCTTACTGAATTGCTCATGAGAATGAGTGCTGGTAGAGTCCAGCAACTGGTCCAGGAGGCTTAGCTAGCGGCCAACACCAGCTTTCTTGCTCAGATGGTTGGGTAGGTGTTTTCAGAGCTGGAGGACTACAGACTCAGCCTTCCTCCCGCATTCAGTTGTGTTTTTGTGATTTATCTGGCAAACCTCTGTGGGCTCTACAGTGCAGTTTTATTAAAATGTCCTTTTTCCCTGACTCAGGAGGATGGTTACAAAACACACTGAAATTTGTTTTTCACTCTTTAGGGCTTCCAGAACTTCGTGCTCATCTATCTTATGTTATTTTTCTTTCTATTTGTGGTTTTGAGGTCATGGCTCCAGAAATGTTAACTCTTCAAGTGAAGTTCAGAGCCAAAACCAAATTCTTCTTGGAGGAAATACTGAAATTTCTACTGGTGCCTCACAGCTGAAAAACATGGAAATGAATACATGGTAATTGATCTATCTCTCTGATCAAAAGGTACCTCCACGAAGTTATGTCCTCATGGAAAACACTGTATGATAGTGTTGGGCAGATAGCGCAAACAAACACAAACTTTCCCACAAATATTTGCTTGTCTTAAATTAATCTGCTTGGCTCTGCTCAAGGCTCTCCAGAGTTTATTTTCCACAAATATTCTAACAAGAGCTTGCTGGCAAGAATACACATAGAAATTGCTCAAGGTAATATCTGAGGAAACTATTTTTGAAGGTCCGTTTTAAGGCCAGCAACCCTAAACCCCTGCTATTTTCATGCCTTTGGACTTACCACCCTGAGGAAAGGGCAGCATTCCCCTTGGAGAAGGCCAGGTGTGGGGATGTGGCTCTGAGTCATGAGTCAGATCCTCGTTCCGCCTCTGCTCTGGGGAAGTTGTTGATTAACCAGTGACAGCTGGAGAACTGAGACTGCATTTCCATGGTCGGAGGAGAAGGACTCTAGAAATGCACTTCCCCGCTCCCTGCCTTTGCATTACGTGAATGCAGGAGAACCAGGGATCTCCTCTCCTCCCTCTTCCTTGGATGCAGATGACAGCTCAGTGCTGAAGTCCTGGGCGGTATTGCAACCACAGGATGCAGCAAGGGTCCCGAACATGCAGGGTGTATGGCTTGGCTGCACCCCAATTTTGCCATCCCTGGTTTTGGCAGGAAGACAGTGGTGCGCAGCCTAGCAGGGAGCTCCCCTTCCCTTCCCTTCCCTTCCCTTCCCTTCCCTTCCCTTCCCTTCCCTTCCCTTCCCTTCCCTGGACACTTAGGAGACCAAGATCCTGCTGGAGCAGGCTGCAACATGAATCCTCCAGGCAGCTTATATATTGCTTGAGAGAACCAAACAACATTATTTTAAGTTCATGAACTAGTCTCCATATTCCTTGTAGCAACCACAAGGCAGCTCGAGTCAGACTTGCACTGCGAATGCAACACTGGGGGCATCTTCTCTCTTCGGTGCTTGAGCAATGGAGCAGATCCCCAGGGAAGCCCCACAGTGCACTTAACCTGTACTGCAAAACTGGGCTGCTGGGGCTGCATCTTCCAGCTCACTGCAGAGCCTGACATCTTCAAGTCTGGCTTCATTTTGATTCAGAAGAAAATTTCTGAAACTCTCCTTAGAGCCAAAGGGATGATCACTCTGGATAGATCAAAGCATTTCATTTTTATTGAGACTCCTTTATTTTCTATTATTATAAAATATAATAAACAATAAAACTGGAAAGCCATTCCAGAGTGGAAAAAAAAATATTTCACAGTGTTTGCTGTTTTCTTTTTTTCTTTTTTTTTAACCTGGTTACCATTTGGGGAACGTGCATGATTTTGAAAGTATTGTGATGGAAGTAGGTATTTCACTAGCAAAGAGTTTCAAACTTATCCTATCATCAGCTCTATTAATAGTACTTAACACTTATTCAGGTATCTTAACCAGAGTTTCTCAAAGCACTTTATGAAAGCATATCATTAGTCCTATTCTAGATCAATCTGTCTAAAGCTGAGCTGGAAAGTTTTTAATTTCACTTCTAAATCACCATTGCCAATAGGCTTCTGTGAGTTACACTTGTGCAGTCAGGAAATGAAACAATTTCTCATGATGTACATCAAAATTGGGCAGCACAAACTGGCTACAGCTCCCCGGACAGGACAGAACACTGTGCCAGGAATCAAAAGATTCTTCTCTGCCACCACCTTCCCATGGGGCCATTTTTTTCCTCCTCCTTTAGGCTGCCGGGTGTGTTTAGACTGGAAGTCCTCTGGAAAAAGCATGGTGGCCTCCCGCTGCCATTGCCACTAATGCTACAGGGTGGAAGAGCTGTGCAAATCATTTTGGAACAGATGTGACAAGGTGGAAGTAAAAATCACATGCATTTTTGCAGAAACACTGCTTGAAAGCATTTTAACAATTCTTTTGGTTTTTAACATCTTTTAAAAAAAATTAAACAGCACAAAAATTACTCATTGGACTTACAGAAAAGAATGACTCTTGCAAAACATGATCACAAGCAGTCGTGATATTAGCAACCACCCCTTCAACATTATGGTTATGTAGGCATTGAATAAGAAAGGCAGAAGGGTATGTTTGTAAAGGAAACCGATTTTTCATAGGTTACTCCCTCCACAGTGGGAGACCACAGATTGAGAAGAGCTGACTACCCTTCCGGTAGCAATAATGCAATTACGCTATTCATAGCGAGAGAGAAAAACACCGGTTGATTTTCTTTGCATCATAATCTGTTAACCTCAGAATTAACCTTGCTGGACACAGATCTGTTAACTTTTACCATGCTTCTCCAATTAAACTATTGAAGTCTGAGACAGAAATAGCTACCCACAGCTGTTATGAATTGATATGTTCCCTGATGATGCTTGGCGCTGCCTGCAGAAAAAAGAGAAGTTTCTTATTTTATTCTTTTCCACACAGCTAACCTTTTTTTTTTTCTTTTTTTACTATTTTTAATATTCTTTCATTGCAAACTGATGGTATTAGACTGCTCTGCTTTGCTTTGCTTGGAACGGAAGGCAGACACGCTACTTGAGTATGCTCCATAATGGTAACTTCATACCTGATATTTTTGTTTTAGAAGAAGGAAGGGTGGAGAGTGCTTGCATAGCTCCAAGTGCATCAAGTTACACCGGAGCATGCATTGCATTTCCAGCACCAACAGGGAGCTACAGACCCTTAGATGTCCTCTGCCCAGCTGGTAATGACAGAAAGAAAGGGGTAGATCCACTTGAGGCCAACATCCTGAAAACGCCTGCTCACATGCAGYGGCAGCCGCGGTTTTAGTGCGTGCTCAGAATGGAAATCCCCAAATCTGCAAACGGCAGAAAAACGGCAAAATCCCCAAACCTGCAAAGCCACCTCTGCAAACTGTTTCATGTATGTACCAAGCAAACGTAGATCTTTAGAAACACATTAAGTGARGTCTCTTTGATCTTTCCCACACCCGTTTAGGGCTCCTGCTCCTGATGGCTGGCCATCACGGCTGAAGGACATTTAAGCAGTGGTTGAATGTCACATCCGCAAAGTAAAGCTTTCATATATCTTTTGGAGCCTTTGTTGAAAAATTAACTTAATTACCAACAGTTAGATTATGTCCTTGGGACATAAAGCACGCTTACAGAAAACAAAGTATGGRAAGATGTTTAAAGTAAGAACAGTGACAGCAAAAACCACAGAAACTGCTGACTCGGTGGCAAAAACATTTCTAGGGTACAGASGAAGCAGCCCAGCTGTCGGGATCATCTGTACAGCCCTTGGCAATGAGACATCCAGACACAAAGGACTTGCCCACAACCTTCTTGGACTACAAAATACCCAAACCTGCCCATTCCTAAGGCCAAGCAGAAGTAGCAGCATTTTGGGAAGCCACATCAGTGCAGGGCACCCTGGGGTGGGAAACCCACCCACCCCAGATCCATGCACCCCACTCGTACAGCTGTGTCCTGTGCTGTCTGCGGGCTACCCTCGTGGGTGGGAGCCATTGGGCACACAGCTGCTTTGCCAACCGGCACAAAACCAGCCACARCCTTCCACCTGCAGATGGGCTGGTGTGTAATACTGATAGGGCTTGGTTTTCTTTTCCATAATCTCCAATGTTGCCTTGATTCAGAACAAATTAAAGCATTGAGTGTCTCCAAAAGCTCCAAATAACTTGTGTTTTCTCATCTTATGCCCCCGGCTCCATGCATTACTCTTTTGTTTGCCTTCCGTTGCCCTGCATCTAGAGGAGAGATTACAAGTTGCACCATCAGCAGCCAAGCAAGGTCTAAGCCACAAGGAAGGATCTGAGTCATCTCCCTGAGAGAATATTTTAGCCATGCATCATCGTTTGTTTTCAGGCAAACCAGTACAATTATGCAACATAAATTCTTTTAAAGCATTTGGGACTTCAGTTCAATTTAAAATCCTGTAGGTTTTATGGCCAGAATGAGTGATTACTAAGTGTGTCCATACAAATGAAGACTTAGGAAGAAGCATGTGGGGAGGATTAAAGGGCATGTGGAGCCTCATGCATGTGCTGGGCAAGCTCCGGCTAGGCTGTAACAGARGATGGGAGATCTGAAGTGCCCACGTCAAAAGGTGGGTTATGATATTTACGGCTCTGGAGCACAGTTTTGCTCTCCCAGTGTGGTGAGCATTTTCTGTGAGCACAAGGCCTGATTGCGATCTCCTGCAAGTGCATTTCCATGGGCTTCAGTAGAGCCGGGTGACTTTGCCTAGATTAACTCCTGATTTATGCTGGCTTAAATGGGGATGAAAATCTGATCTGTTTAAAAACAAGACTCGGTTACAACAGGAATAGAGGGAGACATTAAAATGTCTCCAGTCTGAATATTTTATCACTCCAGGAAAGTGTTAAGCCAGAGGTATAAGGCTGCCTGTTCGCCCCCGGGCAGGGAGGATGGCYGGGGTGGGGACACAGCCCCGGCACCTTGAGCCCATTCGACTCCTCGCTGTATCACAGAGTTGCCGTGGGGCTGCGGGGAAATCATGGCCATTGCTGAGATGCTTTTACCACCACCCTCTTCTGCCTCCTTCCCCTCCCATGGCAGGGGACCGCATGGGGTTTTTGTCCCTTTGACCTCACAGGGTGACAAAGGCCCCTGTCTTACCTTCCTTTTACTTTGCTTTAATTGATAGATGGAAAACAAATCCTCCCGTTCAAGCACAAACTCCACGCAATCCGTTCCTGCGTGAGCAAGACAGAAAGCCCAGTTGTGTGACCTTGAGAACTGCATGCACATCCAAAGAGCTCAGCACCTGCGCTGAGCACCGGCAGGACCTGCTCGATGCCGAGTGTAACCACCAGTCCTGGGGCCGGTGGGGCAGGAGGCAACTGGGAGGAAACACACRCCCAACCCGTCCACCCCAGCGCCCAGCTCAGCCTCGGCGCTCGTCCATGCTGCCTGCTGCAGTGAAAAACGTACACAGTTATTAAAACATTACCAGGAGCAGGATGAAAGAAATCAGTAATTCAGCACTTGCAAAGAAAACCAAATTGTCAACAATAGTTTTTTTATCATCATCATCATCATCATCACTACTAGTTAAAGACCCCGCGCTCACTGTCGTGCTGTTATGTGAGACTCAGCCACCACTGTACAAACAAGGTCTTGGTCCTTGTGAACTGCAGACCCCAGCGAGAGAACCAGGAGTTAGAGATGCAACAAGCAGAAAGCAAAGAAAAAGATCCCAAAGCTTGCCTTAAGATGCTTTCTTTGAAATGTACTCTCATGACTTTGGCAGGCCTGGCAAATAAATCAGTGTTTACAATGCCAGCTACCTATTTATTTATTTCTCCTTCTGTTTAAAGGAGTGGAGTCTATGGTATTATTTTTTTCTCTCTTTTTTTAGGAGAATATACAGACAGATTTGTATCTCCACATTCATTTTTCACTTACACAGATGTAAACTCCACTAAAGCTGGGGGAATTATTGACAACTGATACTGAGGCAATCCAAGGCCAGACTCTGACCTATTGATTTCCCTGAGATTGCACAGGATGTATGTAGTTCATTGCAGAATACAGTCTTTGTTTGTTTTGTTTATTACTCAATATATAACAATGTGGAATAAAGAACAACGCCGAACTGCAGAAATGCCTGAGGATTTCTCTTTAATTGAAATCAGGAATGGGAATATCCTTGTAAATCAAGAGCAGTCAGCCTTTGAGAAAATTCATTGCTTTTGCAAAGTTTACTTTCAAATGGGATTTAGCTTTAACTCTTTGCCTCTCATGCCGGCTCAGCTATATAATTTTTAACGATTTTTCTGAAGCGGCTACGTGCTGCTCAATAGTCAGAAAACTTCCAGGCACAACAGATGCTGGGCAGGATTCTTACTTATATTAAAGCTGTGAACAGTAGTTGAGAAAAATCAAATACACGTAATTATTAGAGATATTCCTGATATCGGTCCAAATCCATATTTTTAAAAAGCTGGATGCTCTTCCAAATCAGGATTTTGGTTCAGTCCATTAAGAACCTATGGGCTCTCCTTGTAAAATTATGACCTAGATCTGAATTTCGCTTAAGTTTGGTGCTGCTTTAGATTAACTTTTAAGTCAGAGCCCTATAATTGCAATGCAGAGTGCAGGCCACAGAGAGCACTTAACTCCATCAGCAGGTTGGCTTCAGCTACAGCCCCCTCTGAGAGCGCTTCAGCCCCCGATAAAGGGGTGCCAACCACAGGAAGCAGAAAAAATGTCTAAGCTCTGATGTCCTAATTACAGTCCCCTCATTTCCCACATTGGAGCTCCCTGTGCGTTACGAAACATCCAAACAACAGTGTTTCTGCTTAGCTAAAGATTTCATAATGGGACTTTCCTTCTTCAGCTGTATTTTTCCAAACTCACATTTTCAGAGGCCCTCATTTCAGTGCGTTTATTGGATTGAGATGTCTCGTAATTATTTATAACAAAAGGGTTCGTCCTTCCAGCCTATTGTAAACGGGCAGCACACTGAACGCTAAGTTAGCAGCAGCAGCCTCCAAGAGGATCAGGCTATTAAGATTAATGCAACAAATKTGAATTCTTCCATCCCCTCCCTCCAGTAACCCATCTGTGTGTGTGTGCGTGTGGCTGGGAAGGAAAAGAAAGGGCTCCTGTGCTCCAGGATAATAGCAAACGCTACTGAAGAGGAAAAAGGAAAACACTGTTTATCCCTAGCAGGAAGATAATTGATCTATAGTCTGCACACAACTGGTCTCAAAGCAGCCAGTAGCTACACAGAAGAGACTGTAGCTAACCAGAGCCCAAACTAGCCTGTCAAACAAAAGCTTTATAGGGACACCAGAGAGAACAAAAGTAGCACATTTCATTCCTTCATAATAAATCTTCCATCTTTATTGTGCAGAGATGTTTTGCTCCTGAGCATGCCGTGTTTCGGAGCGGGGCCCGCCCCCGCCACCCCCACCAAAATGCTTGCCGGCGACCCAGAGCATCCAGCCTGAGCTGAGCTGCTTTATCGGGCTTTGGATTTATTTTTGCTGTGCACAGCCAGGCCCAGCTGTTCTCTGCATCCTCAGACAGCTCTTGGGCTCCAGCTCTATCACTCTCTATTTTATGTGCGCTAAAGGTAATAAAATAACCATTTCTAAATTTAACTAGCATTACATAATGCAGCTATTTATTATGTAAAGCTGCTGTTTACAATGCCCAGAATATTGATCACTATAAAAAACGCAATGCAGCTACAGCTCGTATAAATTAATGTTACTGTTTTCCTTTCTTTTTGTTTAAAGGATCAATCAAAGGTCTAATTTGTTCTCGTGAATTCACCTCTGCAAAGCACGCAAAGCACCAGGCAGCGCATTGTTTACTGTCATTCAGGCTCGCGTGCAGCACTCAGCTCAGAATCTGGCAGAGGATATGTAAAGATGACAATTTGTTCATTATCYGAACCATTGCAAAAGGCAAATAAAGCATACTAACCTGCTTTATTTCAAATCAGGTCAATTTTTTTTTTTCTCAGCTATAAAGCAGCAGTGGCAACCACTTAATAATTCCAGCATTATGACTGTATATCATCATTATCACCTACAGTAGATTATGAATAGGTATTTTCTTACAATAGCACATGAAGCCTGAGAAAATGAAAGATGTTTTCCTATTCTTTAGGCCTTTTGGGGGTAGAAAGAGGGATGGAAAAAGAGAATTAAATATTAACAGAGCGAACAGATCACTAAGCAAAAAACAATTAAATAGCACAGCATCCATTCAACAATAACACCAAATCATGATGCAACTGCTGAGCGTGGGGTGACATACTAATCATGGATTAAAGGGACTGATTTGTGTCTCATGAGTATTCATGGGCAAAACCTGATACGTGCAAACTGATCTCGGGGAAATATGTTTTGTGGGAAACATGAGGTTATACTAGTGTCTGAGCAAAATGATGATGGCTTTTCTTGACTGTGCCTTAGGGAAAAGGAAATACTTACCTTTTTATCTCCTACTTTCTTTTTTCGTGGAGTTGTTTTCCTCCTCTCTACCAAATGAGACACAGTTTTTTTCCCATCTACCTGCCCATTCTTGTACTTGCCTGTACAAATATAGGTGATCATAAAAAACCACTCCCATCATTTGATGTCACCCAGAAAATCAAAGGTTAGAATGAACCATGGAGCGTACCATCATGGGCAATATTCCTCTAACGGCATCCAGCAGCCAGTGTTTCTGAAGATGAATCACCCCTATAAACAGAGAATGAGATGGTAAATCCAGCCCCGTACCAGATGTGCTGTCAGCAATTGCACATGGCTCATCCCATGGGGAAGAGGCCATGGGACAGCAAACAGAAAAATGTCCTACCTAGGTGGGAGCGTCTTTTCTGTACCATTACAGTTGCCTGGCTTGGCTTCAGTGCAAAGATCGCTCTTAGTCATACAGTACTACGAAACCTTTTATCTTCCAGTTACCTTCAGCTCAGGATGTAGAATCATTAAAAACACTAATGGGCCAAATTATGGTCTCCTGGAGAAATTTCCTTCAGAGACCAGAGAAGACCCCAAGAAACCGACTAGTCCAACTAGTCCCGTACTGAGAAAAGGTCAAATATACTAAATAGCTTTCTCTCCACTCATTCCACGAGAGTTAAGAAGGTCACACCCCCCTCGTGGAAAGCCACAGAGCTCTACAGCTCTTCCRCGATCAGTCCTGTCTCCTGCTCCTACTGCTCCTGGGCCTTGCATCATGGCACTGGAAGTCTTCTGCTGGCCTCCAGCCACTGCTGAAGCCATCAGGTAGGAGACGCAAGAGGAGTAGTGCTGCCAAGGCCATCTTAACTCCCGGGGTCAAGGGTCAATGTGCCTTCTCTGCTCTGCTCTTCATTCTCCACTCACGTTCCTCACTCAGCGTCCACCTGCCTTTCCCCAGTCTCCTTTCAGCCCCAGGAACGAAAATCGTCTCTAGTGGTGTCTGAACACCAGCTATTGCCCTGTAGGTAGGGGGCCATGTGCTTTGTGCAAAAGACTCTTCGGAAATGATCCTTCACAATATTTTCCACTAAAGAACTACTCTAAAACAAGGAGGAGGTCACCCGTGACTTCAGCATCACTGAGGAGGCCATTGCTGGGTATCCTGAGGTGTCTGACTTATGTAGCTCCAGCCCTGGTAGAGCAGACTGGTTTCTTTTCCCCATCTGACAATTTGGAAAGTCCCCGATTCCTCCATCTACGTCCTCATCTCTGCCATCAATCAACAATGTTGGTGCATTAACTGTTTGTTAATATTGAGATTGCTCTTCTCCATCAGCCTCTGAGCAGTTGTCTTCCTTTCAGCACAGTGAAAAATCCAGCAGCTAAGGCAGTACATTTTTATAATCTTAATGGAGCTCGTATTTTAAAGTTTAAAGGAGCTTAAACAGTGGGAAAGCCCCTGTGGAAAATCCAGTGTTTTCATATGCAAGTCAGGTTTTTGGTTGTGTATTAGCTGTTGTTATTTTCAGTAGCCAGTGTTTCATTTCTGTTCAGAAGCAAATATAAAAAAGCAAGTGAGCAATTTATAATGAAATAATCAATGCTGGTGGTGAATTTGCTGGTGCCTGTGCACTTAGCCTTGCCTATGATCAGAAATTTCTCTTGGGGGCAGCATTTCTTACAGAGATGGATGGATTTATTTTCCATCTTCAAAATGTTTACTAGCACATCTAGATCTCCTGCTCCAGCCGTACTGCTGGTTGAGGGCCAAGAGCTCCCCCCGCTAATGCCAGTAGGGGAGACTAGAGGCATCATGAGGTGGAACAGCAACCCAAAGACAACCTAAAGGCAGGCCACTGTCCCTTTCCCTTCCCCTGAACACCCCTGCATAGCAGCCCTGGGTGGAGCATTCATGAGAAACTTGCAGTCCACCCAACCTACCCTCCATGGGGCTTCAGAGCCCCTCTGTCCTCCCAGGGTGGGCTTCACGGGAGCACCAAAGCTCAGGCTGCCTGTAGTGACACCAAGCACCAGGGGATAACTAACACTGGTGACTATCTGAAGCTGTGTCCCCACAGCAAGATGAAGCGTATGGAGCCAACTTGAGGCTGCTGAGAGCCCTAAGTCACCTAATGTCTGCCCACATTGCTTGCTTTAGTGCAGTAGGGATGCCCTCAGCCTCAGGTGAGTAGTGTTTAAAATCTGTTTAGGAAAAGCAAGAAAAATGCCACTGCTGCAAGTTCCAGTGGGCACAAGGAGCTGTCGCTGTGGACAGGGATGTCTGCTGTGATGAGACCTGTGTGCACCTCAGCCACCCCAGGCACATGAGTGAGAGCCCGAGCCTTGGCGTGGGCAGGACTCTGCCTCCTGCCCTAAGCCTTTAAGGGGCTTGTTTTAATGGTGTGCGATACAAACAGGTCTGCTGGTCAGTAGGCTGGGGACCATGCCAAGCTGACAGACAAAATGCAGCCAAGTCATGCTCTGTGTAGGTCAGACGCAGGAGGCTGCCCCACAGACATGCCAGGAGGTTATAGAGCTATAAATGTTTAATTGCTTTCCCCACATCAGTCCCAGTAGGTGAATGAAGCCCTGCAAGGTGGATGGGAGAAGCAGATACAGTGTTTCCTTTAATGCTGCGGGCTCTCAAACCTGCTGGTTTCTCAGGAGCATGTATCCAAACTAGGTGAAAAATATAGCTGAGGATAGCTAATTAACTGCGTGGCTGTTAGCAGTCCATGCGGATTCAACTGTCCTGTGAACTAAACATGTGAAGAATACGGCTGAGGTTCAACATCTTGGAAAGGAAGTGTTGATGAGGGAAGGACTGAATAAACTAAGCTGTACATTCTGAGAGAGATGAGAGCAGAAGGGTGTTCCTGCAGTGAATAGTCCCAGAAACCTGGATGATTACACAGCACAAAATAAACTGAGGAGCTTTACATCAACGAAACTTCACAAAACTTGCCAGGTGGGATGTCAGGAGTTCAGTATTTATCAACAAAGCTGTGGGGACAGTTGTACTTATAGCTAGCCTAATCATGGGAGCTCCAGAAGAGACACTTCTGAAAGCAGGCAGAGATAAACCTGGGCCATTTTTGGAAACTGTCCTCTTCTTTTTCCCTTTTGTTCGCTCCAGACCGTCTGGAAACTGAGGTGACTGATTTTCATCCTGCTTATGCGACCGTAAATCAGAAGCAAATTTAGCAAAGGCAAGAAGGTGATGTGGGTGTAGCAGGCTAGAATGCCTGAGAATCATCTTTATTGTTATTATTAAGCTATAACTGCATGTGGGACTATAAATCAGCCCACCCTGCTGATAATGGAGTGTAGGTAGCACTACACTTTCCAAACCAGCCTGAGATTTTGTGGCAACCCACACTAGTGAATGCCTGAGCTCCTCCTCTATTAGGAACAGCCGTGGCTCTTCCCTTCCCATCAATGGTGTGGCTGGGCCGCTAAAACCCTTCTGCTTTCTTCCCTGACGTCCAGATCTTTGTCCCTGCCTGTGTTTTGCAGTGCTTCTCTGAGCAGACAGTCTGTTCTGCAGAGTTTTGGGCTTGTAAAATACAGCAGCTTTTCACAAGGGGAGTGAATACAGAGCAGAAGACTTTCCTGCAGAAATAAAGCATAACAAAATGTAGTCCCCCTGAATTTATGCTGGATGTAGCTGGTTACCTTTACTCACTGTCCATAAGTTTGGGAGGATGAGAATCTTACTGCAGAGATGTGCACTTCTGTTGGGTGCTGTGAAAGACACTTCTGGCCTTATATTCCTCTCCCCATCCATCCATCATAGGGCAATTTCCTCTCTTTGGTTTTCTTGCTGGGAATCTCCCCACCCCTGCTGTGCATGGTGCTTCTTGCTCATGTCAACAGCATCAGGGATCTAACCTGGGGTATCCCAGTGTCAAAACCACGAGGCTGAAACGTCTGATAAAAGTCCCAGCAGTGGTAATCAAGCAGGTAGCGGGCTTACAGACATCTCTGCATGGGGCAACGACCGGTGGGTGAGACAAGATGCCAGGCAGAGAGGGGTCCCTCGTCCTCAGCTTCCGGGGGCCACTGCCACCCCAGGCCACGAAACTATCTATGGCTTCTTCCAGGATACTCCTGGGAGGGCCTCAGAAGCCTTTAACACCTGATATGTCTGGGAGTTAAAGAGAGGTCATCTTGCAGCCTCAGTGTGTGTTGTAAGCAGATCGTCTTGGCTTCAAGGGCAATGAAGGGGCCTCTTTTCACCTGCTGCCTGTCTTTGCATCCTTCGCTTTAAATGCCAGGGCACTGTTTTCCAACTGCAATACTCTGTCAGGTCTTGGGGGAAGGGAGAACAGGTCCTTATCTTTAGTATCATAAAAAAGTGCTACAGAAAACATCTTGAAGGGTGTCTAGCCCTCCCCTTCTCAGTCTACATGAGTAAACATCCTCGCTTAGGTGTGCCTTTTACCATATTAATAGCTACTTCCCTTTCCGTAATCACTGGGTTATTGCTAAAGAAATTGCAGCAGCATTAATAGCCAGTGACCCACAAATTCAATACAACACCAAAGGTCACAGAGTTATCTCACGCAACGAACTTACTTTTGATGAATTGGTACCATTCCCTGGAACATTTTTACAGTAATTTAAAAGAGTCATAACATCTTACCACGTGCTGCTTCAACTTTTTGACATGCAGCTAAAAATAGCAAGCGCTGCAAAGCCTGGGAGAACAGCTTCAAGTTCAGATCTGAGCTGAAAATCCCCAGCGTTTCAGGATGTTCGCATGAGTGTTTTGATTTCGACACACCATAAAGACAAGGTTAAACCGAGAAGTTTGGATATGAGTCCAGAGCAGGAAGGGGACAGGTACAAAAAACGGGTGCCTGCCTTCATCCTATTTTTATTTAAAGAATTGCAGTATCAAAAGCCTGGCAACTGATTTGAATGCAGAGGCCAACTCAAAATGATAAGTGATTATAAGCAGATGCTGCTCAGGCTTCGGTTGCTGTGCTGTTTGCTATCTGCCACTGCGTCACCACACAGGTGTAGTCCCCCATCTCGGGTCTTGTTCACCCACTGTGCGATGTATAATACTGCTTGCTTGTCTCACCAAGGTGATAGGAGGGCATATTAGTCGCTTCATTTTTGCCAAGCACTTTGAGACTGTTGGATGAAAGGTGCCATTATTACTATTATTGATTGTGGCAATTTGCTGGCTCTCTCCTGATTCACCGCCCTACTGGGAAGGCAGACACTTGGGGAGGTTTTGACCTCAGAGGAGAAACAGGCGCTGAGCAGATGTGTACCAGGAGGCCTGACGAGCAAGGGGTGGTGTGAAATCTGCATCCTGTGACCCCACAGAAAGCCAAGCCAGGGCTTACAGCCCTCTGCCATGGCCTTTCCTGCACTGCCCTGACTGCTTGGGTAAGGGAGAGGACCCCTGAGCTTTTTGTAGATCTGATTCCTGAGAAAATGGGGAAGCTTGGACCATTTTTGTTTCTGTTTCCATAACTCCCCTCCAACACACGTCTGCTCTTCTTTGATTTGGCCTGGCTAATCTCAGGCGGTGGGTTGTTCCAGCCCCCCGGGATGTGGGGTGACTGCATTCGGAGCTGCGAGGAGGAGGCTCTGCCTTGTTTATGTTTCGGAGCATGAATGCTAGCTTGCAATCCTGTGGGCTGTTCCGGTTATCAGGCATGGCACTGCCCTGCTGGCAGCTCCCCCATCTCGAGCTGTAGCGAGCAATGCGATGTGTTAGGTAATCCACAGTGTGGGAAGGGTGAACACCCTGCCATTTACTGGTTATTTATACACCCAGATTGGCTTTCTCTGCCTGCCTATTTCCTTTTTTTTAAAGGAGATTGTGACAATTCAAAAGGTCTTTTTTGAAACTGCTCTCTCTCCCCTCGCCTGGGAGGCGGCCAAGGGCATTTTCTTCCGTAGCCCCCACCATTCCCACCCAAACCTCCAAGACACATTGCTGTGCCGAAGCCACTGTGACGCAGCACCCCCACCACTGTGACATGATGTGAGGGGAAGACTGGGATGCACAGGAGGACTACGGCCGCAGAGGAGCCTGGCAGTCCAGCCAGCGGAGAGTGGCATAGCATTTGGGCTTTTCGCAAGGGTTTAAGAGCTAAGGCTGGAAAATCAATCCTTTTGCTAAGGCTCAAAGGCACATTTTGAGACTGCATGTGCTGTGAAACCCAGGTGGATAGGTGCAGATGTTATTCATTGGGCTTGGATCGGACCAGCATGTCTGCTGCTCCGCCTTTCTTGTCATCCGCTGTTAGATCTGATCTGTGCAGGCACTGTGGATCCCAGTCATTAAATCCAGGGCAAGCTCGCATGTATGTTTTGGGGTAATTCAATCCAAGCTTGTGTTGTGTTTGCTGAGCTGTAGACAGAAAAGACAATCGTTACATAGTCCTCTTCTTCTACCCATCTGTCCACCCTTCCTTTTATAACAGGGATTTCTGTATCATTTCCCTCACAGAATATTATCACGCAAACACCACAGGAGAAATAACGGCAGAGTGAAATGTAACTCTGCCCTGGTCCCGTTGTTAGACGTGGGTTAGGCAACCAGGCTGCTCTTTTCAGCCACAGGAGGCTCCTAGGCAAAACCAATAAAATGTAGAGGAAAATATTCTGCACTTGCACAAAGTCTTTTGTGCCAGGAGCGCTCAACATCATACGCACAACAATGAATCGGGCCTCACAATGCTCCTTTGGGGCAGATTGGCACAATCACACACTTTTTGGATGGCTATGTTAGAGCCAGTTAAGGTTAAAATCATTAATTCCAGTATGTTCTGCTGCGTGATAACTGGATCAGCTCATCAGGGCACCTGATCTGTGGGTTACGGGGCCCTTTTCCTGTCTGCCCACAATGTCAGCATGAAGCAGCGGATGCTCAGGCGTTCCCTTAAGCTATTTCCCAGATGCTGAAAAACACCGGGATTCTGCAGCGACTCACGCGGCAGAAAGTGATTAGCAGGCTGAGTCAAGAAGCTGGAGAACCTGATAAATTCCCAATTTCTACTTACTTTCCCCTGAAGACCTACACAGCGGGAAAAGTGCCCTCCTGTGCGACTTTTTCGCCAACCGAGCCCCGGCTGGAAGAGGACCTGTGTGCTGCCAGCAGCTCCCGTGGGTCCATGTCACCAGAGGGCATCACTGAGACTTGCAGAGCCCAAACTTGGCTTGGGTTAGACCAAGAATGCGGTGGAGACAATAAACAGGGGAATTTCATGGATTTCACTGTTAACTCTATATCGAGCCTACAGGCACCACCCTACAAGCACCCCTTGTGCCTCAGGCTCAGAGCAAAGAGCAGCAGCAATTGAGATCGCGCAGGCGTCGGGGTTGGGACGGGAGCTGTACGGGCAGTGGAGATTGGGGCTGCACCCCCTGATTCTGCACATCACCACGTGGCCATTGTCCTTCTGCAGGGCCAGCAGCCTAGGAGTAATTAAAATAAAAAAAATAAATGAACAAAATAAATGCATAAACATGGATCCTCGCAATGCAAATTAAGGCCATATTGCAGGAGAAATTGAATCCAAAGAATGCAAACAGCCAAACAAACAAACAAGCAAGCACCAAAAGAAAACCAATTATTTTTTGAGGGAGTCACAAATGAGTAAACAAAACAATGAATGCCTCTGGCCTCCAGCATCTGTGCACTGGCACTATCACAGCTCCCTGGGAGCAAGGCCTGGGCTTCCTTTTGGAGTCACTCCTGCCTCACCGTGATGCCCTTCTACCCTGTGGCTTGTTTATCTCAGATTAAAATGATTTAATTGTGACACACGGCTTTGTCTGATGGACCTGGCACCATTTTTCTTTGGTTAAAGCCATACATTAGACAAACTCCCAGAAGGATGAGGATTTCTTTTTTCATTTTCCTTGTAGCATCCACTTTAGAAGAAATTAATTTCTCCCCCCCTCCTTGATTGGCCATGCAGTCTTACAAGATTTCCCTGCATCGTTTGAAAACCAGTGTAGACGGTTGATCTATTGTGAGAAACCACAGGGAGTTTTTAAGCTGTCGCATCGCAGTTACCAGCTTTAGCTTCACCAGGATGAAAATAGACAATAGCGAGAGGAAGGGGGTTCTGGAGATCTCCAGCTCACTGTTTCCAGTTAGGAAGCGACTTCGGCTCATTCCACCGCTGCAGCCAATCTTTGTTAGTAGCACAAATTGTTCGAATCCTCACACAGGCTCTGATTCAAGGAAACTTCCCTGTTCAGCAAAGCACTTCAGCATATGCCCCAGTCCTGCTGAGATCGATGAGGTTGATGCAAATGCTCCAAGCGGATCACAAGCTTCTCAGCCATCCCTGAACTGGCGTCCTACGGGACGGGGAGGGCAGAGGGAGTCCCCACCGCGCGGCCTCGGTGCTCCCTCACACCGCCTCCGCGGCAGCAAGACCTGACTCGAGGGCTCTTGCCTCCTCATACTTTGATCCAAACTTAGCTTAAGCATAGGCCGTCCTGCTGCTTTTGGCACCTCGTTGCCCAAAAGAGCAGCATGGTCTGCGTCTATCTGACTGCGTGTTATAATGAACTAGCCCATGATAGATTTACTATTATTTACCCCACTTTTTATTGATTTTAGCCAGGGATTATTCAAGCTTTCTGGCCGAGTACTATTCCACGTCAGTGCGGGTGGCAGGATCTGGCCCTCATTTATTGTCCTTCCTAGTTTATTGCCTTTCTCTTTTCACAGATTAATTACAAACATCTCACTCTGTGGAGTGAACTCCCACTGTATGGTGGTTGTGTGATCTCAGCGCCATGAATTATAGATGCCTGACATATCACACCAAGCTATTATGATTTTTTTTCCACAAGCAAGCTATGAATTATGAAGAAGATCTATTAAATTTATAATATTCTCTATCTTTGGTATAGGAATGGGAAGGCACAGCCTGATGATGCCTTTATATCGCCCTCCCCCTCCGGGCTCGGGCAGAGCAAACACAAGTTGCAATATGGACTCTGTATATTTAGGAAAAATGATTGATGTCGTAGAGATGTCGACCCCGGAGTCCCTCCCGTTAGTTGTGGGAGCGTATTTCACAGGTTTATTCAGATTGCTGGGGGGCTGCTGCGGGCCCAGGACCCCCTGTGCGAGGGGCTGCCTGCGACACGGCCCCACAGGAGCAGCACCATCACCTGCTCCCGCAGCCTCCCTGCTCCTTCCCTTGGCCGATTTTGAGGGAAGGCTGGTGGCAGGGTGGTGTGTTTAAATGGAGGAGGGAGGTTTTGACAGAGGACTGTGGACACCCGAGGCCGCACGAGAAGAGGTTCTGGACACCCAGGGACAAGAGCAGCGGCCCTCAGCCATTTCCCCTCAGGGGTCTCCCCTCGGCACCCTCCCTGCAGCCATTTCCCCTCAGTGGCCTTTCCTCAACCACTTCCCCTCATCCATTTCCCCTCAGAGCTCTCCCCTGGGCCATTTCCCCACAGTGGCCCCTCCTCAACCACTTCCTCTCAGGAGTCTCCCCTCAGCCCCCCAAGAGCTCTCCCCTCAGCCATGTCCCCCTCAGGGCTCTCCCCTCAGCCCCCCAAGAGCTCTCCCCTCAGCCATGACCCCCTCAGGGCTCTCCCCTCAGCCCCCCAAGGGCTCTCCCCTCAGCCATGTCCCCCTCAGGGCTCTCCCCTCAGCCATGTCCCCCCAAGGGCTCTCCCCTCAGCCATGACCCCCTCAGGGCTCCCCCCTCAGCCATGACCCCCTCAGGGCTCTCCCCTCAGCCATGTCCCCCCAAGGGCTCTCCCCTCAGCCATGACCCCCTC